>OX456991.1:6023619-6625981 GCA_949752705.1 Callimorpha dominula
CGTTTTGATTGAATTGCATCGATCGTGATCCCTTGTGAATCAGTCTACCCGTGACTATGGTCAGATTTCAAACCTCTACAATTCAGATGTCAGTCGTTGGTATTGTGCAAGCTTTTTTTTACGAATTTACTATCTGTCAAATAGACTGCGACACTCAAATAAAAATAGCCAAGTTGTCGTATGAAATGGATATGACACGTTGTGACATATTAACTTTAGCAGTTTATTTTCTAGTTTTCGGATTAATCATACAATATGTGCACTAGCTCAAATTTAATAAATCACTTAGTCTGTATTTCCTGGCAGTTGCTACACACGTGACCTTGACTCTAATTCCAATGTCTTTGATCTTTTTTTAATTTTCATCTCAGTTTTGTTGAGAGATTAATATTTGTATTTGAGACTATATTAAAAATGCTGCTGCTTTTAACAAGGGTAATTTATTTTTTTATTTTCTTTTATTGCAAAACATTTCCGTTTTTTTTTTATTTTACTGTGACTAACGGTAACATTCAATAAAAAAAATGCTGAATGCGGACTGTTGGTGGAAGTTTGGTGGAGTATGGCGGAATCTCCATTTTAATTTTATTAATTTCATTCTGCAATACTCCACCTCCAAGGACTAGAAGTTTTTAAAAGACTTTAAAATGTGCAACGACATTCTTTAAAAAATACAGGTTACATTTTGTTAAATTTATGTCGTTGCACATTTTTAGTCTTTTAAAAGTTTGATAATAGTTTATAAGCTGTGTATCACACGTCTGACTAAGGATCGAATTGATAGCGTAATGGAATAGCGTAATCTTTAAGTTGTAAAACCAACTAGATATCACTATTTTTTTGCGTAGAAGTGATGTGTGTTAACCGGACATTTTGTTTTTTACGATATGTAGCGTTGATGTCAGGCGACACACATTGACGGCTTTTGACTTAGCGGGTGGCAAGATCGTGGCCGGGCACTGACACCGACGCGACAGGTCACTTCAATTATTGATAGAGGTCGGGAATGACACTATTCAGACTTCGCCGAAAAACGAACAAGAGTACAACCGTTTATTTTTAATAACTATTTATTTAATTAAATTACTGGAAAAACTATAAAATAATGCGACATCTGGCTTTATGTTGAACCTTCTTTGTGTCGATTTATACTTTTCAACATTTGAAACGAGAGCATTATATCTAAATATATAAATCAATGTATGTTTGTTTGTCTTCTATGCGTTCGGAAACCATTGATAACATTGTGATGAAACTTTGGTAGGGTGTTCTGGGGACTATATATTTTGACACGCCGGGTGCAACTAGTATTATTATAAAAAGTGTCAAAATTTGTTAGTAATATGGCCGCTTTGTCTAAAGTAGGGCTGCCAGATGGGAAAACCCTTTTTGTTGTGACATTGTCGTATAATGGAATGAATATTAATCAGGCGCCAGTGACAGTATAAAACTAAAAGGTGAAAACTCAACAATGGTCCCAATTCTGTTACTTCACTCGCTAAATTAAAATTCACAAAATTTTCTTCATATAAGATGTAAACCTTTTACACTTCAAAACAAGGTCTTATTTCAAATTGAAACAAGTAGGTAACATATGTCGCTATCGAAATAAGCAATTTATTGGTCGACTAAAGTCTGATACGCTTAAATAAACTTTAATACAACGTAGCGAGAGCCGCTATCCGTTGAATGCAATCTCTTTTGCTCTTTGTTTTTAGTAAGCGTCTTCGTAGGTTTCGATTAAAATAACGTCATCTTAGTTCGTTTTGAACAAGTTTTACAGCATTTGAATGAATGGAGACTCTCGCTGCGTGGAAATAACGTTGAGTAAACGTTGACAGGTTTTAATGAAATTTAGTGGCGCTGAGAAATAGATGCCAATAACAAATAGACCTTATTACGAAGAATACAAGGTTGATTTCATATGAAGAAATTAAGTCAGGTTTTAGTTTAGTCGAGTGTACAATAGAATCGGCACCATCATCAGCATTTATTAAGTTATAGCGACTGAATCAACATGCTTTTAAACAATGGGTAAAAAATATAACCGCTTAAACGTGAAACAGACTGTGTTATAAAAAACGCGTGAGGTACCTTTGGTAATGTAATGTAATGTAATAATAAATTGTTGTAACTAAATATAGTAAATATTGTTAAAACTCGAAATTTAAATTGTGTCATCTGAGAGAGTCGATCTAATTAGTGTACAAGATATTACAGTAGTTTCGAAGAATGCACAGAGGGCGTAAAAATATAATATATCATCTCCCGGTCAGCATTATTCGTGGCACTAACACTTTTTTTCGCCTGAAATATAACGTGCGATAAGAAACTTCGCTCTAAAAAGAACTCTAGCTTGCCTTGTGGTGACATCTATTATTATTAAGTAGTTAGTATTATATATCAAGCGTTGGTAGCGTAATGGCTAAGGCGTCGGACTTGAGATCAAGAGATCGCGGGTTCGAACCCCAGTGCCCTACTGACGTGAACTCACTACACAAGCAGTTAGCTTAGCTGGAAAGGTTAACAAGAATACTAGTAATGTGTTACTAGTATTCTGTAATATATTGATAAACCCACAGAAAAAGAACTGTTAACATCGGAAGGGGACATCTATAGTGTATGGGACTTCAGTCTTCATACTTTTACGTAGCTTAAATCTGAAAATCTGAAAATAGATGTCCCCTTCCGATGTTAACAGTTCTTTTTCTGTTAATGTTAAATGTCTTCTATCTTTCTATATCTAGCCATTTGTAATCGATTCACGCATAAGGCAAGGTCAGAACTTGGAGCTTCACTCACTTTGGTCTCGTTTTATTCAATCAATCAAAACATAAAAACGAATAAGCCACTAGACTCGAGTGGGGGCACCCGCATCAATTCATTATGTTAAAGTCCAATCATCTGTAGATTTTCAAGATTTCATTCTCCAAAATTACTTATCGTTATTTAAGCATATCGGAATCCTCCATATCGATTTCAGTCCATTCATCAGAACTAATATATAATAATTAGAAGGTATAGACTTACTTACCATGACATATCAACACATGGGTGTACCGATGGGGGACGCAGGGAGGACAACTGCACGGTACGGTGAATGACCTTAAACTTTCGGGGCCGTCAAGACCAACTGATTGCATAAAATGTTTGAATATACTGTTTGATTGATTACATTTCAGTTTTTTGCCGTATGAGGTATTTATCGTTTTTTTTCAATAACATATTCGGTTTATTCATTGTGATATCACGTTTAGGTAAAAAAATGTAAAATAAAAAAAAATTGAAAATTACACAAAATTCCAATACCACTATTTCAGTATTCGGCAATCTGTATAGATTAAAAGAAAAGCTTCAGAATTTCCCATTCCCACATCTATGATTTTATTGTGATTGTACATTAAATATCACTAAAATAAAGCACAGTGATATAATATACTTTTCTGGCCTGACGTAAAGTAATTTTATTTGACTACCACCTATGAGGCGGGACCGTGCCACAGTGTAGCAATCGAATGCAACGTCAGAGTTGGCAGGTTCGATAAATATAAAGTTCAAAAATTTTTAATGTCTTATTTTATCGTGTGGGTACCGAAAATATTCGAGTCCCTTGCAATAGACTCTCTTGTGAAGGAAAACCGTGTGGCGTTAGTGGATTACGACTAATACTTCACCGCTAGCCCCGATGACTCGTGCAGGTTTCAACAAGTGCAAAAATTTGTGAGGGTGTATTTTAGTTATAAGTGTATGTTAGTTAAGTTCATTAGTTCGAGTATTTTTTTTATGGTGTACAGGGCAAACGAGCAGACGGGCCACCTGATGGTAAATGACTACCGCCGCCCATGGGCACATGCAACTCAAGAGTCACAAGTGCGTTGCCGGCCATTAAGGTTAGGACCTCCGGTAATCTCAGTTACTCAGCGAAAAGCAATGAAAATATTGCTTCACTGCCTGCATTGGTTTTATGTGAGGCCCGTGGTATCACTCCGGTTGAGCCGGCCTATACGTGCCGAAGCATGACTCTCCCACGAATAAATATTAATTATTTCTGAGTATGTATGTTTGTTCGTGTTCTTGAACCAATGGCTAGCTATTCTTAGGTTGACTCAAGATAGGGCTGTGTAGAGTATTAGTATTTATAAAAACGATACTAATAATTTTGATGGTAATAATATAGACAATTCTTTAAATTCCTTAAGAACGCGTTGTGTTATGGGTAATATTTTATCTATGTAAAAGTGGAATTCGTCTAATATCATCATGCGTACAATGGCAGCAATCAATCATAAGCTGATCAACTCATAACCTCAATAATTCAAGCTCCTTGACATCTGGTTTATTTCCTTGATTGGCATTATTTAGACACACATTAATTTACGACGATTAGTGAGCGTTTCAAAAAAAAGTTTTAAATTTAATACTATAAAATAATTCTAACTATATATCTATACTAGTATTATCAAGCTGAAGAGTTGGTTGTTTGTTTGTTGGTTTGGTTGAAAGCACTAATTTTAAAAACTACTGGTTGGAAAAATTCTTTAAGTTTTGGATAGTCCATTTATTGAGGAAGGCTATAGGCTATAATAACATCACGCTACGACCAATAGCAGAAAATCAATGAAAAATGTTGCAGAAACGGGGAAAATTTACATACGCAGACGAAGCGGGTCTAGTCTTGTAGGTCTAGGTCTAGGTCTAGTAGGTAGGACCAAACATCTATATCAAAACATCATATTACATTTTTAGACATAAAGTTACAGTAAGTTTTTTTTGTTTTTTCCCACAAATTTTTAACTTCATAGTTTATACCAAAAAGTCGTCATATTTACATGTAAAAAGTCGTTATATATACATGAAAAAAAATCTAAGTACGGTAGAACTTAGATTCAATTTAAAACTGTCGGTTAATTATTGATAGATACATAGTTAGTTAGGGGCTAGAGTATCTCTCAATAATTATGTTTATTATCTAGCTCCCTATCTAGGCTAAACTAAAATTATATTGACTAGGCTGTATTGGAAACTACTCGTTTGAAACAAAGCATATTGTCGTTGTTAACTTTGTCATAGACAGTATCAATTTTATATTAATTCCGTTTACATCACCACACTCGGTGTCTAAAGAGGGAATTTTTCAACATTTATCGATTGATCCTTTTCAGATTTATAGGTGTTACAATTTTGTAGCACTTATTATAAGTTATTGACTGTTTCAGTCCCTTGTTTAAGATGATAAGAGACAAGACAGTAAAGCTATTAGAGAGAGAACTAAGTTTATTCCAAAAACGAACCGTCATTTGTGAAGCCGAGGAAGCATCTCTCGTTTTCAACTGCGTAGTAAGCGATATTTGATCCCTTCTTTGAATCGGATTAGCAATATTGAAATCGTTAATTATTTTTAAACTTTCGCGACTTTTATGTATATTAGATATTTAACTTGGGACTTAATCGCGATAATATTTATATATTAAAATATCTTATTTGGTTTACCGACGTCTCGATCGAATTGCATCGATCGTTTTCACGGATTATTGAGAGCTCAGCAAAGCCTCCGTGAGGTGTGTCACGGGGTTTGTAGGAAATTTAAACAGTAAACAAAGTGACGATAGTTTTGTTATACTGTTTAAAAATAGATATTCCGTAAAATGAAACTGAAAGAACATAAAACAAAATTGAAATGTATTTTACTTCATACTTTAAAGCCGTCACAGAATTTTCTGCGAAAAATGTAATATTATAAAAAAAAAAATATTATACGGTCGAATTGAGAACCTCCTTTTTTTTCGTCGGTTAAAAATATAATTGATTAAGCATACTCAAATTTAAACACAAGGAAAATATAAATAAATTAATAAAAATATATTTAGAGGTAAAGTGGAAAATCTACTCTCCCATTCCGCTACATTTTAATAAAAATGTATGTAAAGGTAAAGTGGAAAATGTACTCTCACATTCCGCTACATTTTAATTTATTTTTCTCTTATTCTCACAGTCCCCAAAAGAAAAAAAAACAATAGCACTGGCAGAAAGCCTTGACTACTTCCAAAAGTACTTTTGACTGGTTAAGGGTCCGTACATCCGAATCAGAAAAGGGAATCCTCCTAGGATTACTCGTGCGTCTGTGTGTCCATCCACTGGACCATCCACTGGACTGATTAAGTTGAGATTTTGTACGCATTTCAATTCCAGTGACAGAATCACAATGTACATAAATGAAGTTTGAATATGAAGGTAAATTTTTGAAAGAAAATTAAACAAAATGTAAATTGTGAATCCAATGTGTACCAATCCTGTTAACCCAGTGGTTAGTGACCCTGACTGCTATGCTATAGGTCATGGATTTGATTCCCACCCTAGTCTGGGTGTTCTTTGTGTCCGTTGTTTGTATGTTTGTCAAGACTCCCGCGACACAGAAAAAAAAATAAGTGGTGATAGACGGACACAGACGCAGGAGTGATTCTATAAGGGTTTCGTTATTTCATTCGGACCTACGTAACCCTAAAAGTTGTTAATATACCAGTAGCTTGGCGAAATTCTTGTTATCATAATAAAACACCAAGAGTTTTATTCTTCAGTATGCAGACTGACTACACAGCAATTTAAATATTTATTGTGACTGCTAGAACTGTTGACCAAAATTTGTTTGCGGAGCGATTAGCAGATACCTATATTTTTTGCTCGAGTTTACCTAACCTGAGTTTAACTTGCAAAATGTTCTTTATTCTGGTAAATAATAAGATATATTTTTACTTAATGTTTAGTAAAATTTCCAAGAAAACAAATATCATGAAACATTAAAATATTTACAAAACTACAGTAAAGTCCTGTGATGGGTTTGACTTAGGTATTTAAGAGTTTTAAGTAAATAGCCCTTATAAAAGCCAGAACCACTACAAGACTATAACTCATCTTTTATTAAAAGACATTAATTATTTTATAGAATGCTGTAAAATTTAGTTTTACGTTAGAAAATTCTCCAATCTGCTGTTTACTTTTATAATAATGTTAATAATTCATAAACTTTTGGCACACTATTATATTCTGTATTTGGATAATATTTTAAGCTTCACGAACTCCAAAAATAAAGTTTAGTGATAAGACAAACAAAACTTTAAACAGTGCGTGAAACTTCATAATTTATTACACAGAAACGAATTTTATAACACACAAGCAGCGCCCCGCGGTTTCACCCTCGTAAATCCCGATCCCCTGGGAATATCGGGATAAAAAGTAGCCTATATGTTAATCCAGGTCTCCAGTTATCTATATACCAAGTTTCATCGCAATCGGTTCAGTAGTTTTGGGGTGAAACAGTAACAAACATCCATACATACATACATCCATACATCCTCACAAACTTTCACGTTTATAATATTAGTACGATAAGCCTCTCAGTTTTACTAAAGTTCGACAAGACCAAGTCCTCATTTCCGATAGAAAGTCGTTGGAGTTGGATTTTGTTCGGTTGCGTGGTTCCACGATCGTGATAAAACTAAAATTGATTGACATTTATACAAATAATCGTGTGATGAGCATGATCATTTGTTCTGTGTCTGGGCGTAATTTATCTATAACATGTATGAATTTAGAAATGTATAAGTATGTTTATCACCAGTCTGGTTACCATAGTACACGCGCTGCCTAGTTTGGGATCAGGCGGCCGTGTGTGAGATGTGTGGAGTTCTTATTATTATAAATATTTGTTTACATTGTATTATCTGTCACTGAGTTACCTAATTCAATTAATTTAACTCGGAGCAATTGACTAGTAATGGGGTTAGGAATTAAAAATATTCTAATTTGAAGTTGTGTGCAGACAAGTCATAACCTTCCTGTCAGAACCTGTAAGTGAATACAGAACTAATAAGTCTATTATTGTACATATTAGTATCAACAACAGTTATTCAGTTAAATTTTACTTTCTATACCAAGATCTAGACACATAGAAGGAAATATTACTACGTTTTCTACGAATACATCTCATGGTATGCAAATAAGTAGAAATAAAAAAACCCTTCCTAAACAAACTTACTTCGACGTATCATAAAGTTTTCGAATGGTTTTACGAGTACTTAGTATTTCTTTAGTTTAAAATACTTCCTTAAAAACTTTATTATCAAAAATAGTTCTTCATGTACATTTTATTGACGGACTTACACACAAATATAGTTAATTACACGCAATTTTTGAGTTTTTAACATTTTATTGTTTTTGTTTTACTACAATTAATGTACCTTTTTCATTTATTATAATAATAGTTTTAAAATGCAAAGTTAATAGGAAATGGCTACGAATAGGAACGTGTTAATTTTAACGGGAAAAACGCTGATTCGTCCAACACAACTGTCGGGGTCCTAAGATATCAGTAATAATAAAAAACGCTGATTCGTCCAACACAACTGTCGGGGTCCTAAGATATCAGTAATAATAAAAAACGCTGATTCGTCCAACACAACTGTCGGGGTCCTAAGATATCAGTAATAATAAAAAACGCTGATTCGTCCAACACAACTGTCGGGGTCCTAAGATATCAGTAATAATAAAAAACGCTGATTCGTCCAACACAACTGTCGGGGTCCTAAGATATCAGTAATAATAAAAAACGCTGATTCGTCCAACACAACTGTCGGGGTCCTAAGATATCAGTAATAATAAAAAACGCTGATTCGTCCAACACAACTGTCGGGGTCCTAAGATATCAGTAATAATAAAAAACGCTGATTCGTCCAACACAACTGTCGGGGTCCTAAGATATCAGTAATAATAAAAAACGCTGATTCGTCCAACACAACTGTCGGGGTCCTAAGATATCAGTAATAATAAAAAACGCTGATTCGTCCAACACAACTGTCGGGGTCCTAAGATATCAGTAATAATAAAAAACGCTGATTCGTCCAACACAACTGTCGGGGTCCTAAGATATCAGTAATAATAAAAAACGCTGATTCGTCCAACACAACTGTCGGGGTCCTAAGATATCAGTAATAATAAAAAACGCTGATTCGTCCAACACAACTGTCGGGGTCCTAAGATATCAGTAATAATAAAAAACGCTGATTCGTCCAACACAACTGTCGGGGTCCTAAGATATCAGTAATAATAAAAAACGCTGATTCGTCCAACACAACTGTCGGGGTCCTAAGATATCAGTAATAATAAAAAACGCTGATTCGTCCAACACAACTGTCGGGGTCCTAAGATATCAGTAATAATAAAAAACGCTGATTCGTCCAACACAACTGTCGGGGTCCTAAGATATCAGTAATAATAAAAAACGCTGATTCGTCCAACACAACTGTCGGGGTCCTAAGATATCAGTAATAATAAAAAACGCTGATTCGTCCAACACAACTGTCGGGGTCCTAAGATATCAGTAATAATAAAAAACGCTGATTCGTCCAACACAACTGTCGGGGTCCTAAGATATCAGTAATAATAAAAAACGCTGATTCGTCCAACACAACTGTCGGGGTCCTAAGATATCAGTAATAATAAAAAACGCTGATTCGTCCAACACAACTGACGGGGTCCTAAGATATCAGTAATAATAAAAAATCTATAATAGTATTATAACAAAACCGGGATGTTATATTTTTAATTTCTCTTATAATCAAAATAGTTTGACCACATTATGCAACACCAGGAAAAAAGTTTATATTCTTCAAGAGCGCAATAGAGATCTTCTAGTGAATGGTTCGAAGACGCACATTAGCAGTAAAATTGTAAAATTTTAACATGTAACTGATTGGCTGTTTGTCGTTCCTAATAAAAAAAAAGTTAACTCTTCGCATTGCAAGGAATGTAATCAAATTAAGGACGTGCAACATTTTTGGAGTTTACTCCTTAAGAATCGATTTGCATATAAGGCGCAGCGTAACGCTTTGTTGTGCTTTTTATGCTTTATTGGAGTTTACTCCTTATTCTCGACGCATGTCAGTAGATATGTGTATACCTTTATGTTATATATATGTGTAAATATATATAGAATATATAGAGGGAGGGAGGTCCCTCCCTCCCTCCCTCTAGAGAGAGAGAGAGAGACACATTTTTTTTATCAAAAGTGTCTGCTGGAACTAATGAACTGACTGAATGAAATACCAATGAACAGTAAAAAATTAATAATTTAGACGTCTGTCTATTTCAATAATTTTTTATCTTTTTAACCAACTTAGACTCTTAGCATTTAAGAGTACCTACTACTAATTTTGTTAAATACTATAATGTTATGTTGCAGTCACGGTGAGTTTGTCCTCTTTGGTCAAATATATAGTTTTTTTTAAACAATATGATTAAAAAAAAACCTTGGAAAACATAGGGACTAGTGACAGAAGTGAAAACTTAAAAGTTTAGAAACATAATTCTGTTTTTTTTTATGCCAATGTGTCGAGAAACCCATAAGGTTTGCCCTTTGCCACAAAGCGCTCAACGCGGCTAAAAATATTTAACTTCAATAAAAATATCCAACATTTATTTTCTATTATTATATCCTATGCTGTGATATTAAAAATTTGATGTAACTTTTGAGGGTTTCTACGGAGATTGAACTTATCCAGTTCATGGAAAAGCGCAATTTACAATGACAGGTGTCAAATTAGGTCAGATGACCTACTAGAACCAATCCGTGTAAAGAGTGATCTAAATAATTTTGTTGAATGTTTTCAGCTTGAAGATTTTTTCCCTAATTTTCTAAAGTTAAAATAAATGTTAAGGTGTCTTAGGGGCCTGTCAGATTTAGCTCTCTTTATTAAACTACTAGTAGATGTTTGAACTTTAATTTCTAACTTCAATTTGCAATTTTCTTTATGGTGGAGATTTTTTCCAGTCAGGCCCTTCTTCATTGCTTTCTTGACGGGTGAAACCGTAGGGAGTATGAGCTGTTCCAACCCATCCTAGTTTTTATTACAGACGAATGTAATTGAAATTTCAAATGAAAGCTTATTTAACATCGTTTTCTATGTGGGAACAGATTCACATTTAACATATAGCTTTTAACAAGTTAATATCAAATTTAAAAAACTTGATTCCTGTTACAGAGTCGTCGTCACAGAGTTTTTTTTTTATTTAAATAAGTATGTTGTTACGTTTTGAAAACAGGGCTAAACAGCCGTAAGCCGGTAACTAACGATTTTATAATTAAAATCCGGTCTGCGGTCCAACCGTGCGTTG
The DNA here is from genome assembly GCA_949752705.1 of Callimorpha dominula. NCBI lineage: Eukaryota > Metazoa > Arthropoda > Insecta > Lepidoptera > Erebidae > Callimorpha > Callimorpha dominula. The sequence continues at coordinate 6,034,786 of OX456991.1, forward strand.
CTATAAGCAGACATAGTTCGCCGTACAAAGTCTGAATCTGGTCCATACCATGTTCAAAAGAGTGTTAGCGCTTATTAGGAGTTGGATATATGAGCTCTACACAACTTGCTGGTTTTAATTTAACTTTTCTCGTACACCACTATCGCGGTGGACAGAGGACATGGTCAAGATCGCAGGACGTCGTTGGATGCAGGCAGCTTCCAATCGGTCTTCTTGGAGGTCATTAAGGGAGGCCTATGTCCAACAGTGGACGTCTTATGGCTGAAATGATGATGATGGCGGATCATGAATAAATTTGCAAAGCCAAATTAGACCATCCTCGTCTAACGAGCTCAGCTGAGAAGAGTTGATATTAAAACAATAAATTTCTTCAAATTAATCTTTCAGTTTTGTGTTCTAAATCGTATTACTTGAATCATTTTAGTTATAAAGGTTAACACTGTTGGTCACTATTTAATTTGTCGATGACGTAAGTCGTAATCGATGCCAAACTCTTACCGCCACGATTGCACTTTACACTTCACCTGTAGTCGAAAATCATAGATATTTTGCATAAACTTAATATACTAACGTAAATATTTTGTTCTCCTCACTTTGTTAATCAAGTCCGCGCCTCTCTCGTTTGAAGTCCTAAGCATTAAACCGAGCTTATCCATATCCTTTGCACCATACTCAGTTGCTTTATTGCAAAACGCTCTTGTTTGTGTGTTTCTTTGTAGGTACATGATTTACTCAGTTCATTGTAAAGATATTGTTGGTACGAACTTGAATCTATTTACAAACTGTACTTTTGGCATTCAGCTTATGAAATAGCGCCCAGTTATGAAACCTGCGGGTTGATCCGTATTGGTTGCAGAAATATTAGCAATACTTGCAAATAAGGATGATGTAACGACAACTACCCATACTCGGTATTAGCTACAACAAATGACGAGAAAATTAAATGGTTGTGTGTGTATAATTCGTGCTCTGTGTGTGTATTCGCTCTGCCCTTCGAGTTAACTGGCGTTGCTGGGAGAAACTCAGATTAAAACTAAGTTTCATATTTCATTAAATTTTCTGAGGACTAATAAATATTTTAATGTAACAATAGAAGACCATCCTATTTATACCTTGCCACAGTCTTGCACAAAAGAAAACTCTGGTAGATAACAAAGTATAATCAAAAACGATAATATATATTTAACTTAAATATCAGGCGACTTAATTGAATTATTTATAATAAATGTATAATACATATACATTCGAATTGCAAGAATTTAGATTTAATTAGAGGAATGAGGGGATAAAATTAACATAGTGTTCAACTACATTAATGCCATCATTGGCATTCTGATTAATATCTGACTTTATTCAGTAAGCTTCATTTTACAAAGAGATCAGTGGTATGTATTTAAAATATGCTATTTAAAAAATATATCCATAGTAATACACTTTATAATATTCCGTAACAGCGTTACATTTCCTTCAGGTCAAATCACATTTCATTTTTAATTTATCTTTTCACATAATATCAAGAAAACTAGATACATACTTTTAAATAAACATACTATATTTGGGCAGGTGGCAGACGAGACACCGGCGTAAACTTACAATTATTAGTTACTTAGCAATAGTGTTTACTAAATACAACGTATTTCAACGAAAGTTATTGTTTGTACAAAAAGACATTCCTTAGAATAAATATTCCTTAGCTTTAATCTATTTTGATTCAAAAGATTTCTCAGAAAAAACAAAGAAGGTGCTAATCCTGTGATTCATCACTTTTCCTCTCACTACTTCTAAGAGGTTCAGCTGGTTCAAGAGTTAGATATAATTTTGTAAGAATACTGAATTTTAAGTCAGTGAAATTCGTTCATACCATTTTGAGTGTCTGATTATTGATATAATACATATACTAAAAATAAGTGAATGAAATCATCGCCCATCTCGAACACAATAAGAATATTTATATACTCGTAGGTATAAAAGTCTCGTGGCGAAATGCTTCTTGACATTTCTTACATAACTTAAAGTTACGCAAGGTATGCCAAAATTTGTGTAGGCTTTCATTAATACCTCTTAAATTTACTTTTCTTTCATCACGAGTTACAAGGAAAACAAATTCAAAATATTTTCTTTACAATATTACTGGGCCGTTAAAGGAAAAAACTAACAGATTAATACTGAAATGAAAGCGTCAAAAGAAAACAGCCGGGATTGCGATCCTTAACATTGATCTTGTTGTGCTAGCAAATGGTTATATCAAAAGACCTCAACCTGTATATATCATATTTGTCTATGCTTTTAGGAAGTTACTGGTTGTAATGTCATGATAAAATATTCCACAATTGGCCCACATTTTGCCCTCTGGCTAGAAACTGCTGAAGAATATATAAAATTCGTGTATTTCCATAATCGCTCTTTCTTCAGATCAATTGGTAAAAGGTATTGGCAAAATGGTGTCTACATTATATTATATCAAATCAATATTAATATCAATGAACTCGAACAAATAAAATAAAATGTATAAAATGATAAAATTTCCAAAATTAAAATGGTCGCAAAATATGAAGGTTACTGTTAAAAATAACAAAGAACTTACCAATGGCATACATATCATCCATCATCCTCCGCGCCTTTTCCCAAGTTGGAGTCGGCTTTCAGGCTAACTGTGATACGCCCGAACTTCGATATTTTACGTGAAGCAACTACCATCAGACCTCCACATCCCTAGTACTAGGCGACATTAAAGTTCTGTAGTTAGACCAGGTTGTCGCACTTTTTTTTTAGGGCTCCAATTACTCGTTTCGAATGTCACAGATATTCGTATGGCAACAGGGACCGGCGGCTTAACGTGCTCTCCGAGGCACAGAGGGGTCTCAGTGTGTTAAGAATGGTCAACCATCCTAAGACTGATATTACCACTTAGCCCCGAGCACCTGGCATAACATAGTGGACATAATGAATGTTATCACGTAAGTTAAACAAATGAATAAATTATTATGATTATTATTATGTATTATGCTGTATATAGCTGTTGCTCATATTATAAAAATTACTAATTGTGCTGAAAAGTCATTTGCCTGTTGTCGAGTGAGTTTTTTTTACTGTGGTGACTGTTATCGTAAGTTTTTTTTTTGAGCTTTTATGTTTTTATAGTATATTTTGTGTAGGTTACATTATTTTAAAATGTGAAACGTATGTATTTTTATATTTTTGATTTTATTATTGTTTTTGAGTATTAATTTTCTTTTTTTTTTATTTAATACATATTTTATACGACTTTTAGATTTTTTTACTTTACTTACGCTGTGAGACCTTGCTTCTTACCAAATTTTATTATTCTAGGTCAATGGGAAGTACCCTACATAGGTTTTGATTTAAATTTGGTTAAATCTGAAGCTTAAATTTTAGACCGTATCTTTTGTTTGCGTCGATTTAGAAACTTGAGATTTTTACTGCTTCAAGGGACCGCAGACATTAGTATTTGGTATTAATTTCAATTTGCATCCCTGGGATCCTGAGAAAGAGGGTCTTAACAGATAGACATGAGACAGACAGACAGACGGAAAACAAAGTGATCCTATAAGGGTTCCCTTTTTCCCTTGAGGAACGGACAAGACCTTAAAAAGAGAGGTTAAGAATTGGGATTCTGTTGATATTTCCATGTCCATGCGATGTTGTACATTATATAGGTACATATAAGTCACAAGTTAATAACATTCGTTGTTTGTACAAGCTAATGAACAAGTATAACTATTTTATAATTCCATTCAGTTATTTTTGTAAGGCATGCAAATAGACAAACAGTAATCAAAATAATAGTACGCACTAATCTTATTAAATTAGTTATTCTTTTTTTGAATGTCTCAATTTCTATAATACTTTTCTTTCAGATTTTTTTGCCTTACGTTTATGGCTATCTCTTTGTGTTCTTTTTGTTTAAAATTCAACAAACTATGAAATTTTTCAACACTTCATGAGTTTTAAAAACGATATGATTATATAATGTTAAAACTATAAAAGGATTTTCCTTTCTGGCAAGGCTTTTTTTTGTTAAATTTCCTCGCGTGGCTATTAACCAGCTGGCCGAACATAACAATATCAAACCTTATTGGATCTAAGATCATTCAAAACTATTCACCCTTGAAAGTGACAAACGAACTGAGTCAGATTTTCGTAATATACTAGCTTCACTTAATCTGAAGGCTTAGTGTGCAATATTCTTAGCCAAGTGGTCCCTGCTTAATCTACCGTCAAATGATAGTCTAGATATATTTTGGAGCCACAGTTCTAGATTTGAAGAACTCGATTAAGCGGGAGCGAGAATTTCAGTGTTTCTAAAGACAAGAGAATTGCAGGTTGAAAAAAAACTACACAAAAAATAGTAAAATTTTCAACTTTCAAATAATGATAATCCCACGTTCGTGGAAGACCCATGCTTCAGCACGTATGGGCAGGCTCGACTGGAGTGATAACGGCCGCACAGAAAACCGGCAGTGAAGCAATGCTTGCATTGCTTTTCGCCGCGTGAGTGAGGTTACCGGAGGCCCTAACCCTTTACCAGGGGAGTCTCGCTGGTAATCGGGCGCATCGAGGCGCTGGGCTTGTGGCTGGCCCTGGGTAAGACGGTGGCCTTTTTATTCCATGGGCCCCGCCGTGGTCCACCCCCTGGCGCCTCTATCGTGGTCAACTCGGTCCTCGTACCGGTTCGGGCCCATATAAGGTATCTGGGCCTGATCCTCGACGGCAGGTGGCTCTTCGACGAGCACTTCCGACAGCTTGCTCCGAAGCTGGTCGGCGCTGCGTCTGCCCTTGGGCGACTCTTGCCTAATTTGGGCGGGCCCAGCGTTGCTACAAGACGGCTGTACACGGGGGTTGTCCGGTCAATGGCACTATACGGTGCACCGGTGTGGGCGGGAGCTCTGACCGCCCAGAATAGGGCGCGCCTCTGGCGCCCTCAGAGGGTCATGGCGGTTAGAGCCATACGCGGATACCGCACCGTGTTGACGGAGGCGGCGTGCGCGTTGGCCGGGACTCCCCCGTGGGATTTGGAGGCGGAAGTGCTCGCCGAAGTTTATCGGCGGACGACTGAGTTCCGGGCGGGAAGCGGCAGTCGGCCCCCGCCCGAAGACGTACGCGAGTGGCGTGAGGCCGCTCGCCGAGCCACGATGGCTCGTTAGTCGTCCCGGCGCTTCAGCCGGTCATCGTCGAGTGGGCAGGGCGGTAGCACGGGATCCTTTCCTTCCGACTGACGCAGGTTCTTTCCGGGCACGGCTGCTTCGGGAAGTACCTGCACTCGGTCGCTAGGAGGGAATTGAGTCCCGCCTGTCACTACTGCGACTGCAGTGAGGACTCGGCTCAGCACACGCTGGCGGTTTGCCCCAGTTGGGCCACGCAGCGTCGGGCCCTCACTGCAGTCATCGGAGTGGATCTGTCGCTGCCGGCTGTCATACGCTCCATGGCCGGTAGCGACAGGAATTTTACCGCAGTCGCAACCTTCTGTGAGGAAGTTATCTCGCAGAAGGAGGCGGCGGAAAGGGTCCGGGAGGACGACCTCCACTCGGACTTAATTCGCCGCCGGCGAACCGGGCGGCGGAGGCGCGCTTACCAGCGCCTCATGCCGCCCTGAGTGGTGGACGGGACGGGTTTTTTCCCGGTGTGTTTGTTCCCGGATCCCTCCTACTTAAAGCGCAGTACGGCACACCGTGTGGTTTTAGTCGGTTCGATTCCGACACACCGCCCCACCGAAGACCCCGGTGGGGTGACGGCCCGAGGGGGTTTCCACACGCACAAAAAAAAAAAAAGGCCCTAACCCTTCCCCTCTCCCCCCCTCTCTCCCTACTCCCACCTTAAAGGGCGGTAGCGGACTTGTGACTGTAGTCATTTACCATCAGGTGATCTGTCTGCTCGTTTGCCCCTATAATATAAAAAAAAATATATATATTTTTTAATATTATTAAACTCATTTTACGGGTTTGCATTTTAAATTTTTACTATATTTTTTCTTCTAACACAAAAATATTTAACAATGTCATGTTGTACTTGACATTGTTGAATATTTTTGATTAATAAATTCTGATTACATCAATGTTTCGCAACGTGTTCTATATTTTTTTCTGCTGCTACTTATTATCGTGTATAAGTTTTTATGTACTATTTATTGAGTCAGCTGTAGCTATTATTATTATAAGACCTGTCACTATGTACTATATATCACAGTGTTTAACCGCATACCACACATCACTCAATTTCTGTTTCTATGTCAATCAGAATTAAATTACTCTTACTGGATAACTTAGTTTAGAAAAGCGAATTGTGCAATTTAATTGTGAAGAAATTGTTGAATATGCAAAGGAATTGTATGATTCAAGACCTTAGGATTCATAGTTTTATTCACTATCGGGGCCCCTTCCCCTGCTCCCTATCAAATATGATATAGAAACTATGCTTTAAAGTTATACATTTAATTGGTCCGTTAAATTTTTCATTGTTTAAACGGATTGCTAACAGGAGAAACAAAAAGGAAAATAAAACAATATTTTATCTTTGAAAAGATGTTGTTTTAAAAAAGAATTGCTTTTATGACCGAGGAATTTCATTTATAGTTGTTATTATTTCTTGGACTTAAATCTATTTTAGTCTGCTACAAATATTGCAATCTAAATTATTATTATACTTGTTACGTAATGCTTGAAGCTACTAATTAGTCTATTTTCAAAACAGGATACCATTCCAAGTGCGCCAAATGTTGCAGATTTAGTCTCAAATAGTGAAGATAGTTCTTCCAAGTCCTTGCATATTTTGGTTTAATATTACTCTCTAGAGCAACATTGGTTTTTATTGTGTGTATATTACGAAACCTTTCTAAACTCACCTTATTTGTGGTGTTCTAAAGAAAAGTTGTTTTTGTTAAAAGAAAATTTTCATACGTTTCCAAAATTTATCGTTTACTGACACTCCACCTCACGTTGATCTGTAGGTACAGTCCGTACATTAATATGTTCCCGTCAGCGGACAGAGACGGTAATCCTTTCGGGAAAGGTTCGTAGGATGTTTGGTTTTAGCTCATTCGATGAAGTTTCGCTTGGAAGGTCGTCCAAAGAAATATTATCCTAAACATTATTGGAATTGGAGATTTTGGCGATTAAATCGAAATGAATGTTAATCGAAATCGATATTGAATTACTTGGGAACGCTTTCGTAAAATATGCACATAATATATTTAGACGTAATAGAAAGTGGTACAGGGAAAAATATTACGAGATCACAGTGTAACAGTATCAGTGATTAGATTCAGATGGAATAATACGACACTGTTATATATTTTAGCATTTGAAAGCATGTTATTTAGGTATGTATACTTACGAGACATTTTTAATAAGATGTTTTGACTACACAAACACTGATGTTGGATTGGTCTGTGCATATGGCACTACTTTGTCGTATCGATTATAACCTTAGGTGCTTCGTACTGAATCTGGTTCTGCCTTAAATTACTACAAATTCAATTTCTAATAGTTACAAATAAAATTGAAAAACGTACGATATGTTAGGGCATACAGCAAAAACAAGTGTTTGGTCCTTACAAGTTACTGGATTAGATAACACACAGATATACGTTTATATTATTATCTTCAATCGCCTTTATTTTAACTCGGTCAATCTGTAATCTCTTTAGAATTAATTATACCGCTTCGTGATTGTTTTGAGTGATTCAATACTCAAGGTAATTGTTGAAAGAAAAGTTTTTTTTAAGTAGAAATTGTCTCGATTTCATTATCATTTCCAAAATTATTAGTATATGGAGACATTTTGGGTTGAACGCCCATAAGTAAAATAATCCGAATCCAAATGAAGTCCCTTAATTTAAAAACGAAGCTTACCGATAAATCTACAGTCTTCTAAACACTGTAATAAAATTACATTCTTCATTCTAAAATTGTAGTAGAAAATAACAAGTGAGACACCCTACAAACTGCATTGTCATAGAAACGTAATTCTGGTTGAAAGTGGTAGCAAATGCAATTTCTTCCCTTTAGCAATGTTCATTAGAGTAGCTGCCAGAGCCCTTTGTGCCGTCGCGGCCTTCAGTCCGTGATAAATGAAGCTAATCCTTTTTAGCTGACGGATTCAATAATTTGTATAGTGTTTGTCTCTTTTTACCGCACTGTGGGATTGTATTTTTGTCTTGTGTTGTTTCTTTGTGTTTTAGATCCTTTTATCCTGATTCTGCGTTAAAAGGAGTTGTTTGCGAAACAAACGTTTTCCAGGTATTTAGAGACAATAAAAAAAACCGGCCAAGTGCGAGTTGGACTCGCGCACTAAGGGTTCCGTACCATTATCTGTACAAATTAATTTTATTTTAATTTAATTATTTATTTTTGAACTGAATATACAACTAAATATTTTGTGAATATTTCAAGAGTCCCTGTTGCCGTTATTAATATCGAGCAAAAAACGGCAAAACACGTTTGTTATTCGGGATCCCCCTTAAATATTTATTTTATTCTGTTTTTAGTATCTGTTGTTATAGCGGCAACAGAAATACATCATCTGTGAAAATTTCAACTGTCTGACTATCACGGTTCATGAGATACAGCCTGGTGCCAGGCGGACAGACAGACGGACGGACAGCGGAGTCTTAGTAATAGGGTCCCATTTTACCCTTTGGGAACATAACCCTAAACAGAGGTTCGATAAAAATATTACAAGAGATAATGGCGTAACTATGAAAATAATCTTCCTTGGTTAGATTTCAAATATTTATATAAATCTCAATAAAAAATAAGTATATGTCTAGTCTGGACCAAAATCTTTTTTTGTGCATAAAAATTATTTCATTATTTAATTTTGCAAACATTTTAAATTAACGATATACGAAAGCTAAATGATTTTTCATTTCTATATAATATCCTTAACAATAATATAGATTGTCCTAAATTCACTTATGTACAGGTTGTTCAGTTTACATAGATATAACACTAACTTAACTCGCCAATTACCAGAATGACCAAATAGTATAACAAACTTGACTTGACTAGAGTTAGACATTTTTGGACAACTTATCTTGGGTTCAAAATTGGGTAGGTTTGGTCATGTACTTAGTAGGTTTGAACTTGAATCATCTGTACTGTTCCCTCAATAAAAAAAGACTTGTTAAATTAAATATTATATTTATTTTTTAATATGAATGTTGTTTTTATGAATTTTTATTATTTTATCATACATAATTTAACGGTACAAGTTCTGTTTGTGTTAGTTATGGTTGCGTATAAGTAAGTGAGCACAAGGCATGTATTTGTTATTTCTTTTGTCATATTAGTTATGTGTATCATTTGTTGGCAATCCCAATAAATAAATAAATGAATGTTTTTATTTTTCTACATAGCTCTTGCAAAGATGGTTGATGGATGGACGAATGGTTTAGACTCATTGAAGCATATTCGAGTACTTTTTAAAACATAATTGATTTTCCCTTATTTAAAATGGAATACCACTTTAAGTATTAACGCTTTTATTCCTACATTCCTTAAATAAAACTACCTGATGTGTTTTATAACCATTAAAAAGAGTTTTCAAGAGCCAGGCTGATAGACGAACGAGTCAAAGTTGTGCAGTAAGGGAGAAGCCACACGAAATCACTCACCGTAGAATAAAATGATAACCAGATTAGACTTTGTGATATCGAGGCACGGGCAAAATGTGAGTAAGAGAATTTCAAATATGGGAATTGAAGGGTACAAGAGGGACGTCCAAAGAATAGATAAATGGAGTACATGAAAGTGGACATCGTTAGAAAGGGAAAAAGGAGTGAATTGATAAAGTACAAAACAAATTGTCGTGTGCCCTCCCCTAACAAATATGGGGTAAGTGCAGGAATATGATGACTTCGTGATAATCAAGGTTACTTTGTTCCACCTCAATATGAAGTTTATCGATGTCTTACTAAGTGACTTCAATAACACTAAAATAAACATTATATTAATAAAGAGAATTCTTTGTACCCATTTTAAGAAAATTTCGCCAGCAAAAAATTTTAAACAAAATGTCTTACAACTTTAATAATTAAGTGAAAATGGCTTAATGAAATTACACGCGTCCAGTATATGTGATTACCTATCATGGTACGTCAGTCTATACAATGACAGCTCAAGTTATACTGGCCTTAGAAAAAGCATGGTTCGAAATTCGACCACAGCGCGATCACTAGAGAATAATTAGACTATTCTTCTTACTGAGACCTAGACTTTTTTATTGAACAAATTATTTTAATGAACGCCTACTCTCATGTTCTACTGACAATTGACATTAATCGCCGTGCTAGTAGGTTTAACAAAAGCTAACATTTAGCCCACATTTAAGATTATACATTTTAACGTTACGCAGTTTTGGCATTCCCCAAATTTCTAATTAATCTTTAGGAGTCCGTCCCTGTTTTATGCAAAACGGTCTAATGAGTTGGACGAGTTTTCCTCTGCTATAATATTTACGGTTTAATTTAATAAATCATGCAACCATTACAATTTAATGGTGGTTAAATAAATTTCTGTGGATGCTACCAACCGCAAGGAGCCTAATTAGAAACTGTTCTAAGCTTATTCATTTAAATAAATTACTAGAAAGTCTAATTAGCAATGAATGTGTTCTTAATCGTAATAATTCGTGAAGTGTTTGTTGGGAATACAGGTTGTATTTGTTAGTATTTACATAAAATTATTTAATATTTAAAGATATTTTTGATCCCATATGGAACAACCATATACCTTGCTTCTTTAAAGAGTTACCTCGCATACCAGGCAACGTAACCGAGCCAAACTATACTTTGTGTTTTTGTATAGGAACACAGTATCTTAACACACAACAGAAGAGACTGAGATCTGTTCTTGGTTGAGCAGCTGCATAAGTAATATGTAAAAGTTTTGGATCATAAGTCATCTTGACGACAGAGTGTCAAGGTATAGGTGAAGGTGTCTGGGGACTTATTGGCAGTATTTTATTTTACTGTTTTTGAAGACGTGATTAAGCTTTTAACAAAAGGTAAGATAGCTTGTGGATTGTACGAGTATATATTATTTTTAACATTGTAGTGAGCAACTTGTAATAGCGAATCCATCGGTTAGAGTACGAGCATTTGACCTTGTCAATTTTAATTGATTCTACTTCATCAATAATAATAAGTTTATTTATTTCTCCTCACACATTTTAAAACACTCAATCGCATCATGACGTCGTTGAGTAATTGCGGTACCAACTATGATTACCAGATAATGAAACATGGCTTGCTCTTTGAACCTTATAAGAACCACTTCCTAGTACAAGTTACGAAGAACATGCAATAGTGTAAAAACATGCGCCGCAATAATTTATCTATTTTAGTTTATATGACCTTGACAAAAAAATATTTTAAACTCTGTTTGAGTTTGTTGAATAGGCTCCCTAAATACAGGCAGAGTATGGTTTTGATTAAAGTAGTTTGAGATATCACTTTTTTTTTTTTTTTTAAAGAATACTAGCAACGTGGGTCACACATTACTAGTATTCTTGTTAACCCCTCCAGCTAAGCTAAAATGCTTGTGTTAGGAGTGGGTTCACGTCGGTAGTGCACTGGGTGGGGTTCGAACCCACAACCACTTGATCGCAAGTCCGACGCCTTAGTCATTACGCTACCGCCGCTTCGCTTTAAGAATATCGTGTATGTTTGTCATTCTTTTACAAACCGAACACCTTTCTGACCGACACATTTTTGATTTGGCTGATTTTTTTTACGTTTTCTATATAAAAAAAAGATATATAAGTTCGATGATTTCTTTTTTTCTTAATATTTTGGGAAATAGAGTGGATTGAAAATTTGAGAGTTTGATGATGTTTGACTTGGAGACCCATTTTCAAAAATTCATAACTCCGGTTCTATTAGAGCTAGAAACTTCTTTTTTATTAATTTTATAGCTAAAAAAATGTACTTTATGAAAATTTGATTTTAACATTTTAATTGTTTATAAAAATATAAATTTGTTATTATTTTTTAATCAAATATTGTTTTATACCTTTTTCTCGATATAGAACCCGTAAAAAAAAATTCAGCCAAATCAAAAATGTGTCAGTAAATTTTTGTCCAAATCTGTCCTGTTTGTAAAAGAATGACATATGTAGTCTCAGAACATGCTGTTTTTTCTATGGTCCTGAAACCTTTTATTTACCGTTGGTTCAAATGTTCATATCGAATAAATGCACAATTGCTTTTGCATAATATCTTCTATATATTTAAAAGCGAAAGGATACTTAGTCACTCACTGACTAATCACGAAATCTCGATAAGAACTTAATCTGTAAAGATGAAAATTTGGCAGGGATGCAGTTTATAAGTAGAAGGTAGTTTATAGGCAGAAAACATCAGATAACAACCCAACGGATTTTGCGACAGGGCTGGATTTAGGAAGTAAGGGCTCTTGCAAGTTCATATGAAAGTCCATGATTTTTTGTACTAGAGCCTTGCAATTTGGCAGGAAGATAGTTCATAGGTAGGACACATCAGCTAAGAATAGATTTCACGACAGGGCTGGATTTAGGAAGTAAGGGCTCTTGCAAGTTTATATGAAAGTCCTTGATTTTTGTGAATACTAGAGACTTGATGTTGGATTGAGGTAGTTTATAGGTAGGACACGGCAGTATAGAACTGATTAAAGTAGTCTAAAGGTTTTCGCAACTTTATATGAATTCTCTTGGGTTTAATTACTAGAGTCATACGGTCAATTTATTTTGCTTTACAATGTAAAATTAATAAATAGGGTGGTAAGATTTTTCTTCACAGAGATGGCTTAAGGTGGTTAAAAGATATTTTATTATATATTTTCTATCGGGTATTTTTTAATTTTTTTTTTAAATAAAAAAAGTGAAATTAGGCAATCACTTAGTTTAAAGGTAGGAGAAATCAGCTAAGAACGTATGCTAAGATATTCTGCAGGAACATTTTTTTGTTACTACGTTTACTTTTTTGCTATTTTATTATCTTTAAGTTAGATGTTTCCATATCTAAAAGCGGACCAATTTATAAAATAACTAATTTTTAAAACTCTGCAAGTTAGCTGTGAATTTACGAATGGCATTAAAATTCCAAAATGCATGATTTTTATAAACATATGTTTCGAAATTAAGGTTTTTATAGTAGTATTTGAAGCGTACTGGGTCGCGTGTAATAACTAATCAGATAATAATTTCTTACATATTTCTTAATAGAATAAACTACACCCACTATTACCTGAGCAGTCAGCAGATACCTACTGTATCTATTAAGAATCCGTTCTTTTGTGTCTATTTTTTGTTAAGTACTCCTCAACTGTAGGCCATTAAGCCCTTATGTTTTTGGTCATAGAGGTTCGTAAACATCAAAATGTTCACTAAGCAAGTTCTTTTTGTTACATTATAGAGCATTTATCCTTTTTTCGGCTTAAAATTACTTACTTTACACTTAAAATATACATACGAGTACATTACACTTTAAATCTAGCACAATTAAAAGAGATACTTAATCATATTGCATGTAGAGACCAATGATTAGAATCTTTGAGTTAGGATCAATCATTGTTAACAACTAGGTAACACATTTAACCCTAAGTTACTCGTATAAAGGAAATTACGTAACTTCTCGGATGGGGTCTGCAAGGAATCCAATTTGTAAAGACAATTTAATTAAGTAATTAAACGGTCAAATTCGTAGACTTAAATTAAGTGAATCTGTACTCGTATTGTTCTATGACATATATATAAAAATATGGTTACATATTTACATAGTACTTTGTATGTCTTGAAGCTCAAGACGGTGATCGCAATGATACAATAAAAACATGTCTGAAGGAAGATGGCGCTGGTGTCAACTTAACACAAAGACGCCACGTGATGAGTAAAACACGACCCAGAATTCTCTTTGAATAGCTCACTGCTTTTATGTTGAATATTTTTGGTAATGTAGATGTTTTGAATCAAATCCTCAGGTTGGTTTTGATTAAAAATAACTGTGGTTTTTTTTGGGAGGAAATCCAAGATTTGTATTATGTGAGGTTCTTTAAGACCAAAGATAAAAATATTACTTTGAGAAGATTTTATTTTTCATTTTATTGATCTTTACGTGGGTGACAAATAAAACTAGGAGTTTACAGTGTTATGAACGTTATGATACGTGGGAGCTAAGGATAGTCTACATTACTTAGCTCAGCTAAATATAATTCGTTGTAGGAAACCATTAACATATTACTATTTTCCTAAATTATGTATTATTTTTTTTGAGTAAAAAATAAAATAAAACATAAACATCCTTCGCACGATTATGACACCAAACCTCATTTACGATCTTGATACCACCAAACCTAAAAGTTAACTTAACGAAATACTTGTGTCTAAGTACAGTAAAATTTTACAAAACATAATCTTCCATAGATGGACACCCTTACAAAATAGTAAGCGAGTGTCGGTTTCAGACACAAGGTGACAACCAAATTTTTTCTACTCTGGGGTTAACACGTATGGTAAGCGTTCCTTTGTGTATATGTGTGCCTGTAAAATGAAAATTGGAACAAGGATACCAGTTTCCATACAGTCAAAGCTTCTGCCGTTTACCACGGTTTTCAACAATAGTTCTGATTCACAAAAATCATGCAACTATTCTGCATGATCTCTAGAGCATGCATAAGTACCCAGTTAATCGACCTAAATCGTTCTTCCTTAACTTGAAATTGTTCAGTATTTTTTAATACAGCCTCTATTATCTGGGAGAAAAGAGAGGTTACAGAGATAAACCAATACTTGGACATGACAGATATAATATCTCTGTTTTTAACCGCTTGGTGTACGAATGCTATTTCCCATGAAGCCGTAAACTTGCTCATGGAATACAAAAGTGCGACTCTGTCCCGTACAATATATAGACATCTAGGGACATAAGGTGCAATGCACTTCTGGCCACTTTTTAGATTCGACTTTGAAGAGACCTAATCAATTGCCTAGGCTTCCTATAGCACTATTGCAAACAATAGGAACAATAGGAATGACTAGCAGAGATTTCTGTTGGCTTCTGAGAGTGAACAAAAAACATACTTCCAACGATTACTTGTGATTTGGCTTTCAATAACATTTAATTTGATTTTCACATTAGATATGTTAGGATTTGTGTTCAAAATACTTGCGACCCAAGCATTGTAAGCAGATTGCTTAAAGAGTCTAAGATTCAGTCTGATAAGGAATAACTCCATTGTTTGATGGTAAAGGCGATGATTCTCGCAAAAAGGCATATTTTTTGTGCAGTTTTGGTTATATTATTCGTAAAGTTACATGAAACAGCGAATTTTTAGTATTGACCTGCTTTCTTCTGCTTGCAACACTATTCCGTGATTTTATGCTGTTTCTGTTATGCAGATTATGTGGCACCAATCCTTGTTTTCTTGTAACGGAGCCGTCTGGCAGATTTCCTCTCGATGTTTCCGGGCTGGTAAAGTTCCTTTACCTTTCAGAAGGTTCAAAACCGTAGGACTTAGGACTTATAATTATACATAAATATAATACATGGCATAATACTATACGACAATAATAAGTAATTTGGACTGCGTTTGTTAATAATAATTACTCATTATAATAACAATTGTCAACAAATATCTAAATGTGTTGGTTTAAAATTGTAAAGTGATAAATTAGACCGTGAACCTTTATAATACACTACACTCCTGTCAAGGACAATTGTTTGCAGAGCGACTAGTTTTAAAATGTTTTATATATTTCTTAATGACAATCTCACTATTGATAAAAACCATCAAATTCACTAAATAACAATAGTTCTTACGTTAATCTAGGTACGGTAAGGCACTTAATTGACCATTATAAAACTTATAATGCACGTCTAGCCTCTTTATTACCATTGACCACTACTTTTCAGGCGGACCAATGGCGTAGCTCCACCATTGGAACTAGTCATTATTTTTTATTTTATTACATAGTGAACTGTTTTATCTATATATCACATGAATATGTATGGTTATATTATATTTCCGTCGTGGAATAGAAGATAATTAATAAACTTGGTTGAACGGTACGATCGATTTAGAGATACCTTCTGACCGCTCGCAGCCGACGCAATACATCAATGTCAGTTTGGTCGCCGTTAACGTTCATTGCGATCGCTTAAACTGTCCAGGTGAACAAAAGTTTCAACTACTGTGACTGGTAAAAGTAGAGCATGGTTGATAAGTTTTAGTCGATACGTCATTAGCCGTGTAAGTATTCGTGAGAGGCATTATATTTTACTTTGGTAATTAACTAAAATCCTACTTCGCGTACACCATGAGCTATGCCAATGGCAATAACTTCTGTTTATGGATGACGTTTCTGCTTCTAACTAACGTTTTGTCGTAGGGATATTTAGAGGTTAACACGTGATCCTCTTTTAAGCAGCAAAACGTCACTAAGTATATAGACTTTCATCCTTAATTCTGTTTGGCAACGGAAAACAACTTTGTGGCTACAAAACATCTCCATTAAATCGCCCAGAGCCTGGTGGGGGTAAAGGTAACCCTTCACAAGATCGTCACAGAAGGCTAAAAAGTTTCTATCAAAAGAGAGCTCCCCAAACCGTTTGAATTCCACTTAAATCGGATTTAAATCAACATGACACCTTTGAGAACATTGTAATTTATTCTACACTGTTAGGAAGACGGATTGTAAAATAATTATAACATTTTTTTTTATAAAAAACTCAATCATGTAATTCTAACCCATCTCTTATAGTTTATATATGTTGTTATATCTCTTCACTCTTGGAGACTAAGTGTGTGCTATTAAAACAAGCTTTAATTCACCAAATTGTTTAATAAGATGCGCTAATATCAGAAACAAACAGATAAAAGAACGAAGGGCAAATAAAAACATCGTTATTTCACTGAACTGAGTATATTTATTTAGAAATACCATCAGTTGTAATCTGTTCCAAATCATGTGTCGCCAGTTGCGCACGCTTAGACAATTACCACACACACAGAAATCTATGCTAATTTCGTCACAGAGTATTTATTAAATATGAATAGTTTCGTATACATATTTGCCAGCCGTTACGTCTGAGACAGCGCGTCAATCAATAAAGAGGTAACGAGTGTGCATCTTAACATTTACCAAATTTTTTCGTGTAAAATGTATAGCAATATAGCTGTAAGCAATGTAGTTCATTGCGTGCTTTAGTAGTTTCAATATATTTAGTACACAAATGTCATACGCAATGCATAATTGTTATAGTAGATTAGATCATAACTGTTTTCTTAAATTACATAATACTTTGTGAATTTTTGTCGATATTATTTAAAAACAGAAGTTTTTTGTACTCATCGTCGTAATTATGTCCTTTCTTTGGACGCACTGCAGTCCTAACTTCTTTTTCGACGCATAATTACCGAGCAACTCGGCATAATTATTGTTTTTGCATCCAGCTACGTCCGCGATGAAATTATATACACGAGTACAAAAATGTTTGCACGTGTTTGCCGAAGCTATGAGCGTTTGGTCATATCTTCGGGGCACGTGCCCCGCCCCATCGCACTTCTTACTTATTCTCAATAACCACATAGGTTATTTGTTTGTTTTTCTCGTCACTCTCACTCACTTTTAAGAGGATAGATTTTATAAAAGAGAAAAGAGTGAAAGAAATATTCCTTTTTATATATAGGTACTCAATGTATACATTATTTTGTTACTTATAAATAAGATGTGGTCATATTTTGGATGCCGCGAAATCTACGATGTAAAATACTTATCCCATTTTTCTTTAATCCAAAATAAGTAGAAAAATATGTTTTTGATTTAGTTTCCCGTTTCTTTTTATCGTTTGACCACTTTGCTAACGTTCGAACACATTGATCAATCGTCTTCACAAATAGATACATCTATAGTTCTATACTAATGTTATAAAGAGGAAAGATTTGTATGAAAGTATGTTTGTAATGAATTGGCTCAAAAAGTATTGGACCGATTGCGATAAAACTTGGTATGTAGATAGCTGGAGACCTGGATTAATGCATAGGTTGATTTTTACCCCGACATTCCCACGGGATCGGGACTTACGCGGGTGAAACAGCGAGGCCCTGCTAGTAGCAAATTAAATCAACCATTATGAAAGCCCGTATAGAGGTGCCAAATTAAAACAAAGCTATAATAAAATAATTACTAATCTTTCTAACCCCCACTGGGTTAGCAAGGCAAGCCATGTTACTAAAAATCACTGTTGTAAAATGGTTGCATGTTTGTCTGCAATAAACGATAAGAATAATAACTTTGTAGGGGTAATTGATAGTCCAGTCAGTCAATGAAGGCAAAAGCTATTTGTCGTTGGAAACTTTGAGTAAAATAACATATTTATAACTCTTAGAAGTTTCATGAAATTCAACTCCTCGAATTGAGTTTCATTTAATTTCCAGTAGGCATGGATTAGGAAAATAAAAAAAAGACTCCACTCATATCAAAACTCATGCTTCCAAACTAAGCAGACAAATAGAATAGAATGGAATAGAATAATCTTTATTGTACACCAGTACATATTGCTTAAGGTTAGTTTACAATTTTGATATGTACCAAGGGCGGCTAAAAGCAATTTCTTCCAGGCAATCTTGGGATGGAAAAATAATGACCAGTAATAAAATAATTTAATGGGTAGTTATGGTGTGGGAATCAAAACGGGTTAGGCTTAAAACTAGTAAATGATAACTATAAACATAAACAATATAATTAGATAGGTAATGCAGGGAAACAAGTGTAATCACTTTGTAACATTTAATATATTCATATACACACACAAACATATATAATAAATAATACATATATATTTCTAGATTAATAAGATTATATCCGATAAATGCAGCAAATGACAAAAAAGAAAAATTAAGAAGCCAAGACAAACTTCCGCATACGCATACTGAAATGCGAGTTACTACGCGACTTTAAATCGTCCGTGCTTCTATAAAATCTTTTTGGGATGTAGTGTTAGGTTTGCCCGGTTTTACACAAGACTGCATTATTTTGATTTTAAGTTTACGTAGATTATGTTACCTTTTGTCTTTCTTTCAATTGCTATTGAACGAGTTTTTTACAATAGCTCGTGATTTATATTTTCATATCATGATGGATGAATGTCACAACTACAACTTAAATATTTTAATCTTCAGCTTTTCGTTGTCTCATTTACATAGGGTACTTACGGTTAGATATTTTTCATAATTCACTTAGGAACGTTTTTGTTCGGGTGTCTTTTCTGGTTATTAATGAAAGTTGGAAAGAAAAACAGTACAAGCTACATATTATACAGTTTACATACGCAAAGTTAATGATTGTGCGTATTAACATCCTAGCTTATCCTAGTAAAAAAATTGGCATCGCAAGACAACGCATTCGCTCCGTGAAGAGCAAAAAGCGGCTCGCGTTACTTGGTGCGTCAGAACTCTCGAAAGATTCCACGCAGGATTCTCAAATGCTGTATACAACATTGTATCAGGTGACTAATCCTGTATATACGCGTACGAATCCGAAACAAAAAACCAGTCACGAGTTTGGGTGTTCGAAAATGAGTTAAAGCCAACAAAAATTGTTCGTTCACGGAGTGTTGCAAAAAAAATGGTGGCCACGTTTGTCTCCAAAACCGGCCATGTTGCGATTATTTCTCTTGAGGGACAAAGAACGGTTTATGCAGAATGGTATGCTAGCATTTGTTTGCCACAGGTCGTTTCTGAACTCCTCATGAATCATCCTCCATCACGACAATGCGAGTTCTCACACCGCGCACAGAACAAAAGAGTTTTTAAAGCAAGAAAACATAGAATTATTAGACCATACGCCGTACAGCCCCGACCTAAGCCCTAATGATTTCTATACTTTCCCTTAAATAAAGAATTAATTGCGTGGTCAGTGATTTTCATCACCTGAAAAAGCTGTGGACGCCTACAAAACGGCCATTTGGAGACCCCAACTTCCGAATGGAATGGTTGCTTCAGTGATTGGTTCCATCGTATGGAAAAATGTGTCAAATTTCGCGGAGAATACTTCAAAAAGCAATAAATACATTTGTAAATAGTAATGTTGTGTCCCTTCCTTGATTCCCGAAATTTTCAGTGCCGCCCTCGTATACTACAAAGTGTACAAGCATAAGTTTAACTTAAAGTCGGGCAAAGGCATAACATGCTGATTCTGTTCACATCTGTCCAAAGCATATTCTATACTCTTATGGCCCACTGATGCAGTACCGAAGTATCAACCTAGGGTTGTACATCATGCAACAGCAATGAATACAAACCATCACTGCTCATAAGATCTGGAGGTTTCTTGAAGCCATAAGTCTGAGCATTAAACTATAAAGCAAGTTTGCGCTCCAAAAATCCAGAAATGGTTGCAGTAGCTTCAGGCTTTTAAACAATAATAATAATAAGTTCTCAACATCAACCGTTGCACCATTACAATAAAAACTTTTGTCTACTTAATTTTTAAATATACTGAGTATATTGCCCGAATAAATATAATAATATTGTGAAATATAGGAGATAATATTAATATAATTCGTAAAATTAAAGTTTGCTTTGCATAGTTCTGAAACAACTTTAAGATTTTGTTAACAAGCGAATATTATCGCTCATACATCGTCATCGCTGATATAAAATCAAGGTGTTCTAGAAAGAAGAAATACTACAGTATGGCTAAAAACAAAGTACATATAATGCAAAAATTGAGTCCATCGAGTCAAATCCAAAATTACGTACAACATTTTGAAAGTTTTCAAAAAGTCTTGTAGGGTGTGTATTGCGAGGGATATAATTTGTACATTAAAATTATCTTTGTCCTATATTAAAGCTATTAATGTAGAAAAGAACACGTTGACCTGATTAGACTATAATTATTTACTTTGATTATAGTACAATTATTTACTTAGCGAGTCCATAATTTTAATATAGTTCCGCTTCTCTACACAAAAAGGGCAGTCAAAATAACCATTTCAGAGCTGAGTTCTAGAAATCCTAAAGAGAAACCATATTTTTTCCCTTGCGGGTTTAGTAAATCATTTATCCCCGAAACTTAAAACTTCAATAAACTACCGTGACTGATCGCCATTAGGCCAAAGATCTTTATTTCTATGAAAAATACCGAAAAAGTAAATGCGTCTCTTTTTACAAAAAATCTGCTACACAAGATATAAAAATAAGTTCGCAGGGAACACTTGATTCATTTTGACACACCAAACTTCCGCTACCCCTTATCAGTAGCTGTTTCATTTTCCCTAAAAAAGCAAGTTACGTCATACTGGCTCTCGTGTACCGAAATGGAACGTTTATAATAAACGTGACAGAGCCATTTAAGAGATACGGTAACATTTTAATGTCCTACCTGATTATACAAAAGCTTATTAAGATAGATAGGCCCTCGTAAAGATATGGTGACTGTTTTACTTGAATATTGTATGAAATAGTTAAGCGTATAAAATTGTTGGTAAAAGCCTAAATACATTCTTTGAAGTTCATATTGACCGCAAAAATTCTACCTACAACTTGTTATTATTATTCTTCAAAACTTATAAGAATATGTGTAATCGAACATCAAGGTAGCCATTAATAAATACAACATTCGGCATGATTTCCACTCCATAAATAAAATTAAAAAAAAATTACCCTACTGAGCAGTGCAGAATTTCACTTTGAAATTCGAATCGCACATATTGGTTTCTGTTACATGCTAAGGGCTAGCCCGCACAGCGAAAATAAAAAGCGAGATTTTTTCAGCCGTTTTGTATTACTTGGAATCAAATATAAGTACGGTTTGAAAATCCATAAATCGAACTGACTAAAATCGCATGTTGTTCTATCACGGCTCTCATGCAAGTTACTTTTGTATAATCTAAGAAGGAAATTTCCAAGAATGCCAGAAGACCTTAGCAGTATGACCGCCTCTTGAACAACAGGCGGTCATACTGCTAAATGCTGTATGAATGACTTTGCCTTCCTCCGGTCCAGAAAGACGTGAACGAAACTCTTTGCTCCAGTGCCTCAGGCCTGCTTCTATGGTATTCCTTAGAACAAGCAGCCCTACTACTATATCATGGAGGCATCGTCCTAAGCAGTCTTACAACGGGTGTCTCCTGTTTTTTTCACTTTTTTAGCATACACCAATCCTTACGAAGCAAGGCATCTGAATCCCAGGCACTCACTCATGGTCTATATCAAGAGGCTTCCTAAACCAATAGCAATCGCGGGGTCATAGTGAGCTGCACCCACACTAAACACTCCCCTAGAGTGTAAAGTGCACTCTCCTCGCACCAGCCTCCGCAGTGGTGCTTTCGAAAGAGCCGTTGAGTACCTGCCTCAGTCATACCGTGTTGAATTTCCAACCAGTCCTTCCCCAAACAGTTGTTCAGCTTATTGGTTTCCTTTTGTGTCTGTGACAGTCTTGGTAAGTTTTCTTTTATATCCACCAGAATTACATACGTGTACCGTGTTTTAACATTTTGAACCCTAATGGCTTTTCTATTAAGAGAATAATGAAATATACACTACATAGGTAGACGCCGAATTGAAAACGTCCTCTATTCTTTAGTCGATAATAATTATGTCAATTTAACATTAAAAATATAATAAATCTTCATTTGCCGTTCAGCCCGTAACTTGATACATCGGGCACAGACGTCACAGTGCGAAATTACGTATGTAAATACTGGACTGGGTCTTCATATTATCTGAAGATCGACAAACATAATATAGTTTACGAGTTTCTTATTAGTTTAGAGGAAATATAAAAGGTTAATTCATTATCACATTTTATATAATGATCTAGCTTATAGTTACCTTATCACAATCTATACAATACATATTCTGTACCTAGGTAAATATAAAATAGTTCAGTACCCTTTTCAAGTTTTATTTTATTTCATAAACACGCTTTAATTTTCTTCACGTCTAATTAACAATGTGAACAAATCTTAGAAATCAATTTGAACCTACTTCTTTCGAATTGTTGTTTCAAAATGAAACTTTATATGTATGTGGTTGGGATATCAATGCTATAATTTGGCACCTTGGAGCTGATCTGATGATCGGGCCCGGAGGTGCAACTCTTCAGTGAGGTTCGTTTTATTGAGTCCAACATATTATGGTTGGCCAGGGAGCGATGGTTTGATAAAGAAAATTCAACACCGAGGCGAAAAAAGAATAATAAAAATAACTATCACGGTCGTCATTGGTAACGGTAACATCGGTCATCACTTTGTATTCCATGAGACATTGTATGATGCACTTAGCTCATCCACTACGTCAAGTCCGTTTTATAGGGTTGTAAAATGTTATTACCTTTCTGTTCTTTTGTCCTTAGTAGGTACACCTCTATTTGCATCGTGTGTTGACATTGTAAAATCGAACGTTTTTTTTCAACACAAGATACAATGGTAGCGTCGTTTTGATATCTAAAAAAATAAATTGGAATATCACTTGTAAAAATTTACGTGATATCGGTTTAAGTTATTCGAATTCTAGGTTGCTTGTTCACGTATGGGGTCTTGCATAAGTAAGTAAGTAATATATGCACGTCACGTGACTATTGCTGCATGTCTTTGCTATTGGTTCTGCATATGGTGACGAGAAGAACAATAGGTATAACAAAAAATAGATTTTAGAGAGGTGTACTCGTACGAATACAGAGGCCACTGACTGCTCATAATTTTCAATACACTTTCTTTCTATAAATTAATTAAATTACTAAATTTTTTTATGAAATTTTGCATTCCCGGCGAACTCTTGCATGACAAATTGCCCACAACAATTGTTTTTTTCATTTTTTGAGGGTAGTGTAAGGCAACTTATGCCAGACCCTGCACAAAAAGTCACAGTCTCTTTTCTTTCATCTACCTCGGCAATCTCTTTTAGTTTTGAGGAATTATTTGGGTCACACTTACGCCAGTGTAGAATTCTTTTTGCTAATGTCATCGAGTCGATTTACGGCTATTAGTTTCTCATAACTACTACATTCATCACTATCGCGTGAATGTAGGGAAAACTTCAATAGTTCTGAGAATGTCTCGTGACAATGACAAAATAATCATGTCCACATCAGCTCCTTCTTCTTCATCCGTTGATAGACTTGGTGGTGGTTCTACTATGACTAAATCGTAGTTAACCTCATCACCACATATGAAACAGTTTCAATGGCTTTTTGTAGCTCCCTATACTAGGTTATAAGCACAAAACTAATTAAAGTTATTAGTTTACTAAAAGGAAGAGGAGATCAGATGGCTAACCTATCATAAGGTACGGCAAAAACTGTGGAGATTGCACCTAAACTGATAAAATATTGAATATGATGAATTTGTCACTGTACAATAAATAACAACAAAATTAAACTCATAGATTTAAAAAATATAGGTAAGTACATTACAGATCTACCATAATGTTACAACATTTTTCATTTCAGTTGAAACATTTTGTAGCGTAGCATAGCGTATTTCAAATCGAATTGAAGTGTATTTATGAGTATTTTGAACCTGGTAACATCGATTTTCGAATAAGCTAATTGGAGGCACTGTTTGGGAGGTTATTTATGTAACAAAAGAACAGCGCCAATATAGATAGACCAACATTTGTTTTTCTTTTTTATTGATTTCCGCCTACGTTTCACTTATCCTGCTTTTGTAAATATCACATCCTCACTACTAACATACGGGTGCAGCACTCAATCTGCTTCCAGAACCCCACGAACGGATTGGTTTGATTTTCTGTAAGTTTTTAAAGAAAGCATTTAAGAAACATCTTCTTATAGAAGTCGTTTATTTAATGTTTTCTTTAAAAACTTAGCAATATCTTAAGGCAATATCATTGTGATAATTATTTAAAACTAGCAGCGCCCCGTGGTTTCACCCGCGTAAGTCCCGATCCGGTGGAAATATCGGGATAAAAAGTAGCCTATATGTTAATCCACGTCTCCAGCTATCTACATTCCAAGTTTCATCGCAATCGGTTCAGTGGTTTTTGCGTGAAAGAGTAACAAACATCCATCCATACATCCATACATCCTCACAAACTTTCACGTTTATAATATTAGTAGGATTTTATTTCACTTTTGTATTACTATAATGATATTTGAGTTTCTACTAGTTAATATGTTTTTAATGAAAACATTCAAGAAAAAACTTTTAGAAGCTTGAAGCAATTTCATGATATAATCATTTAAAATATTATTTCAATATTAATATGGTCATTAAAATAAGAACTTTAATAACCATATAAATTTGTGCCACAAAGGACATATTTTCTATATTTTACAACACCTTGTAAGTGACTCTGTGTAAACGGTCGCTCGGGGGCAGTAATTTAGCCTGATTGATCGATGGCTTTCCTTCCATCAGTAATTTAAGCGATTACCCTTAAATTACTTAACGTATTGAAGATAAAATGTTTTAGGTATAAAAATAAACTGTCTAAAGATAATTTTAACTACATTAATTGAGCAAATATTTTTTATAACGAACTATTTTCAAAAAAAAACTTGCTTAAGTCAAATGTAATTTATCAAATGAATTTATCTTTTTCGTATTTTTTTTATTCCCGTACTAGAAATAATTATTTCTTGTACGGGAATAAACAAAAAATACCTGTGTCTTATAGATTTTTACAAACATAAAAACACATACGGCGGAGTAATCCATGCAGTCAACATAACGTATGTATGAACATAAACAATGAATATGAACAGTCTGCAAGACTTGGTTGGTACAACCAAATATCTTAAAAAGACGAGCCACTCGTTCTGTCCGTCCGAACTTCAAGCACCAACGATGGACGCCCCCCGTGCCCAATTAGTGTTATTAATAATAATTATGTCAACTCGACAGCGCCTGACAAGCGTACACACTATGGAGTGGGTTGATTAAAATGTTTGACCCCAACGAAACCGTGACGTCTGTTAATATTATTTTAATTATTTTATTTCTGTTTAAAGAGCTACCGGGCTAAGGAATTTTCTTTACATACAATATTGTATTTGATACTGAGTTACCTTTATAGGGTTGACAGTCTGACACCGTGGTGTAAATTATAGTATAGAAACACTAAAAAAACAGGCTCTATTATGGAACCGAATGGAAAAGTGTAAAAGAGTTCCTCCAGATATTCACCTCCTGGCACCATCACCAGACTACCGTTACTAAGCCCATTATGTTGGACTTGTCAAACGTGATCATAATTATGAGCACAAACTTGAGGGGTGTACAAGTAGCCACTGAAGATTTTCAATAAAAAAAAATTCTGATATACGAGTACATGGCGTAACAAACCGTCGCGGTGGGTAGGTCAATAAAAATTCAAACATTATGCTTAAAAACAGATGCTTGTCAAAACTGTTTTTTTAAGGACTTTTCTTTTGAACTATTTTACCTTTTTCAAGTTAATATGTACGGAAATATCAAATTAGTCTACAGCCGACTTGATAGTATAGATAAAAAAATTGCTTTGGTTCGCTGCATCTATCGGACTTCACATGAGAGCATACTTGTTTTTTTTTTGTTTCTATACATCCTTTCGCTAATTAGCTTCATTACTTTTAATAAAATCAATGTCCCACTTTTTTAAATCACAAACGCATCTATTGATGGTTAAGGCTGACATATAACTTGTTCATTTACAAACTACTATCTGGTGCGTGTGGGTGTACTAGTACTACTACATCCAGTACAATTTTTTTGGTAGGGAAATGATTTAATATTTCTTGAATAGCAAAATCTTTCAAATATCTCTCAACAATGTACTATGTGAAGTAGGTTCTTACTGTCACATACAAAAATATACCTACTATTTTAAGCAAAAAAAAACATTTGGTTGGTTTACGAATTACAAAGAGAGACAGCTTAGATATGATGATGAGCAATTTTCCTTTATTACCTTAGTAGTAGTCGCTGTTTGCATGTTTAACCAACAACTTCACGTGAGTACAAATTTTGAGTTTCCTGAAATATGTTAACTGCTCTGACGAATGCTTATAACGAATTAGAACTTTAGATATGTATTTAATGTTCATAATTTCTTTAAAAACTGCACTAACAACACACGAACGTACCAACAGGCGTGGGCACACATATACTATAAATATAATAGTGATACAAGCAAGCGGCGAGCCTAAGTCTCTGCCTACCCTACTGGCAGAAGGGCGTGAGTTGATGTATGTGTATATGTATTAATATTACATGGTAACACTATTAATATTAATAATGCAGCTACTTTTGTACACTATTGTAATTTGTACCATATACAAGGTCTAAGAAACACCGTGCTGAAATAGTGTATTTAGATCATCATTATGAATCGAAAACCATTGGCATTTTTCAATTCATAAAAAAAAAATTATAATTTAAATTTTTTGTTTAAAAGTGATATCACAATGAGTAAACAGAAAAAAACATTTTACCAAAAAAATTTAATTAAATATCCCATACGGACAAAAACTGCAATGTAATCAATTAAACAACATTTATGCAATCAGCTGCTATGACGGCGCCGAATGTTTAAGGTCATTCCCCGTACCACACAAAAAGAATACCGCGTACATTGCGTAGCGCCTAATGAAACTAATGACTATAAATCCTTAATCTCACATTTTTATGATGAACTGACTTTTGTATTGTTATAAGTATAAACGGAAGGTTTTTGTAAGTTTTTCGCGTAGCTCGAACTTACATGCTGTTTATAAGATACAAGGTGTATATGACAATGGAACACTTACTTAAATAACTAAAAGGGCATGTCTCCAGCATGCGGTCACAAAAAAAAACCATCCATTTAAAAGTTATAACCGTTTGAATTACCAGGTATTATCACCTTCCTTTCTTCTTTATAAAGCAGACACATTCTAAAGTAGCAATTTACCTCTTTATTGTACACCAAAAACATCACAAAGACTAAGTATAAAGCAATATCATGCAGCTAAAACAAATGGTTGCATTATCACACTGTGGCAATCTCTAACTCGAAGATGATAGCTTCTGGTTCCATTACAGTTGTTGGTTTATATATGTTGCTTATAAGTATGAAGCCTACATGGTGTTTAAAATCCAATCAGTTTGATTTGAAAGTCTAGTTACTTTATGGTAACTAATATATTAATTTTGTTAATCAATAATAAATCTACCAGCTGTTAAAAACATTGGCATTTTTTATGGTACCGGGCTGGAAGATTCTCATGAACATCCACTGTTTTGGGGGGGGGGGGCAGGGTTCTGTAAAAAACTCCCGGTGTTCCGCTGCTTATAGGAAATTTCATGAAAATCGTTGGAGCCGTTTCCGAGATTCAGATTGACTTGTCACCTGACGCGCGAATTTTTTTCTTTCATTTATAAAAGTTGCCCAAGGTTAGAACCCATTATAGCATTTGCATTATATGTGTTTAAAAATCCGGATTTAGATCGTGATTTTTTATAAAGTACGATACCGATAGTGCATACAAGTAGCTACATTTTAATCAAGTTACTAATTTACAACTGCCCTGCTGAAAAATGAATTACGCGCTACAGAGAAGCCATATTGATATTTTAAAAATTTTTAGCCTGTGTCATTCGGGATGATGTAAGGATTCTGACAATACCACATACACCTGAATCTGTTCAGGCCTTTAGAAGTTATGGTGGAATAAAGAAACTCACATACACACAAACATGGACCTTGAAAACTTAACTTTTTTGGCAGTCGTGTAAAAACAATATTCAAAATATTTATAAGACACGATACCTGTTGGTTAGCTTGATATTTCAACGTACTGTATACAAGCCGCTAAAGTTTTAAAACAGTTAGCGTATTTAGAATAGAATATGCTTTATTGTAAACCTTATATATAGAACTACAAATGAACTTAATATTAATGGTAGTGTTAGTAACAATGAGCGAGACGAGACTTTGACGATGGCTCTTTGCGTTCTTTGTGTACTTTTAGGTGTACCTCCCTAGGAAGTGATGCAGTAGGTCAGTATTGATTGGGCAAGGACAAAGTAGACTAATTTCAACAGTTTTTCTTATAGTTCTGTCACATTTCTTATAGTTTTGAAAACATATATCAGTTTCCCCAATCTTCCATTTAGTGGTATGGTCTTGAACGTCCTGACGTTTCGACCTGGCTGCATTGGACGTAGACACGGGCTGACTGGCTCAGTGGTGTACGCCCTCCGTCGTCAAATCCGTGAGGTAAAAGGTTCTTCATCTATTAGTCGGTTTTGCCGTGTACTGCCACATACTATACTAACTGTGTCCCTATTCTGGTGTTTATTCGACTGCGTATAAAAGCGAAGTGGTAGGTATGTTGTTTTTTTCACTGGATTCCACGCTGTAGATATTTCTATTTCAGATTAAAAGTTATATATATATATATATATATATATATATATATATATATATTCCAATCGCTTCACGTACAACTGTTGAGTAAAAGTGAAGTTCAGTGGAGAGGATTTGCGTACGGTAAAATTAATCTAGCGATTAAAAAATCAACGACTGCAGAACATCTTGATGCAGGCACCAATCAGATACATTACTCAGCTGTGGTGTTTTGTCACAACTAATTTTCAGCCGAATGACTTGAGCCATATGATTCAAAATCGATCATAGAGATTCCTTCCAGTTCAGTATCAGAATAATATGATTTAATCCAACCTGTGTAAATTGTGTAAAATAAAGTGGTATTACTTTACAACCACTAAAAGGTTTAATATGATATTTAAGCTTGAAAATTGCAGTTGACATTACTTTAAGTGCAGGCGTTCATTATCAACCTCGCCCGTTAAGGAGTGCCAATGAATTAAATAGCGTTAAAAGTATTAAACATAAAAGCTTTTACATTTTTGTAGTTTACTCCTTAAGAATCGATTTTCATATAAGGCGCCCGGTATGAAAAAAAATATGAAGAGTAAAATTTAGTGATCGGAGGGCAGCGTAACGCTTTAACGCTTTGTTGTGCTTTTTGTGCTTTATTGGAGTTTACTCCTTATCCTTGAAGAATGTAAGTAGATATGTGTATATTATATGCCTTTTGTTTGTTTTTTTTTTCTTTTTTTTAATATATTATGTATTGAATATATACTGTACAGCTTCTACAAATGATGAGAGAGAGAGAGGGAGATAGAGAGAGAGAGAGAGAGAGAGCGAGCAAGAGAGCCTCCAGTAAATTGTAAACTCCACACCTTATCACCTTATTTTTTTTTTCTTACTTTAACTATAATTATGTCTCACTCACGTAGTAGGAGGCAAGCCTTATAAAGTTACCAAAATGTGGGTGTTTGATACGCCTCTGTCTTGTTTAGACCCCTTCGGGAATATAGGCCTGGGAATATTTATATATTATGTAAGTTACTTATTTTTAATGTTCCACTTTACAATAAAAAATAATAGCAATTTTGAAAATAACAACGAATCTAATTTTTCAGAGTTATTTATTTAAAACTTAAATACATAAGGATTGTTATATGTTATACTAGCTGCGCTTCTCGGTTTCATCCGCGTGAGTTCTGATGCCATGAGAATATCAGGATAAAAAGTAGCATATGTGTTAATCCAGGTCTCCAGCTACATACATACCAAGTTTCATCGCAATAGGTTCAGTAGTTTTTGCTTGAAAGAGTAACAAACATCCATACATCCATACAACCACACATCCATACATCCTCACAAACTTTCACTTTTATAATATTAGTAAGATTTATTTTAACCGTATAAACTACTCATTACTGCGACTGCTACATAGATAGCAAAAATTAAATAACTAATCTAAATAAATAACCTAAAGATCTGAATATTGCTATACATATATGTTAAATCTGAAATTTGTTGTTGGTTACACAGCGAAAACTGAAGTCATCGTTGTGACAATGATACCTTAAAAAAGTGAAAAAGAATGTAAGGCTTATTTTTACGTTCACAAAAACAAACCAAAAAAAATTAGGAGCAAATTCTAAATATGACATTTATTTTTATCCTGCCAAGTTAGCGTTTTCGCCTGTCAAGTAATCGCTATCCACACTTGGTTGTGAATGTCACATTTTTTTGAGCTGACTAAACTGCCTTCCATCACTGTCATAGACCTATCAGCAGATAAATCGTACATTACGTCCAATGCTTTCAAATCTTATGTTGTCATATTTTAGTGTACTTTTAAATAAAATGCAGGAATTAGCGCTCAATTCATTTTTAAACAGTGTCATTTATTTTAATTTTGACTTTAACCTTTCAACTATCGAGTACCATAACAAAGGTAGGTACAACATTTCCTGTGAACACGACGCCATACAATAGAACTGAGGGCTTTGTAGCGACAGCAACAGCAACTTAACTCGGCTCTTAAATTGTATAGCTTTGGAATGTTTTTTTATTGATATTCAACTATTTTTTCAGACGAGCACACGGTTCACCTGCTGATAATCAGTTACTGATGCCTAACAACAATCGTATTACCAAGGGTGTCACTTGGACCCATGGAGTTCGGGTGACTATACATACCATCAGCAAGTTACTAATTACTTACTAGCGTAATGGTACCTGAGCTTTTATTTCGGGTAAAGGTACTAAACAAATCAAGCGGCTGGAAGACAAACATAAATCTATTGAGCCTAATCTCTTTGTCAACAACATTCTAAATATAAACATTGTCGACTAAAAAAAGGGGAACAAACCAAATTCCTACCGTGCAATGAATGAAAACGGTTCCCCGTTGGTACAGCGTATAATAAATTAATTGTCTATCGGTGGTGGAAAGGGTCATAAGTTTAACTTTTAAATGTTTAGTTACACAGTGCATTCAGTATGCCTTATTTCTTAAAACTCATACACGAAATATAACAAGCAACGCTTTATTACGCGCACTAACATTCTGAAATCCTGAAAATTTATCATACTAATCTGAGTTTAGTTACAGTGGTAAATATTCTTTATACCTATATCAATTACTCATCTTTGCTAAAATCTTCAAGTATTCAATTTTTGCTATTCTTTTTTAAAATGCTGAGGTAAATTGGTTACTGAAAGAAGAAGAAAAAGTGGAGTTGTCAGCCACTTATTGTTTACATCAGCAACTGTTCAATTACTTTAAATTAAGTGCTCCGTTGCTTTGGAAATTTGCCAATTATGAAATTCAGCTTCAAAGCATTGTACTTTTTGGTGCAATATTAAGCTGGTACAAATACGTACAAGCTCAGACTTGGTGGTACTATCATTCCTGAAATGATGTGCAATGTTTATGAACAAAGGGGCGCCATGGTAAAATTTGGGCTTCCACTGGCCTCCTACTTTAATATCTGACTATTTTTTTAAATTATTTCTTAGTGTGCTTAGATGATTCTTAGTGAACAGATTCACAGATATTACTTGAAAAACCAAACAAGTGTGAATCTAACTCACGTACCGAGGGTTCCGTAAGCGAATAAACTTGTATATAGATAATACGTCCATCTCGGGCATCAATTCTTAAAGATTTTTGCCCGTCTTTTCTGATAAACAAAATTAGCTTTGCAGCCCAAAAAACTTTCCATTTATTAAAAATATTTTTTAATTTTATGTGATACTAGCTGTGCCCGCGACTTCGTTCGCGTTTTTTTCTTAGAACAGCAATTTGTCGGCAGGATTTTTTATACTGTATTGGCGGTGAAACAACCTGAAGCGTACAAAAAAGGTTGTTTTGGTTGTTTACACGTGAAATAACGACATAATTTGGCCGTGGTACCATTACTCATTTGTTTTTCGTGTGGAAGCTCACCTCACCGGGCAATTGTTGAGGCTGTATATCAGGCTTAAACCAACTAAAACCGCACGTTGTGCCTCACAGCACCGTTTATGAGTTGACCGTCGGTACGGCGACGTTTTGCCTCCAATGATCCACACAGCGCTGGCTAGCGGACGGCAACTGGGCGATGTCCAGACACCCTCTTCACGGGAGACTCTGCTTCGGGTGAAGAACATAAAACTCGTCTCATACAGCCACGAAAAGGTTCCACCTGGAAGATTATCTACCGAATCCATACCGTCACCTCCTCCTTGCGCGAGATGTTATCCTCGCAGAAAATCATCATAAAACAACTGTGACGACCTAACATCTCGATTCGTCCGACCAATTGGGAGACTCTTGCTGTAGTCAGTCAGTCAGTGCCGCTTCCTAGAAACTATGGGCCCCCTCGGTATACCTAACAGATAAAGGTTTGCTTCTGAGCTTTGTTTAGTCACGGTGTAACTTAAGATTTCACACTACTGTAACCGAACGGAAAATTAATGGTCTGAAAGTGTAAAAAAAAACTTCACCGGTTACATGTCAATATTTCAGCTTAGATGTAATTTTTTGGCGATAGTGTCTGCCATGCATTTAATATAGTAAAATACTGTAATACTAAGAAAGTGTTAAGTTAAACTAACAACTAAGTCATGGATGCTTTAAATAAAAATTCTATTCCATTCTAATATAATGTTGACGGGAATCAACGCAATCACGTATTTAAAAGGTAGGACATACCTTTGCTTTGCCATGGTCGTGGCCGTGATCACAGGCCTGTAGGTACTGTAATACTTTTTAAATACGTGATCACGTGCATTCCTGTCAACATAATTATATTATCATGGAACGCAAATGTTTAAAAGTTTGGATCTTATTTTTCTGTAACTCTATTTATAAATATATGTATATTTACTGGACTAGCCTGATGGTCTAGTGGTTAGTGACCCTGACTGCTGAGCCAGAGGTCGTGGGTTCGATTGCCACTCAGGACGAATTATTCTCTGTCTGGGTGTAATTTATTTATAATATGTATGTATTTAGAAATATATAAGTATGTTTATCAGCAGTCTGGTTACCATAGTACAGACTCTGCTTAGCTTAGGATCAGACGGCCGTGTATGAGGTGTGTCAAGTTGTTATTATTATTAATGCCCTGAAGC
The DNA here is from genome assembly GCA_949752705.1 of Callimorpha dominula. NCBI lineage: Eukaryota > Metazoa > Arthropoda > Insecta > Lepidoptera > Erebidae > Callimorpha > Callimorpha dominula. The sequence goes on from OX456991.1 coordinate 6,068,706, forward strand.
ATATTTATGAATTTAATGGCTGGGAGAGGCCAAATAGCTCGTTGGCATAGTCAAGGACCAGCTATCGATTACTCTGGGATCACCAAACAAAGAAAAAAAAAACTCCTGCTACTTCAGCAATCACCACAGAAAAGATGATATCCTACGATTGAAAATTTACATTCATTCGAAATCCTTCAAACAGACATGACTATTTGCAGGTGCAATCTAATGTAACTAATAATATTTCTTTGAATCACAGGTAAAAATCGATTCTTTGTACTCTTAATATTTATTAGTTAATTAAATTGAGTGGTTTTATAAACACTATAAAAAAAAAATTAAACCGACGAAAAGAACTAAAACGCAAAAAATATATAGGCCTTTTAAGTTTTAAGTATTAAGCTTATTTGAAAGGTTTATTTATTTTTTGCTTTATAGTTTTTTAAGATTATTATTTATATTTTTTTTTTCATCATCAGCTCGGCTACATGATGTGATGATTTCTAAACGCATATACCTGATAAAGTAATGAAAAGTAAACAGAAGCACTATTCGTTTCTACAATTTTCGAGGGTTTCTCTCAATTTTATCAGAATTCCATCATCAGATCCTGACTTCCTTGACATGGGACCACCCTTGAGGTATACCCTATCTAACAAAAAAGAATAATCAAAATCAGTTCATAAATAATGGAGAGGTCTGAACATACATAAAAAAAAAGAATATGTATAAAAACGGTCGAATTGAGAACCTCCTTTTTTTCGTCTGTTAAAAACGATACCTACCTAATTTAAAAAAGTAAATTAGTTTATATATTAAAAAAAAAAGTACAAAAAAAGAAAAGAGTGCCAATGAGGGATTCGATCCGGCACCCATCCTAGAAAAACCGTACTCTACACCAGATAAGCTAAACGCTCGCTGAAGTAAACTTCGAAATAAGTAAATACTTTGTGTTACTGTGTAAATATGTATGTTATGTGTTATTATATATGTAAATATAATATGTATATATGTATTTATATATAAATGGATAAGTGTTATCTGTGAATGCCACATCACTCCCTATGGGTTGTACCTTCGGGGTGAGTGCACCAAATGAAAGTAATTGTTCAACACTTACATGAAATGTTTATTGCGAAAGCACAGAAGGGTAGAACAGCACAAGCACACAGTCTAAGGTACACAGAAATTGAAAAAGAAGGAGAACGACAGTTTTTAGCGATAGATTAGGAACACAGAATTTTATTTACAAAAGCCTTAAGCAGGTATTTAGCGAATAGTAGGGTAACGAGTGACACGGGCTCCGCGCGGTATAGTTGTTTCCGACTGACTGGTTCGGGTGTCCTGCGATGCGCCCGCGCCTACTGGCGAACAACAGGACCGGTTTCGATGCGCTTTTACATTGCGTCCGACACAGTAGGCAATGTGTAGTGACGACACATAATAAATAATGTTTAATTGCAATATTATTTATTTTGTGTACAGATATATTATGCAATGTATTATGTATGTTTGTGTTACTGTGTAAATATGTATGTTATGTGTTATTATATATGTAAATATAATATGTATATATGTATTTATATATAAATGGATAAGTGTTATCTGTGAATGCCACATCACTCCCCCCCAGTGACCGACTAGGGTCGGTAATAAACGGGAAAACGGACTACGCGCCCTGAACGAGTCCTTTTGGTATCATGCTGGGTTGAACCATTTTGTCCAACGGGAACAGGATGAGGAAGGGGAATGGTAATTGGAGTGGGTACAGAAGTGGGAGCTGGGGTGGTAATGGTCGTAGGGTTAGGGTCTGACAGTATGTATGCCGGTTTGAGGCGGTCGATAGATACCGTGACGGTTTTACCCTTAAATAAAATCTTGAAAGTTTTATCGCCCCGTTCTAGAACTTTATGAGGACCAGAGTAAGGAGGCTGTAAAGCGCCTCGCAATGCATCGTCCCTCAGAAAGACATGGCTAGACGAGTGTAAATCTTTATGTATAAAAATTTTGCCCTTGGTGTGCCGTGCAGCAGGTGAAGGTTGCAGTTTGTATGCAAATTGGCGTAGGCGGGAGCTAAAGTCTGATACATCTATGTTTTCAGGTGATGTTGTCTGAAAAAATTCTCCTGGCAGACGTAACGGTTCCCCGTATACCAATTCAGCTGATGAGGCTTGAAGATCTTCTTTAAATGAACTTCTAATGCCCAACAGCACGAAGGGTAGTGTGTCCACCCAATTACAATCAGCGTGGCACATTATAGCAGCCTTCAGTTGACGGTGAAATCGCTCCACTAAGCCGTTACAAGATGGGTTATACGAGGTTGTTTTGCGATGTTTGAATCCCATCACTTTTCCAAGGTATTGGAAAAGAGAAGATTCAAACTGTCGCCCTCGGTCGGTGACAATATCAGATGGACATCCAAATCTGGATATCCACGATACTAATGCCTTTCCCACAGTCTCTGCTGTCATGTCCATCATAGGAATGACTTCAGGCCAGCGAGTGAAGCGATCTACTACCGTTAAACAATATCGGTAACCTAATGATACAGGTAAAGGCCCTACTATGTCCACGTGGATAAATGAAAAACGTGCACGAGGTAGGTTGTATGTACCGAAAGGGGATGACACATGTCGATGCACCTTTGCGCGTTGACAGGCTAAGCACTGACGCGACCATTCTCGACAGTCTTTGCGTACTCCAGGCCAAACGAATCGCTCAGCGACAAGTTTAGCAGTCGCATTAGCGCCAGGGTGACTAAGACTGTGGAGGCTTTCAAATACTTGCCTTCTCAAAGGCTTGTTAATGAAAGGCCTAAAGGAGGGGGTGCTCACGTCGCAATAAAGCTCTGTCCGACTATCAGCTACCTTCATCTTTTGTAACCGAAGTGAGGAGTCACCGTTCAGGAGTTGTGACAACTCTTGGTCAGCAGCTTGTGATGAGGCGAGCAAGGCATGATCGATCGGCATCTGCAGTTCATCAACACGAGACAATGTATCAGCAACGATATTATTTTTACCTGATATGTGTCTAATGTCGGTTGTGAACTGCGAGATGTAATCGAAATATCGGAACTGCCGAGGGGAACAGTTGGCTTTCTTTTCATTGAAAGCATAACTGAGTGGTTTATGGTCGGTATACACTACGAAGTCTCTTGCTTCCAACCAGTGACGGAAGTATTTGATACCTTCATAGATGGCCAACAATTCCCTGTCGTATGGAGAATACTTTTGTTGTGAGGTACTGAACTTTCGTGAGAAGAAACCTAAAGGTTGCCAAGCGTCGCCACTTAGCTGTTGCAAAACAGCCCCCATTGCCAGGTCAGAGGCATCGGTGACCAAAGCGAGTTTGGCCTGACAATCCGGGTGAGCGAGCATTGCAGCCTTAGACAAACTAGCCTTACAATCGTCAAAAGCTAATAACGCATCGCCAGTTAACTCTATAGGGTGAGACCCTTTGACAGAACCTGTGAGCAAAGCGTTCAGAGGTGCTTGAATTCTGGCAGAGTGTGGCAAAAATCGACGATAAAAATTCATCATGCCTAAAAAACGACGAAGTTGTTTAACTGTCTTAGGTCTGGGAAAGTTTTTAATGGCCTCTACTTTTGACTCCAAAGGTTCGACGCCTGCTGCTGAGATTTTGTGTCCTAGAAATGATACTTCAGAGGCTCCGAGCACACACTTACCGGTATTGATGAGTACTCCAAACTCCTTCATTCGTGTAAAGAGCTGCTGGAGATGGGCCTCGTGGAGGGTCGCATTTTCAGAATAAACGACAAAATCATCAACGAAGCAATAACAAAAATCGAGTCCCCTCGTCATTTCGTCAACGAATCTTTGAAATGTTTGGCCTGCATTTCGCAGACCAAAAGTCATAAAGGGGAACTCATATAGTCCAAAGGGTGTGGTGATTGCAGTCTTTGGAATATCAGCCTCATAGATAGGTATCTGATTGTAGGCTTTCGTTAAATCTATGGTCGAAAATACAGTACAACCAGAAATATTATGGCTAAAGTCATGGACATGTCTAATAGGGTAACGGTCGGGGACGGTACGTGCGTTGAGCATTCTGTAATCGCCACACGGTCGCCAACCGTTATCCTTTTTAGGTGTTAGGTGTAATGGAGACGCCCAGGGACTCTCTGATGGACGCGCTGTACAATTTGCCAACATTAATTCAAATTCTCGTTTCGCAATTTTTAATTTGTCCGGTGCTAGTCTACGAGGATTACTGAAAACAGGAGGGCCTGGGGTCGTCCTAATGTAGTGTACCGTGTTGTGTTTGAGAGTGACCGGGGTACCTGAAGGTCGGGTTATTTCTGGAAACTTGTCCAAAATGCGATGAAAGCGCGTGTCACCTGTTGCAACCTTAACAGAATAAACATCAACATTAGCAAGTACAGCGCTTGACGACAAAGTTGTGGTATTATCAATTAGGCGCTGGTTACGTATGTCTACTACTAAATTATAAAAGTTAAGGAAGTCTACGCCAATTATTGCTTTAGTAACATTCGCCACAACAAACCGCCAAACAAAATTACGCCTTAGACCTAAGTTTAAGCTTAATTCTAAATAACCGAACGTATCGATCGCGGTTCCATTAGCAGCACACAACTGAAAGTCTGTTTTTGATCGACGATCTCGAAGCGTGGAACGCGGGTAAACACATAAATCGCTACCTGTATCCACAAGGAATTTGACGTTGGAGCCGCGGTCGGTGACGAAGAGGCGACCTGTAGTAGGCGGACAGTCTTCAGTCGCCATTAGTGACTGCCCCTGGAGTTTTCCGCCTTACCAAAGTCACAGGGCTTGATACACCTGTGCGCCTTTACCCCGTGCGTAGCATGGTACCAGCACAAGGGATAGTTCCGGTAACTGGAACTGGATCGCTCTCTACTACGAGAAGACGAGCGGCGACCCTCGCGTGGCCGGGAACGATCACCGGAACAGCGAGATGTCCTCGTGTGCTCGTCCAGCTTCTTCGTAAGCACCTCCACCATTTTCTTTAACTCAGCAATCTCGTTTGCTGTATTGGGAATGCTCGTCGTGGCTGTCGTAGCTGCTACTTGCGGGGGGGATGTCAGCTCCTGTATACGATCCGCCAGGTCTGCAAGCTGCTCAACGGAGTGACTTGGCTGTGACGCCAAGACTGTCTGGATATTGTGAGGCAGACGGCTACTCCAAATGGACTTCAGGAAGTCCTCAGGAACGGATGGGCCAGCTAGGTCCTGTAGGTGCCTGAGGAACTGAGATGGCTTTCTGTCTCCGAGTTCCTCGTGTGTTAAGAGTTGCTTAACCTTCCTCTCGTGCGAAGCGGACAAACGTTTGATCAACTCTGTCTTGATCTTTTCGTAACGTTCCCTCGGGGGAGGGTTGATAATTATGTCTTTTACAGACTTCGCGTATTGTATGTCGAGGTTGTTGGTTACATTATTAAATTTAACCGCATCGTTGGTGATGTTGTGGCTCTCAAATTGACCCTCTAACATCGCGAACCACAGTTCTGGATCTTCCGGAGAGAAAGCAGGCACTTTAAGTCTGCTCACGCGGGTGGGCGGTGTGTCGACACAACTGGACAACCGCACTTTTCGTGTATGACGAACGGTCACATTATCGTCTTTTCTCGATCCTACAGTTTTCACCGAGCTATCACTACTGTCACTCATTGTTAATGTTTATGCTCTAGTCGGGGTCACCACTATGTGATGACACGCTGCCAGCAGCCATCCCTGAGTGCTGGAAGGATACCAATTTGACTGTAAATAAGTGTCTATAACACCTAAGTAACAATAGCACAGACATAACAATTACACAGTAATAAGTAATACATAGATTTATAGAGGCTCGTTACCCACAGTCAAACCGATTACACGGTTTTGTGGGAAATTGTAAAATCTACTTACTAAACACAGACCTATTAAATAAATTAAAAAAAAAAAAAAAAAAAATTCTACTAACGTTACAATGTTATTACAGCTTTCATTGATTTTCCTGCGGAAACATAAAATAAAAAGTACCCTATAACCTGCTCAGGCACTCAAACTTTTATCATACTTAGTTTCAAGCATATCCCTTCAGTAACTTCTGAGTTTATCGTGAACATACAAACAGACAGACAGAAAGACAGACAGACAAAAATTGTTTGAATCGCATATTAGGCATCAGTATCGATATCTTAATACCCCTCAGTCGATTTTTTTAAATATTTTCAATGTACAGAATTCATCCCGCTACAGATTTATTATAAGTATAGATAACAGCAAATTAACGACTTTCGACTTTTTGATTCTAGGTCATGAAATTTGGTAACAAGCAAGGTCTCACAGAACAAATAAAGAAAAAATCCGAAAGTCGTTAATTTGTTAAATGGGAAGTACCCAATAGGGTTTGATTTACTTGCGAAATGTTCAAATTTGGTCAAATCTAAGGCTTAAAAATCCATATCTTTGTATTGCGTTAACTTAGAAACTTAATATTTTTACAGCTTTAAGGTACAGCAGAGTACAAGTATTTGATGTTTACTTCAACTTGATGCTTCTTAAGGTTCTTGCGAAGAAAGGGTCTTGACAGTCAGACAAACAGATGGACAATAAAGTGATCCTATAAGGGTTCCTTTTTCCTTTTGAGGAACGGAACCCTACAAATAAAATACACTGCAATAGAATGGATAGATACTCTCGATTCTATTCTAGGTGCACACTTACCTATTTCCAACTTAAATGGAATCTTTTAAGTTCTTTGAGTAAGTACACATCTACTTCAGATACTTTCGTTTCTACTTCGGTTATTTTCGCTGTATAGAATCCGCAGCTCTCTAACTTTCACCGCCTGAATCCAATGTTTTATGAGTTTTGTTTTGGCTATTAAATTCTTCGGCCTGAATGAGTTTTCATTCAATATCTTTTCGCGGTCTTGATTTTCTGTTCTAACTTTAAAATGTTAAATATTAGATTTTTTTATTCTCATTGCAAGTAATCTAAGATTAAGGACTTTTTGGGAGTGTCATGGCAGTAAGTAAGTATATGATATAAACGTACGTCGAAGAAATTTGTCTTTTCTTTAGAATCTTGTGGTACCCGCACACGTGTTGCGAACTTTGCGATGGGAGTATGTGACGCCTGGTATTACTTCGGACTGAACTTATTCATCGTACGGAACTCTCTCCACGCGATTTAAACTCCTACTTGGCCGGTTTTTTATACAGAAAAAAAAACTACCATATACAATTTATTTGGCTTCCATACAGTTTTAAAGGGAACGATACACTATGTTCTAGTGAACAAAATACGTTTGTGCACCTATTTTCAATCCCCATAAACAACAATATACTCAGTGGCTCAGCGCCTGACCTCAACACTTCTGCGGTGTAGGTTTCTTGCATGCATTTTGGGACGGATTAGCCAGCTACAATTTTGCAATGAGTTGAAATCGCGTAGCCACAAAATTAGCTACATACATTTTGTCGTATGCAAACTGCATATCATAATATTGTGATTTGAAGTCATATCCCTAAACTTTAAGTAATATTTAAACAAAAAAATAATTTATTTATCATTTGGAGGCAAGGAATCGTTTGTTCAAATTAAACATAAATTTTCTAAATGAAAATAGTGGAATTCTCTCGTTATGACATTAGTGTAATTATTTTGTAAAACTTTAAGAGTATTTACTTATTGGAACAGGTAACTAACTTCACGACTGACTTAGTCTGACTGACTGCTATTCCTGATAATTCAAAAATACTTATAATGGGTTTAATTGAAATAAATGATTTTAATTTGATTTGATTTGGCTTAACGGTAAAAAATGTTAAGGGTAAAAATTGCAAGCAAAGTCGTGTATAAGTTAAAGACAATTGAATAAATATGCACTTAGGTTTATGAACACTAATTTATTAACGCCGCTGATAAGAATAAAATACACGAGTCTCCAGAATATTCATTCATAATTTAATATCTCCGCGCCACCGCCTTTAAATTTAATTTATAAGCATTACTTATCATTCAATTTGTAGAGCTTTATTGCTAGAAGCATTTTTAAACAAGTTATTGTTTTATGGATAAATATTTATGACTTTTTTTCAGTATTTTATTAGTAATTTCACCTATATTGTAAAATTTAAAATCTTATCTGGTTCCTTTAAAACTTTTTTAATGCTTTGCAATTATTTTTACCCCGACGGCTGGTGGGTAGTAACCCAGCTGTCCTTATATCGTCATCGTTATATAAAACATTAGCAACCCGCCACGGCTTCGCACGGGTAGAAAATATACACCTAAACCGTCATATTAGTTAAAATATACCGTTTTACTCATGTGTATATTTCGTGGATGCCCGACTAATTTCTGGCACGGAGGCCCTTTATCGAGGGTGAGGCGTCCTGCCGCGCCAGTTGCAGATGCCTAAACCTTCCTCATGAATCACTCTGTCTATTAGTGAAAACCGCATGAAAATCCGTTGAGTAGTTTTTCAGTTTGTTGCAAACAGACAGACGCGGTGGGGCACTTTGTTTTATAATATGTAGTGAGACTAGCATCGAGCCCCGGCTTTGCACGGGTACAAACTATACACCTAAACCTTCCTCATGAATCACTCTGTCTATTAGTGAAAACCGTATGAAAATTCGTTCAGTAGTTTTTCAGTTTATCGCGAACAGACAGACAGACGTAGCGGGGGACTTTGTTTTATAATAAAAATAGTGACAAGCAACCCGCCCCGGCAATGTACGGCTACAAATTATACCCTCAAACCTTCCTCATGAATCACTCTGTCTATTAGTGAAAACCGTATCAAAATCCGTTCAGTAGTTTTTCAGTTTATTGCGAACAAACAGACAGACAGACGCAGCGGGGGATTTTGTTTAATATGTATAATATGTAGTGATTCAGATTCCATATTATTGAACTACCTTGCATTTGCCGTTTCTTGATTACTTGGGTATGGGTACAGTACATTAAATAACATTGTGTTTTCTTTTACTGGTATACGAATTAATTTTAGAATATGCATACACATTTACATAAACTAAAACCCTTATTGATAACACATATAAATTTAATCTTATCTCGAATAGAAGCTAAGAAAGTCCATAATCCAAACCGTGTTATTAATACCTAGCACTCAACCTTACAGTAAAATGTTAGTGTTAGCATCTCATTTTGAACCTTTTAACAGTATTTTGTGAGTAGGTATCTCGAAATACAATAATGAAAATATCGTAAAAGATAAACTTGTTACGTTCATATTGACATTCGTATGCTTTTTGTATAGAAATGGATATTCAGAGTTCAAAATGGGAGGATGATGTAAGATGAAAGCTACTGCGCAGTAGAATAGAAAGATACAGGAAGGTCCTTCTAGGAATCATGTGGCCAATCAGGTCTTGTGTTTCAGCGATGAGTCTAATGAGTTCCTCAAAGAGGACTTGAAGAATGAGTCTGCTGCCAGTTATTTAATTTTTATCAATTGTCAGCCTATAGCAATTTTTTATGAAGCTCGTAAATAATACCCTCGGTGCTCAAAGCTTTTACAGACTGTCAACTTCATTGCTCGTTAGATTTTCTTTTTAAAACTGCCGAGTATACTGGACCCAAAGACAATAACATTAAATCAAGTGTCCAACATCGTAAATACGCCTTTTAGGTCTTAAGTGAACTCATTTACACTGATTGCGTCCATTATTCTAACTTCTGGAAATTCTAGCGAACTGAATTAGTTATAAAATTTATTTTTTTCTACTTTACGGATTACTTTTAAGATGGGTCTTAGAAAAATACTTATTGACACGCTAACGGTAAAATAAACATCATTTATGTAACCCAAGAATATTAAAGTCCTTATAGTTAGCAGTTTTTGCCACGACGACAATCTGAAGCAAAAGGTCCCCGTCCTACCACCTCTTCACCTGAATTCACAATTCACTTGCGACAAATGCGGCAAGACACCTAAAGCCTTCAATTGGATTGTTTAGCTAAAACTAATGTTGCACTAGCAGGCACCAGAAACAACCACTGCAACAATAATATTAATAATAATTAATTTATTGAAGACGACTTTTGACTTTAAATATGTCAGGATCACTCACTCAGTCGTTACTAAAATCCATTTTCAAAGTACTAAGTACAGCAGCAGAATTTGAGTTTATAACTCAGTTAACTAGATGTTACGTTAGAATCATTACAAGTTAGTATAATTGACGAAGACATTATAAATTCGTTCATTTTGGACGTACAAGGGTGAAGAGGTGGTACACTTGATTTAGTTTTCTTGCCTAACTTATGAAGAGAAGAACAACGGTGACAAGGCATCATTGTTCAAGTTGTAATGTAATATTTTCTTTCCATTTCACTGTAGTGAGTACATTGATAAAACAAGTGCCAGGTTAAAACGTCTTTGTGCAAACTGTGTTTTAAATGTGTTTTTTATAAAAATCGTTATGAAAAAAATAGTTTAAAATTCTGTTTATAAATTTATCGCTACATATTATTATAAAACAAAGTCCCCCACCCCGTCTGTCTGTATGTCTGTTCGCGATAAACTGAAAAACTACTGAACGGATTTTTAGGCAGTTTTTACTTAAAGACACAGTGATTCACGAGGAAGGTTTTGGTGTATAATTTGTACCCGTGCGAAGCCGGGGCGGGTTGCTAGTAATCCATAAAATTGAACGAAGTAAAATTAGATATAATTTTAGAAAGTTAGTTACAAGAAAATAAAATCTCTTATAAATTTTATATCAGACTAAACATCAAAGAAGTGGGAAGCCAAGTCCTAAAAAAAGGTGTTTTAGATTTTGGTTTCACATATTTAAAAAGTAAACTAAGAGAGAATTTTTGAGGATTCGTCCTTAGTTTTTATTAATTACTCAAGAAGAAATCAATGATTTTATGTGATGATAACCTGATAATTTTTCGATATATTCGGAGTATGTACGAGTACATTTTTAAATTGAAATGCTGTAATTGTAAAATTAAGAAAGCTAAAAGCTTCTAAAAGGTTGCACTGGTTTAACTGGTGTACAGTTAAATGCTTTATATTCCATCATTTTTTTTTATAAATCGGTTACCTAATAAACATCTATCAGGGACATCAATCTAAAAATATTACATTGTTCGAGTTTTACCAAAGGGGTAGCATGGAAATGTCAGGGAGTGCTACAAAGTTTACCCCAATAACGTCACAACCCTCTATTAAATTAATAGGCTTCTCCCCAATTCTTTGATAATATCGTAGTGAAAAAGGTCTACTTTTGTAGAAACTGGCTGATGTGACAGATTTAAATAATAATTATCTTTTGCAAAAATAATCGTCTTCCATCGACGTAGTTCATGTCCAGAAACTTTTATTAACTATTTTTAATGATTAGGGTAAAATAAAATAAACTTATAGGTTAAGAGCAAATAAAATATATTATGTTAAAAGCTTATTTGTTATGTTTGAAATTAGTGTAAATTGTTATATTTCGTAAAATATTATTTTTCAATAACGTAAAACTAAGATTTTCTAAAAGAAAATCCACTTTAGACATAGAGAGTTTTACTCAACTTGCGTTTATGTAAATTCAATAAAACTGTAAATGTTTTCTGATAATATATGACAAGATTGTCCTTACAACGTCTGAAGCTTTCAACGCAGCATTTATTGCTGGTTTAATGACCCTACTCTCAACATGGCGGCTCTGACAATTACCCGACTTCATTGCGCCGCTTTGTTCAGAGTCATTCCAATTACGGCCACTTTTCTTTTACGCACTTACCTTTTGTGTTAACGTCTTGATGTATTAATTTGCCTTTTAACTTAGACTTCAAGAACTTAATAACGTTGCATTCTTTTGTATGCAAATTGTAAAAGAAAAACTACTGTCTTTGAATGTAAATTGTAAAAAGATTAATGATTGTTTTATCCAGTCTTTGTTTTTTAAATTTGTGGATGGATCTTACAGGCTTGGAGTGTTTGGAGGGTATGGTTGTGGAGGAACGGGTGTTATGTCTCGCCAACACAAAGGGAGGATCCTCCGACCAGGTGAGGTGATCATGCCTGGCGTTCCGGGGCCCGATGGTTGATGTTGGGAAGTTGTATATATACTAATCGGCTCGAGAACTCTCATAGCGCGATGCAGGATTAGTAGTTACTTCGTAGTTCAGTTTGTCTTCGGTAGATGATGTTGGAGTATGTTTTTGCTGTATGTGGAAGTCGCCACAATGGTTGTCAGAATTAAAGCGACTGAAACCATATTCACCACGGATGAATATGGTATCTAGGTATAGAAGACTAAGTTTAGCTGTCATGTTCTTCGAGTATGCATGTATACACTAGTAATATGAAGTTCAGGCATATCAGATGCATTGCTGAGCCAACATGACTGCTTTGGGAAGTATCCTTATCACATATAATGAGTGAGAGAGTGTGTCCGATGTAGTGGAGACACTGCACCTTTTATAGGATGCTCAGCATAGACAAAGCAGAATATGTACCTCTACGATTGCTATCAATACTAGACATTGTTTCTGTGCATCATCTTTCGTTTTTAATACGTTCTTTTTATTTTTCCTGGAAATTAAACTCACTAAAGTTCACGTGTCATCCGAGCTGACCTTCACGGCAAAGCCGCCTGTTCGACACATGATGTCCGCGAGTTTTCCTAGGGTTTTACTTTGGGAGTATTACAGAACTGGGTCTTAAATTTTTTTATCTGGATTTTCTATAAAAAGGCCTTCTTAAAAATTGTGTTTAAATTAGTTTAACCTTATTTCAGACAGTTACGCAAAACTACGTTTTTGTATGAGAAATAGTATAAGGATATAAGATGAAATAGAAATGTTATAGTTTTCGTACGGATACGTCTAAAAGATTAACCATGCCAAACCAAACAATCCCTTAAATTAAAAAAGTACTTTAGTAAGGATTTTATCTCTTATAGGAGTAGGTACTCGTGTAATTGTTGACAAAGTATATTTTCCATCATATTTAACATGATTTCTGCTGTCAAAATTATTATTGCAATTTTATCGCGGTCAGTCCAACTATTATATTATTAACACGTAAATGTAGGCTAAGCAATTAACTGTTAATACATTCACGACTGACTCATTTACAAGCCCTTTGTTTCGACGAAGTCGGGAGACTACAAAGGAGTAGCGGAATCTTTTGCAATAGTTTCAGTTTCTATTCTCGTAAATTGCATCCCGTCAAACTCAGGAAGAACTTTATTCTGCCCTATAAGCTTATTAATAAAAGTTATTTAAAAAATTAAATCGACTTTGTAGAAAAAAAGATATGAGTTTTAACATCAAAATAAAAAAAAAACATTAACAACAATAAAAACCGGACAAGTGCGGAATCGCAATCCGGGGGTTCCGTACAAACTAGTATATACATAGTTCATCCGTCTCAGGAATCAATCCTCAAAGAGTTTTGCCCGTTTTTTCCGAATGACAAACTTAACTTTGCGGTTCTTAAAATATTCTCTCACTACTCACAGTAAATTTTCAAAACAAAAAACTTTTTAAGCAATATAGCTTAAACGACTTTCGACTTTTTCCCTTTACTTGTGCTGTGAGTTCATAATTTTCACCAAAATTTCATGATTTTAGGTCAATGGGAAGTATCATAAGTTTTGATTTACCAACGGAATGTTAAAATATATGGCTTAAATGGGTGGCCATTTTTGGTCATTGCCATCTTTTGATTGCGGGCCGCAGGTATAAATATTTGAAGTTTATATAAACTGGACTCTTCCGCGTTCCTCAGGAAAAGGGTCTTGATAGACAGACAGCCAAAAAGACGAACAACTAAATGCTCCTATAAGGGTTTCTTTTTTCCTATTTACAGACAAGCCAATATGTGACGGTATCCACTGCAGTACTATGTTGATATTATCCAAAAGAAGTGAGTAAGTCTTACGTAACACCGCATAGGCAATCGACACACCTCTGTAACCAGAGGCGCATCGTGCCAAATGTTGGAGACTGCTTTTACTGTCAGTAAATATCACAACATTGGTTGTGTGTTGCAGCGTATCAACGTAATCCAACGCTTTTAAAATAGCTAGTAATTCAGCTGTCATAATTGATACCGAGGACGTTATCTTAAAACCCTCACTTCTCCTAGCAACCGGATCATAATGAGCAGCACCCGTCCCGGTGATTCGACTTTTTGAGCCATCGGTGTACAGCTTATAAAATTGATTGTATGTTAGATTAATTTCCGCTAAAATGTCATTCTTTAACGAATTGTTTTCGTAATATATTTTGGGCTTGTCAACACTTTGCAAATTAATTTTAACTACATTGTGTATTGCTATGTAACTGCACCAAACGTTTAATTATCTAAAGGCAAGTAGAATAGATTCTTTCACTAGCTATGGAATTCCAAATAGCCATTAACATCGGTTTTAATATTAAATAACAATGGAGACATCGGATTCCCTTGCGCAAGCCCCCAATCAGTCCATATAACAATATCACTTTCGACGTCTGATTCCTCTTTAATTATTAAATGTCTTTCTTTCAGAAATTCCCATAAATAATTACATATTAAACTACCTGAGTTTAATTTATCTAATGAGTTGACAACACTGTTAATTAGGACGTTGTTGTATGCATTTTCGACGTCCAGGAAACAAACTAAGGATGGAATGTTATTAGTGAAAGCAATCTGAATACTTGTAACCAATTGAGTGAAAGGATCAACACATGAGCGACCCCTCCGAAAGCCCGTTGTGCTGTCAGACAGAATTTTATTATGTTCAACATGCCATTCTAGCCTCTTATTTAACAAAACGGGAAAAATTTTACAAAGACACGATATTAATTAAATTGGTCTTAGCTTGACATTTATATTTTTGCAACCTGCTTTCAGTATTGCTATAATTTCAATGTTACGCCATTCAGTAGGAATATAACTTGTACTAAATATATTATTATATATACGAAGTAAAAATATTTTAGCTACTACAGGAAGGTTAAAGACCATAGAATATGTAATGGCATCGTATCCCGGAGCTGTATCTTTTTTCTTTATGCACACTTCGAGTTCATGATAAGTAAATTCTACTTCCAAAAATTAATTACTTGAATGAAATGTGGGTTTGGCAAACTGAACGGAGTCGGGGGCCATGTTGCGTAATAGTTCTTTGCGCTTATCAACTGAAACATAATACTTATCCTGCCTGTAGCCCTTAATCCATTTCATTTTTCTCCACATTTCAAAAGACGACATATTTTCGTTAATAGATGAACAAAACATCTGCCAGCTGTTTGCTTTGGCTCGACGTATTTCCTGTTGGGCCTTTACTGTTCTCTCTTTCAATACCACTAGGTTTCCAGGAGTGGGGTTTCGCCTAAATCGACGAAGCGCGAGTCTTCTTTCTGCTACAAGTTTGGAAAGATTCGGTGTCCAGTAAGCTCTAGGCTTAAAATTCTTGTGAGGGTCATTGCAAATTTTTATTGAAGGAATGTTTTTATCTGCTGCACTGTTAACAATAGAAACGAAGTAGCTATAAATTTCTTGCGTGATTTCATTTAAATTTTTTAGTTCCGTCAAAGATTGTTCAATATCTTTGGAGTAGTTTATCCAATTAGCCAATTTAAAATTACGTTTTTTAATGAAGTGTAATGAATCCTGATAGTTAATTTTAATTTTTATGATCAGATGGTCGCTTCATAAGTTCTCACTTAGCACTCTCCGATCCAGTGAATTGCTATATCCGACGAGGTAAAAGTGATATCGAGTGATGTTTGTTGTAATACACCACTCACGAGTAGCACCCTGGTTGGGCTGCCATCATTAATTGGTACATAGTTGTATTCTACTGCAGCGTCCATAACTTGGTGTCCCCTAACATCACTTTTAATGGACCAATTCGAGTGATGTGCATTAAAGTCGCCAGCTATTATTGTTTTACCTGTATACAATGAATACAAATCCTCCCAATCATGCTGTGTTGTTTGTACAGATGAAGGACAGTAAATGGAAACAATATTTTCTATATACTTGCAGTTATATAATTTCACATGTACCATTTCTATGCCAGCATTATTTATTGTAGTCGGTTGTAAGTCAGATTTTATAGAGTTATGTATCATAACTATTACACCTCCGTACCCGTCTTGCCTGTCCCTTCTATAAATATTATACTGTGATATGTACAGCCGTCTATCTCCATCTAACCATGACTCACTGATAATCGCAATGTGGACTTGATCTTTTAGCAAAAGTGTTTCAAGTTCTGTTAATTTTGGTCTTATACTTTGTGATTTCCACTGCATAATATTAATACAACAATTCCGATATCATATCCGTATATCACAAAAACTACTGTTTTATACGATTTTAATGAAATCTTTTATGTTTTCTCTAAGTTTAGGTCAATGTAAGCTACTGAAAAAAAAATGGCCTCAATATAATTACTAGTTTTGGAAAAGAACATGGAAAAACATATATGCACCTTTAAAATTATGCATGTTTGGAAATTCCAATAGATTCTCGTATTATGTGAATATTTTAGGTTCAATGATTATACATACATACGAGTTAGATTGATGCCCTCTTTTTTGAAGCCTGTTAAAAATAAGATTGTTCTTAGATTTAGGTATATCGTAGCTATATCTTATTTCATATTTCAGACATTCTTTTTCACAATGACAATTTTTTATATAATTAAGCTTAATGGCATAATGAAACTGAAAAGGCAGTAATAGGAAGCTTTTAAAGAAATGAGATAGCCCTGTTTTATTTATGCTCTGTTGATTTATCTTTAAGCGTACTATAGACCTAAGTTGTGTTCAAGTACTGATTGTAAGACAGAAAATGCCTAAAAGGACTCTTGAAAAGAGCCCCGTCGTAATTTTGTAGATTTGATTTTTTTTGACTCTGTAATACCTATAAGTTTTGTCCACGGTCTGACGATGTATCAAAAATTTTGAATTTCGTCTGACTGGTATCTTACGTATTTTCTTATGCAATCAATCTTTAGATACATATGTTAGTGAAAGTCCACGTGCAAAATGTAAAATTCTATTTTAAGCGCATCTCTCAATTGTACACATTTTTATTGAAAAGTATTTGTACATATTTACAAGTAACCTGCAGAGGTGTTCGAGCAAGGTCCACGTTTAAAATGTGAAAGTCATATTTGAAGTTGCAGTTTCGTACGTTTTGTTAGAGATGAGCAGATTTTTGCTCTTTGAGTACAAATTTTTGGAGCACTCATATTTTACGAAATGTGGTATTTCATATTATATAACAATAGATAATGTACTTCTTTGGATTGGTGCTGTAATTAGCATCTTAAAACCCTTTATTCCTAGTAACCGGAATTTAAATGATCAGTTAAAAAATATTCTAATTAATTAAAACATAGTGGCCAGTTTAAAATATAAATAACCTACATGTTTCAATATAGACACATTTTCATAAAATGTCATTACAGAGGAAGAACAGCTGTCACCCAAAATATTATTGTAGATTTATCATAAAATTGTAACACAAACTGATCTTAAGTCATCGAGATATTTTGTACTAGAGAAGCCACTTACAACAAAATACATGTTTCGTGAAAAATGTGTAAACCTATAATCTCATTCTCAAAATTATTATTATACACAAGTAAAAAAACAATATACTTATTCAAATACGTGTTCCAACGAGAATCTGGCAACATAAATAGCTCCCGACATCAATGCCGTATTTGGAGATTGTACTTTTTTGGTGTAATTGCTTTTGCAAAAGTAACTTTAAATTAAAGAATGAACCACGAGCAACACACGGGCGCTAAAGTTAATAGCAAAGAATTAAGACAAAAGTTGTTATCCGGTCTCTACACCGAAAGCCGAGATATTTACTTGTTAGTTTACCCATAATATTGAACCATTTTCATCAAACTGGTAAAATAAAACAAACTCGTAAGTGCAAAACCCAAACCCTAAACTTAGGTTAAATATCACAGAAAATACAAAAAGTAAAGGCCATGTATTTGGTTTTTGTTTCCTTCGATCAACAATAACAAACATTTTGGGTAAACAAACCGACTCGTCAATCGATTGCCAACAAAAACAAATAAAACCTTTAGACTTAGACAAAATGTCAAACGTTTCTTAGCGTTTCCATTAACATTGACGCTTGAACATAAATGACAATAGATTGGTAGACAAATATACTTTGTTAGCGAACGCTAATTCTATTCAACCATTTATGAAATTGGGGGGCATCGTGCCAAGTCTACACATTCGATATCTCATGAAAGGGCGAGGGAAAGTCAAAAAATCGCCAACATCGCCTGATGTGGACGCCTCCTAATACTTTTCGAAGTTGGAAAAGTAAGTTTACTGTTCCTAGCGTATTAAGTTTATTGGTTAGTTTAGTAGTTAAGTTATAAGCAAAAGTGTCATTTAGATAGATTTTAAATAGTGATTTGGTGAACTACGTTTCGTTAATTACAATTGTCTACCGTTTCAAGTAGTTCTTTACGCGCCAATACGTCAATTCCATACATTTACTATTCTATTCTACTGTCGTTATAGAATATAAAAAGCCACTTGTCTAAGTCTGCTGAAGTCACAAACTATAACCGATGTCGTCGTTAGAACTCACTAGATGTAGCTTTTACTGCAAACCGTTCTTTCCGCAATTTGAACAATTTCCTGCAAGGAAAATTCTCAGGAAGCTTTACAATATGCATTGTAATGTTATGTTAGCAGATAATACGCACAGATCTACATGCAAGCAATTTTATAATCGCTGTTTTTATTTAATTTGCTTTAATTGGCTTAATATAAATAATTTATTAGCAGCGCACAGGAATCCATTAAAACATTTTATTATAAAAGACTAGCTGTGCCCGCGACTTCGTCCGCGTGGAATAGTGTCTTTGGGTAGAACTTTTAATTATTTTTAATTGACGATACTCCCATACAACTTTTCATCCTCACCTTTCAACCCCTTACACCCCTTCTTTCGCCTATGCCCTTTCTCAGGCTCTAGACTATCTGTGTACCAAATTTCAGTTAAATCGGTTTAGTAGTTTTATCGTGAAAGGGCGACAGACAGACAGACAGATAAACAGAGTTACTTTTGCATTTATAATATTAGTAAGTAAGAAGTAAGGATGTTACAGAGAGGTGTGGTCAATGACAAATTCTTAGCTGCGGATGTATATTTCCGTGAATAAAGTTAAATATATGATATCATTCTTAGTAATGCCAGGACTTTATGATAAAGTTTCGAAATGCCTGACTTATGCTAGCTACATTCTTCATCCTCGCAAAACATGTCTCAACATAATGAATCTTCTAATCTGCCTGGATTTATGTATATGCAAGAATTACTAAAATGGTTTCCTGACTCTACTGTCTGCTAAATGATTTGCAAAATAAACACCCGGCTTCTGAAAGGATGATCAAAATGTTGTTCAACTAACAAAGCTGTCAGGTTAACCGCGGTGTCAAAATTGCATTCAAAAATAATATTTTACAGTAAAATTTGATTGCAGTGTTAACTGATTTGATGATTACATCAAAGCGGCTAATCATGCTTTTGGAAATTCACTATATACTTGACAGCATAATTGATATATGATTAGTTATTTTTGCGATGATCAGCCTTTCAGAACCCGGGTGAGAGTAAACAAAAATTACGGCTACTTTCGTCTCGGTACCATATATTAGATAGAAGCAGAAACATCTACTACAATAAGAATGGAGTTGTCACTGGTTTTGGGGTTGTCCATTAATCACGTGATGTTTTTAACCCCCCCCCCCTCCCTCCCCCTGGTGATACCTGGTGAGGTTTTAGACTAACCCCACCCCCAACCCCTAGCTAAAATCACGTGTATTTAAAAAAATCAGAATATCATCTTTAAATACGGAAATATTAGCGCTTTCTATGAAAAAATAAATACACGTGATATCTCACTACTCCCCCCCCCTCCCCCCTTGTGATATTTTGTGATTTTTCAGAACCCTCTCCCCCCTTACGGGCCTCGCGTGATTAATGGACAATCCCTTTGCCCTGCGTATATATATATATATATATTTAGTCCCACTCACGTATAAGGGGCAACTTTATTGCCGTCAACCGGGCGCTAAAATTGGGAAAATTAGGACTACATTAAAATTTAAAGGTAGATAAGAAGGGGATGAATGGGATAGTGCTTATATAATTGGATAGATTGAGGAGCAGTATCTCGAGCAGATCAGAGTCAAATATTTGTAACTCGCCAACCAGTTGTTGCGGTAAAATCTAAGCCCTCAAACAAACATATTCCTAGAGTTCTATTGCAAAATTAATGTAACACTTACATGAAATAAACACTATTCTCCCTAAAAACTATCTTTGGCATATAAATGTATGTATATGAATATAATAATAATAATAATTTCACACATCTCACACACTGCCGTCTGATCCCAAACTAGGCAGAGCCTGTCCTATGGCATACAGACTGCTGATAAAAATACATTTATATTTCTAAATACATTCATATTATAGATAAATTACACCCAGATACAGAACAAATGATCATGCTCATCAGAAATTTATTTGTTCTGGATGGGAATCGAACCTATGACTTCTGGCTTAGCAGTCAGGATCACTAACCACTAGACCAACAGGCTAGTAATAATAAAAGTTAATAATACAGACAATTTACAAACCTTTAATTTTTTTTGAGGAGTGTGAAAATAAAAGAGGTTTATTTTTAAACATATTTTTAGAAGAGTGTCAAGGAGTTGAGATTCTCCTAAAATAAGTAAAATGCTAATTTCATACGAAATCTTACAAAGAGTCGTCAGGGAGCGGAGTTAGTAAGTTTTAACAAGAAAAGTCGTCGTCTGCTTAGGTACTTTAACGACATTTTAGGCAACTGATACAAGAAAAATGAATAAATGTATCTATTTATAAACAATTTGATTCTCTTTCTTACGTTTTCTTCTTCTTCCTTAAGTTGATACAATTGGGAAAACTGTCCCTCCGACACTGCTTCGCCGAGGCTTTTTTAAATGAAATTTATTTTAAATCATTAATATAATGTTTTCTTTGTTTGAACTTAGTATATGACAGGCAAAATCTTGTTCAGAATGTTATTTCATTAAATTTTGCACGCCAGTGCACAGATTTAATAAAAGTTCAGTTTGGTTTTTTTTTATGGGATAGAGGTAAACGAGCCTGGTAAGTGGCGGGAATGGTGGGAAGAGGGGGAGAGGGGGGGAGAGAGGGAAGGGTAAGGACCTCCGGTAACCTCACTCACTCGGGGAAATACAATGTAATCATTGCTTTACTGCCAGTTTTCTGTGAGGCCGTGGTATCACTCCGGTCGAGACAGCCCATACGTGCCGAAGCATGGCTCTCCCACTAGCAAAATTTTCAAAGTTCAAATTAAAATACTTAATACATATAAACACTTTTTGTCTAAAAACTAAATAGTTTAGTGATTGTTACATTAAATATATAGGTATTTGTATACTTGTTGTGAATACAGTCCATGCAGCCATGCAACAGACGCAAAAAAAAAAAACAGGATATGGATATATATTTTAACGCACAAGTACCCCCCACATTCTCTATGCTTCTATATGTATTCTGTAATGTTTTACCGCATATATGGTGCGTGAGTTGGGTATTGCAAAATTTATTATTAAAGTAGAATAAATGCTGTGAGATCAGATCACTGCGAAGTATGTACGGAGTAAGATTGATTGACAGAAAGAGGAATGTAGAGAATATTCAGTGTGGCTTGAAAGAGAACTTAGTGACAAAAACGTATGCTTAGGTTGTTTGGAATGGTGGAAGGAACGAGTGCAAAACAAATGACAAAACAAGTATAACATTAGTGGGATGGCAGGTAGGTGTCGGCCAAGCAAAACATACCATGATCAAATTGGCAATGTAGGTACTGAAGATAGGGGAGGTCAGAAGGACCCAAAACCAAAGAAACCCAAAAAAAGTTTTAATGTCGGTAGAGAAAGACATGAGGTATGACATACCTCATGTCTTTCTCTTCACACACACTTCTATCCTTACATTGTAAGGATAGAAGTGTCTCTGCCTATGTTTGTAATGGTATATAAACCTATACTAATTCATGCCTATTTTACTCAAATAGATATTACATACTATTATTATATATTAATTATCATTACTTTACAAAAACAAATATGTTTTTTTAAGCGGTTGTGCAAAATTTCTTATAGAGAAATTGTTACCAATTTATTGCATAAATTATAATATATAATAAATAATATAATACGAATGAATATAACACTCAAAATCCTTTGGCACTTGCACTCCCAATTTTTCCTTACAACCTAGGAAACATAAGTGACGAACTTTTTCCATCAAGGTTTAAAGTCGTTGGAAGAGAGGTACAAAGGTTTTTGGGATAATAATATGCTGGCCGATAATTGTTGGTCTATTTTAAGATAATCTAACCCAGACCAGTATAAAACAACAAGTATTTTGAGACATTTTTATTTTTTCTCTTACGTATTTTAGCTAAAAATTTTTTTTTTTTTACATAAATATTTAAAAAACTTGACGTGCTAATTTTTCGACAGTGTCAAAAATTTTATATAAATTTCTATACTTTATTTTTAGATCTTTATCCATTTTTAGATAAAAAAATTATATTCTATTTTTTAAATATTTTAAGTAGACATTGTTAAGGAAATCGTGATGATAAACAACTTTGCGTAGACATACCTTCTATGGACCTTCGTAAATAATTTAGTGTGTGAAGTGGACTGAACTCGTAACGTACCCAGGGGACTCGAAAGACGCGTGTTACATGTGTGCCTGAACCCTACATACATTACGTTATTCCCTTATCTACTCTCTGTAGTTGATACCAGCAAAATGTCAGCAAAGGACAGGGGTTCCAAACGCTGTATAATGTGACATAATACGAGTATATAACACTGAACTACGCGGTTTATTTATAATAAACACTTTTGATAGACAAATTATCGGTTGTCATCTCATTCCAGTTTTTGTTCTATTTTTGAAATTCAATTTTTTTTTCAATAACAGTTTATAAATTTAAGGCAACATAATAAGTTTATATTTATGTTATTATACCGCAGGTGTAGATTTTAGCACTGGACTGTATAGGTAATGATTCAGCTAATGATAAAGAAACCAAAATCGGACGGAAAAGTTACAAAGATGTTGATGATGATGATGATGTGTATAAATTGCAAATAAATATGAATATGCCTATAGTTGGATCATTTTCCAAAGTTCTACAATTGGCAATTACATGAGGAATTGAACGTATCAACTCGCTTTATAAAATTATGGTATCAGCTGGGAGAGTAACGTGTTGAATATCGAAGCGGACTATTAATGAAATAAATTAGAATTGTCGAATGTAATTTCAAATAAACGTGGCAGACAGGCAGTACGTGCTGTTCATTTGAATGGTATACCAGTTACCTGAAATCATAGCATGAGAACATTGGTTAAGAATGATTTTACAAACCAGGGATTTTTTTTATTTTTATATAATGACTTGACACATCTCACACACGGCCGTCTGATCCCAAACTAGGCAGAGCCTGTACTATGGTAACTAGACTGCTGATAAACATACTCATATATTTCTAAATACATACATATTATAAATAAATTACACCAAGACACAGAACAAATGATCATGCTCATCACACAATTATTTGTCCTGGGTGGGAACCGAACCCTCGACCTCTGGTTCAGCAGTCAGGATCACTAACCACTAGACCAACAGGCCAGTCATTAATATTATTGAAGAGTGTTATTGTTGCTATATAGTTAATTAAATAAAGATTATTATGATGAATGACTATTCGTATTCAGCACAACTGATAAATAGGTTATAAGTAGTGCCATTTACGATTAGTCATTTCATGGATATTCATGAAATGTTAGAAAATACAATTAAAATACCAATTTAAAACCACTTTGTAAAAAAAAAACCGATTATTTTGTTATAACCTGCTCAGTCTTAGTGATCCATTGGATTTCTGCAATGATTTCAAACGTCAACGTTAACATCCTCATAACATTCAATAATATAATATAATATTAAAAAAAAAAACAAGTAACGTTATCGCAGCGACAGCTTAGCACGTCCCTTAAGCCTTTGAATATGCACGGATCGGAAATCGAAAGCCCCTCAATTCGGTGGATCTTCTCATGTTCAGCAAAAGTTTATATTCACTTTCACTTATACTCACTAGCAGCGTCACGCGGTTTCACTCGCGTAAATCCCGATCACGTGGGAATGTCGGGATAAAAAGTAGCCTATGCATTAATCCAGGTTTCCAGCTATCTACCATATACATACCATACTATACATACCAAGTTTTATTGTAATCGTTTCAGTGGTTTTTGCGTGAAAGAGTAACAAAATCTTATCCATCCATCCATCCATCCAAACTTTCACATTTATAATATTAGTGGGATATATGGCCTAAAATAAAGTTTTATAAGTCTAGAGAGAGTCATCTACAACTACTAACGTTTTGCCATCCATGGGAGCGTGAATAGAATTGACACAACACAACTAACACTACTGTTGTTGCGCGTATTTACAGGCAACGACTTACCGAGTTTAATATATTATGTGATTCAACCCAAAACACCGGTAATTATTTACCTAAAAGCGTAATGGCGGTATACGATACGGTAATACGAAACAGTGACGCAACATAACTGTGCTAACACCCGTTCGGACATGGAACGACGAACGAAGTCTGGATCGCGGATCGGCTTTCATGCAGTGTGTAGGATTATTTTATAATTGAGTATTCGGATTTTTACTTAAATTGGAACGCCGATTAACAATTTGTTCACCAACTAACACCGACTAAGAAGTAATTACCACTAATTATATGAAAAGGTGAAGTGTGCAAGTTTTAATGTCGACAATAACTGTTTTTGAAATTAATATTAAAATTAAAATAATAAACTTACAACTACTAAATAAATGCTGAGTGTTATAAGTGTATTTTCATTTCGATAAAATGAGTTTACTCAGAAATGATACTAACTTTAATTCAGGTGGGTAAAACACTAGACTTCGAGTTGAATTATTTCGGCGTGCACTGCTTAAACAGTTTGAAATAAAGTAATGAAATACATGGCTAAAAGTTTTATTTAAGTTATACTTTATTAATTTTAAGTTTTATAGCTTAGCTATGGAGACGGTTTCTATGTTAAAACTAAAAGAAAATGTACAATATGTACTTTACAAGTGCACTTTATGAAGTCTACCGCATTATAACAATATGTACTTTACAAGTGCACTTTATGAAGTCTACCGCATTATAACAATATGTACTTTACAAGTGCACTTTATGAAGTCTACCGCATTATAACAATATGTGCTTTACAAGTGCACTTTATGAAGTCTACCGCATTAAAAATTTTGTGTACATGCTAGCATTTTTCTATCCCTTGGGAACAGTACTTTTTTTGGATGAAAGGTACCCAAGTCTTTATTATATTATATATAATAAAGCCTTGGGTATTTTTTATATTATAATATACCCCTGACAATGTGCATACAAAATTTCATGGTTATCGGTTAATGCCCGGTTTCTATAATCACGAAACGATTCGTTTTGCTTACGGACGGTTAAATTTCGTTGAAATTTCTACAAAAGTTTTACTGTCTGTAAGCAAAACGAATCGTTTCTTAATTATAGGAACCGGGTATCAGTAGCTAAGGCGGAAAGCGTCTTTTATCTGCACCACCCAATGGTTGGTAGAGAATGCCTTAGGCATTAAGTCCGCCATTGTTCCAAATGTGCATAAAGTCTAAAATAAATAAAAAAACAAATTCACTTTCGCATTTTTAATATTAGTTGGGATTTTATTATGTACCTATATAATTATGATTGTTGTTTATATTTGGCTGGCAAGTAAAGCAATGAAAAGTTATTGATAAACCAAATCACATGTCTATTAATAAGATAAATCTTTACTATACTGAAGTGCCATAATACCCAATATATGACGTAAAGTATTTTGTAGTGGTATACTTCTCTTTTATTTTGTTATATTTAATTGATTTTCAAATAAATTATAAAAAATCCTTACAAATTTTAAGTAGTATAATGACACAGAAACATCTCAGATAAAAACAACAGCTGTACAAAGCCGCGCAAATGAGAAATTATGTAACTCGTCGCAAGTCACTATAAACATATGCTTGAGAGTCCAGGTACTAAAGTTAAAACATAACAGGCCTAAGGAATATATCTCTGCCCGCTTCCAAAGGTTTGCCAGTCTTAGAGTACGTTCACATGACAGGCGTTAACTTAAAGCGCGCGTTGGGTTTATGTACCTATAATGTTCACATGGCAAGCGCTTGAACAAAATTCATGTACTTGTTGATGCGCGTTAATAAAACGCCCGTTCTAAGTCCATCGTTTCAACATAGCCTTAGACTGCGTTCAGATGTCACATGGCGACCGAATTTCTAACATTAAACATGTCTCCGACATCTATTATATTCTCCGAACCTTGCTCCAATGGATTACCATTTGTTCCGGAATTTGGACAATTTCTTGCTAGGATATAAATTCAATTCAATGAGGCAGTCCGAACCACCTTCAAAGATTTCATTGGTTCTCGCTCTCACAATTTTTTCTGCATAAACACATTAATTAGCTTTTTATAAAATGGTGAAAGTGCATAGATAACAATTAAATTCATAAAAAAATCGTTTAACCTTTTCTATATTAAACGCCATTTCGCCATTTCATATGTATAGACCTAATATATAACTAACAAGGAGGATGAGATAGATAAAGATAATATGTTAATGTAAAATATTCTTGACAAACTTCAACTCGTCGTAGGTATTATGAAAATAAAAATGTTGATACCTACAGTCATCGGTATATAATGAAAATAGGTATTCGATCTTATAAACCATGGATCGGTGCTCTAAAAAATGCCAACAACTAAACTGTGCTTAAATGCAGTTGAAAGCACACTTGAACTATTAGATGTTTGGCGCCCGTGCTAGCGGTGTGAAGGTGTAGCCAAAAAATGCAAATACTTTACTTTAGAAATGCAAGAAAGGCATCAAATGTCATTCTTACGATAAGAATAATATTTATGATAGTTTTGGTTTTTTTTTAAAGTACTTTAACAAGCGATAACTTAAAAAGTTTGTTATATTTTAAATACGTAGCTTGTGCACGTGTAAGTGAAAAGCACTCCCGCGAGCGTGCGTATGGAATATGTAACGTGAGTCTAATACACTCCGTTGTGTTAAAGTAATAAACGTCAGAAACATTAATTGTATGGTTTTATTTACTATTATGATGACATATTAAATGCATGCACATTAAGTACGTGAAACTATCGAGTGTCGCTATTTGACGCGATTTTTGTAGGAGATCTAAGGTATATTAGATTTGATCTATGAAATAGGTAATATATTATAATGGTGGTCTCTAGAAGCATTTCCGTTGCCAAAGAAGGCTATTAATAAACTAAAATTCTATTTGAAACCTTACTGTGACCTCAATACATAAACTTAATCCAACGTTCCAAGCCGCAAGATAGTATCAGTACGGGTATTACAAAGTTTGAGTTGCCGACAACTACGTCTGGTGGCCAGGTGTTTAATCTTTGGATTATCTCATTTAAGTACTTAATGGTGACTATGTTTAGAGCTTGTTTAATTAACATCTAACGATATAAATATTATATACAAATGTGTGTATGTCTTCTTTCTTCTATGTGTATTCTATCTAGAAAACATTGTAGTCTCCGTGTTTTTGAACACAAATTGAGGAATGTAAAATTTTTCCTTATTTTTCATGTTTTGCAATTTTTAATAATTTGCGAAATATATCAATTAATGAATCCTTTTATTCTCAGCCGGGGTTTTGAAATGATTTTTTTTATACCAAATATATTCACGATCATCCCAAAAGTATTATACATCTATACTAAAAAAAAAATCTGGAAGGTGGGATGTCCCTAGCAGGATAGACTACTGACCTGAAGAAGGTAGCTTGGAAGAACTGAATGTGGAAGGCGGAGGACCGAGTGCTATGGTGCACATTGGGAGAAGCCTATGACCAACAGAAGGATGTAATAGCCTGTTTGAATAGAAATTAAAAAAGAAAAAAAAATATAAATCTCAAAATGCTGTAAAATAATGAAAACTTTGATTAATCGTACCATAACGTGCTTACTATGCCATGAGTTGCAGTTTGGCTAATTCCAAATTTATTAATGTACCAAACTAGCAATTTAATACTTTCGTACCATAATAATTTGTTGAATTATCGTCAGTACTTTATATCACGCATAAATTTAAAAGAGCATTTATAATTAAGGAAACAGCGATGACACAAATTATGTATTTAAATTTATCTAAAAGCAGCCCTGACGAATGGTAGAAATGGTGTAAATGGAGGCTTTTACTCGACACTCTAACATTAAAGGCTAATGAATAATGTTTGAATAGCGAATGCCTTAATTTCTTAAGGAGTAAACGTGGTTACCACAAAAATTAAGCATGTGTAATTTTCAACCAGAATAATTTAACTTTCTGGAACATTCCATTTAGGTACATTGTCAGTATAACTGAGTTCAAGGAACAAAAGATGAGCATGTCTTTGAAAACATAACAAAAATAATTTAGGTTTTTTTTTTTACGAAAATCTCACTGGTCATTAGTTTACAGAGAGGAATCAACAGGTCCCCACGGTATTCAGCCACAATTGGGTCTATTACAAGAGACGCTAATAGGTTAAACAGAAAGACAGACGGAAGCGGCAGTGAAGTTTTTTTATAATATGTAGTGATTTATTCTTATAAATTATACCTACTCCTTCTTTAATATTTTTAATAATAATTTTATCACACCATCTGAAGTTGTGACAATATTAACATTACTAATTAGTAATTTGATTTACTGGAGTTTCGAACTGTAAAATATATTAAAACAACCCCCTTCTTAGGAAACTTGAAGAGATTTTTAGGTCTTCCTGAAGTTTCACGTAGTTTAATATCGTTCGAGGAATACTTGCTTTAACTTTCAACGACAAAGTTACCTGTTTGCCTTCAAAGTCAGTTTATACTTCCACGAACATCTTAAACATAACATTAACACAACCTTGGTTTTAACTTTACTCTTGGCTTAAATGTGATTTGTAAGGCTTGACTCAACATTATAGCAACAAAAATTGTAATATGTACCTGCCTCTAAAGATTAAATTTTTCTTTTTAGTATTTTGAGACACAGTTTTTCATTTTTATTATTTTTTTTGCAAAGGAAGTCCATCCAAGTAGTCATGATTATTTTATCCAAAATGAATGTTAAAATTATTATCTCCGTCAAGATTATTATGAGTGTGCAGGACAGTAATAAGTAAGAAAAAATCGCTTCAGCTTAGCGGATACTGACTACAGATCAGATTCTGGCACGGCTTCCGTCAGGTCCGAAACTAGTCGGGCATCCCTGAAATCACCCGTGAGTAAAATCGTATATATTTAAAAATCTCTATGGTGTTTAACTAGTGCGAGACGTACCCGATACAAATTATATTATTAATAAAACATTTCACTTTTTTTATGAAATATAGCAATAAATTAACGACTTTCGGATTTTTTCTTTTACTTGTGCTGTAAACCTTGCTGTTACCAAATTTCATGATTCTAGGTAAATAAGACCTTATAAGTTTTTTATTTACCTGGAAAATTTTCAAATTTGGTTTAACTTAAGGCTTAAATGGCCGTATCTTTTGATTGCCTTGACTTAGAAGCTGCATTTTTTTACCGCAGACATAAGTATTTTATGTTAATTTCAACTATAAATTATATACATAAGAGTGGTCTTTTGTACAGTATTACAGCAGTTACAACTTAATTTAAAGAGAAATCAGAAGATATTTATCTCCTTTTACTAGTCATCGTTTATAGATAATTCACTAACATGACGTAGAAAAGTATTGATTCAAAGATCTTGTTTATTCCATCCCATCGCTGACCTAAAAACAAATGCCAAAATATTTATCTCTCAGAATATGTATATTTTCTCTCTGTATCGAATACCTTTCGTTAAATAATTACACTTATTATATCTTAAATTAATTTATGAATTTCTGTAACTTACTAATTATGTTTAAGATTTTATAGCTAAGGTTTCTTTTAGTATCTGTTATTGATATGAAAAACTTTATTAGTCATCAGTCACCTTTATTATACCAAAAAACACGTCAAAAATAATTTGTTTATTTATTTAATGACATTATGAGTCATGGCATAGGTTTTATTAATTATAACTATCTCAGAATAACTGTTTTTGCTGGAAATGTTAAAACTTGTACAAAATAAATAAGTAACTTTCACGCAAGTAAAACACCATTCTTATTTTTTAATTTAGACGCACGAAATAATGAAGAAAAAATTTCTATATACGATAGGATAGTAATAGCACGTAGGAGGTAGCAGTGTTTGCGGTATAAAGTCCACAAAAATGATTAAATACAGGTTTTGTCCGTATCAACTATATAAATATCTACTACGAAGTATTGAGATTTTAAGACATTTTAGTTTCTTTGGGAATTTGTTGCATATTTTGTTCATTATAATTTCATAATTGTTT
The DNA here is from genome assembly GCA_949752705.1 of Callimorpha dominula. Classification (NCBI taxonomy): domain Eukaryota; kingdom Metazoa; phylum Arthropoda; class Insecta; order Lepidoptera; family Erebidae; genus Callimorpha; species Callimorpha dominula. Next base: position 6,099,294 of record OX456991.1, read on the forward strand.
CCTTAGTTTTCTTAAAATTAATAAGTCGGTCGGTAGATTGGTTTAAAAGTTCACTTGGCGATTGTCTTCTATGAGATATGAGAAGTTCTATAGTTAGATCAGGTTGTCGGATTTTTTTTAGGGCTCCAACTACCCGTAACGAATGCTACAGATGTTCGTTTGCGAACCGGGGCCGACGGCTTAACGTGATCTCCGAAGCACGGAGGAGTCTCAATGTGTTAAGAATGGTCACCCATCCTTAGTCTGACCTGGCTAGTATAACTTAACTTTGTAATGTGCAAACCTACTCGGTTACTACTTAGCCATACTATATTTATATAGTTTTCAAGACCTATTTCGTTTATAATCAGCAATTAAGGTTCATAGTGCTTACCAGTTACAAATGTTTATATTTTCGATCAGTGTTAGAAATAATATTTTTACTAGTTTTATTTTGAACGCAGTTCTGTGTGCTAATGTGTAGTACTATCCCATATATCCGTAAAATAATCAACCAGAAGCACCGGTGCTGGGCGTCTCGTCACCCTATTACGTCTTCAAAGAAGACTGTAGATTTGCGTCTAGATAGAGCAAAAACAGAGGGTATCAAAGTTTTCTCTATTCCAAACGAGTAGAGTCAACAGATTTTTTTTTCAGGATATGCTGGGGTTGTGCGGGTACTTCTAAACAGCGATCAAACTTCTTTTCTCCATAAAAATCTAGCGTTGAATTGCAATGTTTTGTAGATACATCAACACACAGGTTTCACACAATAAAATTAAAACAGAAAGAACGTCTAAGTGCCGATTGACAAGGGCGTGATAAATAATTAATCGAACCTTTTGTGGCAAATATCGAACGACGCTGTAAAAGCGACCACATAGCGACGACTGTGACGACATGTACTCGTAGATTTAATGTTGTTTACATGCGATTTACAAATTGAACTATACCTCCGTTTCTTTTCATTCCTATTACTAACCCCTTAATTTTTAAGGCTATTATAGTTTCGTATAGGATTCGGGTCTTCTTGGCCTATAATAAAAATACATATTTTAAAAGCAATCGTGCATATTTTTTTAACTAATTCTGCACAATCACAAAAATGTACAAGTAGCAACGGCATATAGACTAATTTCCCTGTTCAAAGATATTCTACTGACCTCATTGAGGTAAATTCAAAATAACTAAGGTAACAGTAACTGAGCCTTGTGGAATCCTAATAATTAATATTAATAAATATTAATATTGTTGATGTTTACTTTTGATATTATTGGATTGTTTGTGATATTATGATCCATGTTAAGGCATAACTCAAGGTACATGATCAGGATATACAGTATACATCATTTGATTTTCCATACCTTAATTGAAATTTAAGTATCAACAGTATATTATTTTGTATAAAGTTAGCTAGTTTTATTAGATCTAAGGCCGATTGGTGGTGTAATAAATAAAAGATAATTTGATGGAATTTGTTGTGTCAACTCGGAGCTTCAGAGGGCAAAAAATAGCATATCGTCGCCTTAGTGCTTATTTGTCCTTTCGACCACATTTATCGAAAATTTACTTTAAATGCAGTATTGCTAAGACCCAAATTTCACACCTGTTGGTTATGGAATATTTAAAACTTTATGCTTTTAAAGCAAAAAAAAAATCTATTTGAATTATAGTGTATATTGTATATTGTGACACGATACCGTAATGAAAATTTTGTGCTTATTTGTTCTATGTCCAGTTTTTGTTTTATATCCTACATCGTAGGGGAAGTTGAGTGCTTGAGTGTTCTATGTCCACCCAATCGACCAATCACAGGTCACGACGCCATGTCCGCCATTTTGTATGATTTGTCACTGTGGCTGGCGACAACACAATATATACCGAAAATATTGTTAAAATCATTAAATTTATTGTATTTTTATGATTAGATTATTTTAGACAAGTGCCTAATTATGTCTGGAACATATTTCAAAAGTTAAAATAAACAGACGCAATCGCAAACTGAACAGACAGTACTTTTTAATTTACAATCAAGTCTGTTATGATTTTGAAACAGGCTGTTGTTTTTAATGACTTTGAAGAACGTCAACGCGTAAGAGTGCATTCATTTGTTATTTTATATTAATTAGTAACATAATTTGTTGGCCTAGACGCAGAAGAAAAGATTGATTCCCGGTTTGTCATGTTAAAATATTTTATTTCTTGAACTATTTTACAGTAATGTCTTCGTTATTTTTATCTTCTTATCAAGCACGATTACTTTTTTATTTCGTTTTAATAACTTTTTTCCAACATATAATTACCCCAGGAAAGCAGAAAATGACAAGTTATTTGGTATGTATGTAAAATAAAGGTAGGTACTTAAGAATTTATTAACTAATTATAGTGTGGTTTTAAAACGCTTAGCAACTAACTTAACTGTTTCGTTATATGATTTAAGGCCTCACCTGCTGGTACACTAGCGCCATGCACCACTACCGTGTCCTGAGAATAATGAAGACAACAAAAAAATAATTATCCAAATCGGTCGAGCCGTTCTCAAGTAATGCTCCGTCATACATGTTGCAATTGATTTTAATTTAATATTATATAGATAATTCACTAGCTAGTATTTTTTTTTATTATTAGGCGGGGTATTTTTAAGCAGCTTCTTAAGTAAAGAGGTTAGTTTAAGGTAGTGGTTTAGTTTAAAGTGTTTTATGCTTGTTCATTAAAAACTAAAAAGTAAAAAAATAGGTACAAGTTTTTTAATTTTAAAGCATCATAACTATCAAAAGTCAAAAAAAATATTCAAAAGGCACTTTCATTAATGTACATCCTGTATTTACATTTTGGCACAAAGGACAAATAAGCACGCACAAATTGAACGGTCATTTTGTGCTATCTCTAATGAGGTATGTCCTAACTCGACATTCGTAATTTTATTTGTGCATTTTTGTTCTATCTCCATACAAAATCTGTAAAATAAGGTAGATTAAGTTACCATCAATAGATGAAAATTATAACAATCAATTCATTGGTAACTCATGTATTGAGAAAGACTTTTAAATCTTGAAACCATGGCTTATTATTTCAATATAGCAAAAAACTCTTCGTCCTGTAAAAATCAATCAATGGTAGATAGGACAAATAAGCACTAAGGCGACGATATGCTATCTCCATTAGCGGTTATAATAAACGACGTAAATTTTGTTGATATTCGGTTATATTTAAAAAAACTAAAAAGTTTTATTGAAACTCATTTTAAGTGTCTTTTTCTTAAACAAAAATTTTCTATAAGTCTGATTTTTACTGGTTCTTTTTTTAAACACATAATGTCGACTTTTTAAGTGAAAACTTCTTTAGACACGTTTGTGCACTTTTACTATGGGGAAAAAAGCACTGAACTCGTGACCGTCACGCTCATAATACATATATAGATCCACTAGAGGGCGTTAATCTAAACATTGAGTTTTGTCAGCTCCTTATTAATTAATGTCACCAACCTGCTAATGTGACGTTTTAAGTTCGTTGTTTCGTTTAAGTTTTCACTTCTGTCGGCAGTACCATGACGACCAATTTTTTTTATTGGTAACTATGATTGTATCTGGTCTTGAAATAACAAAATAACCGTCAAAAATGATAAAACTCATTTTTCATCGATCTTCACCAAACCTAATAGCCTAAAACCAATAGGTCCCTTTTTAATTAAAGCTCACACCTGCTCATCGCTATCTTTGAAATGTTCTCGTCTGTGTTTACAAAGAAAAATAAACGTTAAATATCTTGGTGTAATAATCAATTAGATCCTAAATTGAATTTCTGTTTCTCTAATTTAATATATGTACGTACCACAAAGTTAAATATTATACTTAACACAATTAAATTTATATTTAAGAATTGCGCTTTTGGAACATCAGCTATGAAAGAAAAGAAAATTGTGTCTTTATTATGTCCTAAGCATTTCAATGAGTGTCAAAATTAAACATAAGAAAATTGGAATTGACTTAATAATCACAAATTAAAAATTTCAGACACCCCCGACTCGAAAATCCCATTAACGATTATAAAAAAGCTGATGGTCTTCGAACTGCTGAACAGATTTTCTTGAATTATATCTAAGAACACTCTCGATCAAGTCTCCTTTCAAACAAAAGAAAACTCTTATAAATCGGTCCATTCATTTGGGAGCTACGATACCACAGACAGACGTACAGCCACGTCAAAGTTTCCCTCTTTTTGCGTTGAGGGTTAAAAATTAATGTTGATTAGAAACCTGTATTAACTGTACAAAAAAAAATATAGATATTTCAGAATGAAAAAATAAAAAAATACAATTTCCAAAAATTGTTCATCTATTTATCAGTTGTTACATAACTATCGTGAAATTAATATACAATTAGCACAAGTATTTATGTTAGTACTAGTTTCACCCGCGTAAGTCCCGATCCCGTGGGAATATCGGGATAAAAAGCCTATATGTTAATCCAGGTCTCCAGCTATCTAAATACCAAGTTTCATCTCAATCGGTTCAGTAGTTTTGACGTGAAAGAGTAACAAACATCCATCCATTCATCCAACCTTTCACATTTATAATATTAGTGGGATTAGTGGGATTATGGATGTGTTTTTAGAGATATAGATGTATAAATCTGCCAGACATACATTACAGAATAAGTCACGAATTAATTCCATAAACGGAGTTATACAAATGTTTAACAGTTCTTGTTAAAAGAAAATCGAACCATTCCAGGAACTTTAAGTGTAGAGTTTCATCTGTGTTATTACATAAGACATTTAATGTACATACATACACACACTCATGCTTGTATCACAAACACCCACATTTTGCCAACAATAAAAATAACATGGAGGTGGATTACATTTACCCGTTATGTATTATTAACATGCTTTTATTAGCTTTACCTATTTTGCATTTTATTCGCTACAGCTTACATAGTAACAAACTATGTAAACAAATCTTGGAAGTTTAATTTGGCATCTTGGAGCTGATGTGATGACGAAACTATGAGAACTGAAACTCTTCAGTGGCTAGTTAATCCCTCTAGATCGGGCTACTATGATTCGTTTTGACAAGTCTTACAGATGGTCTGATGATTTCAACTTTACTTAACTAAAAATAATTTATTTATCATTTGATCGTTTATCATTGACTGGCCTGTTGGTCTAGTGGTTAGTGACCCTAACTGCTCAGTCGGAGGTCGTGGGTTCGATTCCCACCCAGGACAAATTATTGTGTGATAAGCAAGATCATTTGTTCCGTGTCTGGGTATAATTTATGTATAATATGTACGTATTTAGAAATTAATAAGTATGTTTATCAGCAGTCCGGTTACCATAGTACAGGCTCTGATTAGTTTAGGAAGAGACGACCGTGTCTGAGATGTGTGAAGTTATTATTATTATAAGGCCAGGTGGGTTAAAATCAGTATATGTCACGATAAAAGAAATTGGGGTGGTTATGACCCAATCTGTGTTCCGTGGAGTTAAGCGAGTCTAATGATATGATATATGTAATGATAGCCGCGAGAAAGAAACACAAAAATGTAATTTCAAAACTTGAATGTATTGGCTACTTTCGATTTGAAAGGATGATTAGAATCTCTTAACATTATTGCCTTCTTTCTTTGATTTCTGCCTTTGAATACAAACTTCTATCCATACTTAATATCTACTTCAATCAGCAAGGCAATTACAAAGGCCCGTCTATTTTAGATAACATTTAATTGTTCATTATAATCCAGAGAGCAATGCGATTGATTCAAAATATTTGCTTGAGTATCATTTCTAAATCTGTCCTTTCATATTCAAATTGTAGATCATAATTAAATGAACGATGGAAATAGGATTGGTGAATTTGAATATTGAAAGATACCGCAGATTGGATAAGGTAATTCGATAGACAATTACTACATTTGAAATGTTTAGTTTAGATTATTTCGATAAAAAAACACAATCAAAATTAATTATATTTTTATTTGTAGTTTACTAATCCTAGATTAAACTAGCACTAAAGAAACTTAAGCTGTATATATAAAAATGAATCCCTATTTATTTTGGTCAAACCATAACTTGAGAACAACTTAACCGATTTCATTCATCTTTTATTTATGTTTTCTAATACTTTGTAGAAGGTTCTTACGGAATGAAAAATTCATTAATTTGGATAGATTACACCAAAATTTCGAAGTCGATCGCGGGCAAGGCTAATGACTAAAAAACGACGTTCTTCTACATACATTTATTTATTTATGTTATTTGTTAATGAATGTGGAATTAATGACAAAACAAATATCAGGCTAACGTTAGAGATGTCAAATTGGAGATGTTCTGAAGAAAGATGAGGTCAGAAATACCCCAAACTTTTAATGACAGTAGAGAAAACTCGTGAGTTATGTAAGGATAGAAGCAAATGGCTGACTGTTGTCTCTGCTTACCCAGAAGGGAGAAAGGCATGAGCTTATAGCTAGGTTATTTATTTTAGAGGCTTACAGACTACCAGTAACATGCATATCTGAATAAATAGTATAAATTGCTACTAACAAGCTTTTACGTATAGAAACTAAATATGAGACAAAATTACACCGTTGTCCTTAAAAATCTAAAAGAATAAAATTCGGACCCGCAGCAGGCCCGCAGAGGTAGATTTCGTTTTTTTTTAGTCAGTTTTCTTAGTTTCCTCAGTCCTAAACTTTTAAATTGGCGGTTGTTTTGGGGTCTATAGATTATAACTAGACCTCCTGTGAAGAAATTTTCGGAAAACTCGACAACTGGTACAAAACCAATAAAATAAAATAAAATATTTTTTCCATTTTTTTAGGTAGATTTTCGAAGAAAATCTACCTAAAAATCGAAAAAATATATTGTTTTATGACAAATTAACGATTTTCTGAATTCTTTAGTTGTGCTGTATGAAATATTTCTTTGCTTTCCAAATTTTATGATGATAGGTTAACGAGAAGTACTTTTGTACAGTTTGATTTACATACAAACAAAATAACTACATAAAAATTATATTCTTATAGGGTTGACTAATGAACATAAGAACCTTAACATTTTAAGCCTCTTATTGTCTCCTACATATGAGCTTAGAAACACGTAATGATCTAACTTTTAAACTTTCACGTTCCATAATACAATTTTGTACATGTAAGGGAATTAACACGACACATAATAGATATTACATACCTTTGAATTATCTGACGTTTCGACCAGGTTGCACTGGCCGTGGTCGCAGGCTGACTGGATCAGTGGTGCACGCACTGCACGCCCGCCGTCGTCGTCGAGACCGTGAGGTAAAAGGATTTTCATCTACCCGCACATTTTCCATATAATGTATGTATATAGATGCAACTAGTACTTCGACAATATAAATGTTGAATTTTTTTTTATGTGACAAATTAACGATTTTCTAAATTCTTTTGTTGTCTGTCCACACGCCCGCCGTCGACGTCGAATAGGTACACTGTTAGTATAGTACGTGACCACGGTAATGTTATTACCGTGACGTGACGGTACATGGCGAAACAAAAAAAAAAAACATCTAAAATGTGCGGATGGATGAAGAACCTTCTACCTCACGGTCTCGACGCCGGCGCACGTGCTTAAGCCAGTCAGCCTGTGACCACGGCCAGTGCAACCTGGTCGAAACGTTAGGCAATTCAAAGATATGTTATACCTATTACGTGGTCGCGTTAATTCCCATACACGTACATAATTATACGTAACGATCTTTTTTAAATGCTTAAATATTGTAGCTAAGCCAAAGCACGAAAATTAAAATTGCTACAACACCTGTATTTCTAATCAATCTCGTATCCAACTTACTAAGTGCTATATACTGAACGTTTTGGCCTGTTTCACAAGGTTTAAATAAAGAATAATAAATAACATCGCAGTAAAAAGCCAACAAACCAGAATTCAACATCTAATTTACTGTTTACTCATATTCTAGCACCGTTCAATCTCAAAGGACCACTAACTAATCTTGAATATGCATGATCATAAATGTGATTATGAAGGCTCCGCAGGGAGATTGTTATGAAACACACAGATTTATTTTGACACGTTGCCAATATTTTTTTTTTTTTTGTATAGGAAGCAACTGAGCAGACGGGTCACCTGATGGTAAATGACTACCGCCGCCCATGGGCACCTGTAACTCAAGAGTCATAAGTGCGTTGCCGCCCTTCATTCTACCTTTATACGTCATCCTGTTTTATTTTTTATCTTCCAGTAAAGCGCAAAATTGTATTTATATTTATACCAAACCTTATTCTAGAACAAGATACTTCAGATCATTTGGAAGGCTCTGATTGTAGATTAATTGATCTGATATCAATTAACGGTGGGCACCCATTTAGCTTACTAGCAAATTCAGTTTGCCTGCATGCTACCTTTACGGATTCCCAAACCTGGCACTTACACACCGTTTCGATTATCCGATACAGTAATTGCTCTGGGAGAGGAGACTGTTGTGGACCTGGTGACATAATAGGGGAAAGGGGAAAATATCTGTCAGTTCTGACTAAATACCGTGTCCATAAGTATGCTGCTACAAATTGCATTTTGGAGCTTGGAACACTGTTCTTTCAAACAGTGTTATGAACGTCAACGTACATTAATCCTACCCCGAGAGTAAACGTCAGGGGTAGAACTCCCGAGCAGTTTGCGAGCTGTTTACCTACCTAGCTTCTGGGAGGTATGCTTTCTAATCGCTGGCTAAAGCTTTTTGCTAAAAGAAATTCCTACTCTGACTACTTCTGACGCTACTCCGACAATGTAATACTGGTTATTCACGCTAAGGCTACAATAGACCGATGGGATGGATGCCCGTATATGTTTCTAATATTGTACTTCCGAATTGTGTAACGCACTGTATTAACGTGGCTTTTAGTACTTTTATCCTCCACAAACAAGTACAACTCGTACCTGGCATTTCCCCCGAATCCGTCTGGCCAATATTACATTAATAATTGTTTAAGACTATGCATGTGCTTATAATGCAGTATAACCGTGGTCTTTGGTTAAAATAGTGGTGGGTTGAAATACAATTTTTATGGTTCCGTTTCTCAAAAGGAAAAAAGGATCAGTTGTTAGTAATCTCAAATCTAGAATCTGTGATAGTGATGAGACGTCTGTCTGTCTGTCAAGGCGCTTTTTCTCAGGAACGATTAGAGGCATTAAGTTAAAATAGAAGCGGCGGTAGCGTAATGGCTAAGGCGTCGGAAGTGCGATCAAGTGGTTGCGGGTGCGAACCCCACCCAGTGCACTACCGTGGTGAACCCACTCCTAACACAAGCGTTAAGCTAAGCTGGAGGGGTTAACAAGAATACTAGTAATGAGTGACCCACGTTACTAGTAATCTTTAAAAAAAAAAAATTTTACATCAAATACTTTTGTATGCGGTCCCTTAGCTGTAATAAATAAAGCTTCTGAGCCAACACGATCAAAAGATATGGCCAGTTAAGCCATATACATATTTTAACATTTCGCAGATTTCTCATTACACGCTTGGAAAATTGACTGTGACAAATATGAATGGGAGAGTATTTTTAGAACCGCAAAATTAGGTTTTTTACTCGAAAAAAACGTGCAAGAATCTTCTAGACTCGTTTTTTCGTTGCGCTAAAATTTTTCCGTTTAGCGCTCCATTCGCAGAGTGTCTGAAGTGCGATGAGGAACTTTGTTCCAATAAAAGCTTGCTATGAAAAGTCACGATATACAGAACAGCATTTTTTTTATTGTGTCTGATTGTTGTGGTATATCTCTCTATATCGCAAAAGTTTTTTTTTAGGTAATAAGCTAAATTATGGTTTCTATCCAAACCATAATTTTTTTTATAATAACGTCAGGCAATTCAAACTTATGTAATATCTATTACGTGATCGCGTTAATTCCCGTTTATATAGATATACCTATATCATGGAACGCGAAAGTTTAAAATTTAGCATACTTTCATATGCACCAAACAGTTTTGAGGAAATTCAATCTACATATACAAATATAATCTACATAGAAACAATACTCGGTGAACCCAATACATCACTCTTCGTCCGTTAATAGACTACAATATATAAATAAATTAGAGCAAAGTTCAATACCTTTTACACAATACTATAACTTATTCGTTAACACTGAAGTACAACTCCACGTTTGATTATCTATTATTATTTTAGTTGAAGCAACAAGTGTCTTCTTCGCTAATCGATATTAGTGAAATGCTTATAGCAACTAATGTAACTAAATTCTAATGAAGACGTGTATGTATATACAATATATCGATAGGGTATAATAAAACAGATATGAACGCAAAAACAAATCACATAATTACATTATGTGATTTGATTTCTAGGTCATATCGATAATTTGATATACCTATATATTTTTTATAGCTGTTGCATCTGAGGTATTCGTTCAAATTCCAATACTTAATACAAGTATATTTATATTAGAACAGTTACAATACAGTTTATATTGGTGATGTAATCTTAAATACGCCGCTGATATGCAGAAGCATTAAGAAGAGAACTTCTTGGGATGTTTTCTTGGAATTTTCAATAGGACGACTAGCATTAACATTTACAGGGCGTGTTAAGTAGGAATCACGTCTTTCGGTTACCGCCAATACATAGGTACTATGTCAGATACTCGCCACACAATACAAGCACGTGTCACATTTTAGAAGCGAGCTAGTTGCATTGCTATCGCTTGTACTAGTATTTTTTCGTATTGAAGTCACTGGAGACACGTCGTAGATGGTATTGCATACGTCGTCATGCAATAGATACACAGGCCGAATACCAAATACGCCTAGCTCAATAAAATAATGCGTCGTGCTCTTGCTACTGCTAGCCTTCTAGCTGAAATTGAACGTGGGCTCATTGGTTCGTGGGTGGTTTTGTACGTGACGATAGAAAGAGACTGAAGGCAAAAATACGGAAAAAACACATATGTGACTGTATTTTTGAGCATGTATTATTAATGGTTATATTTGATTGAAATCTATATGGCATGTTAGTGTGTGCTTCATTTTAAATCTTGATTTATGGTGAAATAAATGTTTAGATACAACAGGTAACTGTGTTAATGTTTTTTGTTTAAGTAGGATCGCCAGAGATCCTTAGTTTTTTTTTTTTCACCTAGCCGTTTAAGTTTGATGTGTGAATAAGGGGATCTTGTCTATGCCATACTAGGTATATATTGTGCACCGAGTTAGAACCACCATTTTTGTTCATTTAATTCTATCATCCAATTATTGAATAACACACTACAACACTATCCAATAATCCAACTAACAACAAAGAGAGTAGATATGAAAGCCCGCACCTTGTGTATCGTGTGTAAAATCAACCCTCTCTCTCTTCTGTGACGTAGTCAAAGTTGCGCGGGTCAACTAATATATAATCGTATATAATCGTATATAAAGACCTCAAGGAAATAAAAACTCACCTTTTCCACGATTCCCAGAGCTAAGTAGATTCCTATTTTGATAATTGTAATTAACAAAACCCTAAGAGGCAATGACTGGGTCAATATAAATAACTTTGAACCTGTGACGTATTTGTGGGCCGCAATAAAATTTCTGACTAGCTTTCCTGCCCTTCCATAACGCTCACCCGGTGTTGACTTCAAAACTTTATATCTTTTCCATAAGCACTTTTTCACACTTAATTTGTAACTTACTAACTTAATAACTAACTAACAATTTAAATAAATGTTACTGTCAATTTTAACCGACACTTAATTGTCGTTTCTAAATTGAACTTTGTATGAATAAGTACACATCTTAGAGCTGATCTGATGACACAGCCAGAAGGTGAATAGTGGAGCTTTTCAGTCGCTACTAGTAAATGCCTCGAGTATGGTCACATAATACATAATAGTATCCTTATATGATTAGTGAGTTCAGTCTATTGTACTTTGTCTGGAGGGTCCGATGAAGGAGGCAGGAGGTAGACAGTGAAACTCTTTTATCATTCTTAATTCGGTTCTTTTCGGTTATTTTATTTTATTATTTTACAAAATCTTTACCGAACATTACTTTATTATATTTTAATTTAAGCAACTTGTGCTGGTAATTTTAGCTGTGATTACATCCTGAAGAAGGATATTCTGCATCTTAAAACACTACAACAGACCATACAAGGAGTACTATATGATTGCTTACATATATTTTTGTCTCATGATACATATTAGAATTAGTCCCTGCTGAGAATCACTACATATTATTAAACAAAGTCACCCGCCACGTCTGTCTGTCTGTTTGCGATAAACTGAAAAAACTACTGAACGGCTTTTCATGCGGTTTTCACTAATAGACAGAGTGATTCATGAGGAAAGTTTAAGTGTATAATTTGTACCCGCGCGAAGCCGCGGCGGGTTGCTAGTAGTAAATAATTAAATAATATTGGAAGTTTTGTTTATTCTTACCATCCACCACAAGAATATTTCCAAGTATTGCACAGGGCTTCACAATATTATTTAATAGGTTACATTAGCTCTTTGCAGGAAAGTAATTTAAAACGAGCGTTGTGGCACGCAGTAAAAAATGCTTTTTGTGCAATACTTATGTGTTTGTTAGACGGGCCTGCCAGTCTGCCTGACTGCTGAGCCAGAGGTCGTGGGTTTGATTCACATCCAGAACAAATAATGTTTTGTGTCTGGTTGTCATTTGTCTAGAATATATATGTATTTAGTAATATAATATGTATAAGTATGTTTATCGACGGTCTGGTTACCATAATACAAGCCCTGCCTAGTTTCGGATCAGACGGCCGTCTGTGAGGTATCTCAAGTTATTATTATTGTAATTGTTTGTAAGTTTTATTGATACGCCACGACTTATCATGACATTTTTTTTAAAGATCTAAAGCTACAATAGCTGGCCAAGTAACATACAACAACTTTAGCAAAGAGTAAAGTCGATGGACAGATAATCTCACAGGCAAACTTAGAACGGACATGGTATGGATATGGTATGATATGGTTTTGTTATTTTAAACTATGTCATCCTAATTGGTAGAACAGGTAACAAAAAGCTCATTGAGAAAACTTTTTATCCAGCATACTAACACCGAAAAAATTAAATACATATTATCGGTATATAGTCGTATTGAGTATAAGGAAAATAAAGTATTGGTGATACATTTAGGCACATGAATTACGCAACTCTTTTTTCCTAAATATAAGTAATCGTGATCGAGAAATGGGTTTGGCACAATAATGACTTGAAGAAGAATTTGGAAGGGTACTTATTGAATCATGTTACTAACAACATTTTTTCTTCTCTAAAGAAGAAAGAAAGAGAAGCTTAGCGGGAATAATTTTTCAAGATACAAATGTTAAACTATTACAAAACACAATATAACGCTCAAGTTCGTGAAAGGCCTCTTAATTTGAAAGTAGATTTATTTCTTTTGTTTGGCGCTGATGTGCCGAAGGGGGTTCCTTCGGCACATCAGTGGGAATAGTTATTTTTGTAACTTAATCCTGTAAAAATAAACATACATACAGAATATATAATTCATATTTAAATTATGATAGGAATTATGGGCAAGAGATAAACAGAAACCTTGGTCAGTGATTGTGAGTCAGTAGTCAGTGATTTTTTTATGGAATAGAGTTAATTGAATTGATAAATACTCAATAATTGCTCTTCTCTTCAGCAACTTGTCACCATTTTATATTTGCTTATTATTTTACATTGCACTTAGCTGACAGCATATAATCGACCAGTCAACCTTCCAGCGATGTACAGTATGCACCTACACTGGATTACCCGACGCCTTTAGTCATAAAAACACGCGTCAACGTGAGCCAGTATATGTGTAAATAATTATTCTGAGTGATGTTTATTGAGCTTGAGGTGTCGTACTTTATAATTCAGTCACAGTTCACAGTACCCTTCAAATGTTAACAAAACTAGGAGTATTAACAGATCAGAGACCATTTCTATACTTTATGAGACCGCTACCTACTTAAAAATAAATCCAAATTTGTCTTTCTTTTAAGATAAAACGATTTTAGAGTGGTATTAAAACAGTATATATTTCGTATTTTACCATTATTCATTCATCTGTCTTCCATCATAAGATTTTACTCATATTAAAGTCAAATGATTTAGTAGTCTTAGGTAATGATATTATAAGTACGAGGAAAATAACAATATATATTATCAACGTGTATTTTTTTATCGACGAATACGTATAAATAACAGGCAGAACTATTGTTGGAGTGGATTTCGGATAATAGCTGCTTTCTATTTCTCAGTAATACAATAGCAATTACGCGATTTATGGGCCTTTTCCGGTGAGCTATAATAGCCTTATTACGTCTAATAACTTTATTAAAAGCTTCACATTTAATATACTGTAGTTTAGGTCAGAAAATAGTTATGAGTATTTTATTTTTTTAACTATAAAAACATTTAAAAACCAACTGTTGAAACAAATATAAAATTACAATTCCTAGAAATGCGATTTAAAAAAGAAATGAAAAACGGCTTTACACGTAGCTATCTTGATTAATATAGAATTAACTTAGGCCTTAAATATTCAAAATATGTAGATAAATATTTTTTAATTTATTTGTACTTAGTGGACATTTTCAGATATAAGGTTGGTATTTATTTGTGACTTTGCTTAAAACTATTGTTTCAAACGCCAATACAAAAGACAATGGTGACTTGAAATAAGAAAAAGAAAAGTGATACAAAAAACTCTAAAATCAAATAAGTGGATGAAAACTTAATTCGGAACTGAAAATTTAATACAACCAAGAATTTTAATAATAATTTTACGATAGAAAAGTAACTCTGAGGATACTGCTTTATTTTATAGCCAGGGCACTGGCCATTTTTAGAATATAAAGTCAGTAGATGAAAAATGAATACTGTTGAAATTTTAGAGCTAGCTAGTTTTTTTGTGCAATGTAAGTAATATAATTTCGAAGTTTTCGTACCTTTTTTCCCACTAAACTTTCACCCAGGCTAAACTATCTTTTTCAAAATAATTTTAAACCTTCTAGCGAATGTCATGAAATAGGGATAACATTTTCCAAACGTTTGATATTATTTAAACTAAATATCCGCGATATTATGTATCTAACGGAAACATTGCCATAATCGTGGAGCCAGTTAACACACAAATGTCGCTTCATGCTCACTTTTCATTATCTTCATTTGGCTTTATATGTAGCATAATAGATAGTGTTCTTATGTAATGCATAGGTAGTGCAGTTTATTGTGGTGAAGCATTACAAAACGTTCATGGATAATGCGTTGTGCAGCAGCTGGTCGATTTATCTCTAGGAGTTCTTTCACAATCTTCGTGGTCTTTTAAATCTCCTATCATCAAACATTTACTTTCATGGATAATATCGTGTTCTAAAAATGTTTCTAACGACCCTATTGAGAAGCAGCTTGTGATGCTGTCAATCAATTCACGTCAGTATTTATGACCACCTTAGTGACGTCAACCAGGATAAATCTCAACAATAAATAAGAATCTAACCAAACCAATTTAAACAAATAGTGAAACCGTCAGTAGTAATCGTGGACGCATCAACTGCACAGAGTTAAACTTCGGTTGTAAGGCGATACTATCATTTGTCTGTGGGATGGAATGGGAGGAGCAAAGCTTGTGACAGTATCAATGACAAATTGGGTATTTTAGCCCAAGCAGAGACAAACGTAGTCATGATCCAAACGTACATCACTATTATAATCTGCTTTTTGGATTGCCTACTAATAGCCAAAACAGTTGATAGCTTTGGTCACCGTGTTATAGGAATTGTTATGATAACAACAGATCAGATTCTTCTTCCCTTCGTTTGTTTTTATTTACAGTCGTAGCTTGAGCGCAATTCAATTTAAGATCTGCTTGTTGTATGATCGTAAGTACTGTAATAGAAGCGACATAAGTCACAAGGATACCCATATCTTAATATCGTTAGTATATTTTCATATTCAACTTAGCTAGTGCACTAAAATGTAAACTACTAGACAGTAGTAGCCTGTACTGGTTTGATTTGTCATTGGTTTTGATTGGTCGTATTTTTAATATTGGCAAGGAGATTCAACCAAAATAATTGGATACAGAAGTACCACTATACAAAAAGATGTAAGCAAATACTACCCGATTTCATTCTGCACAACCTCAACATGACTAAAATAATAAAAGAAAGGTTTACGCACATATACGTGCCACGACCCGAATTTGTGTCATGACATGAATCCTGAGAGTCTACGAATTTAATCGACGAAATTGATAAAAAGATTTGGTGCCGTTTAACGATGCACGGGACGTATCGTCAATGAATTACAGTGACGCAATCTTAATTTTAGGTTTAAATTCGTTGTTTCTCATAGTACGATGCAATACATATCTTTTTATTTGTAGGCGGCCTTACCACCCATACAACCGCACGATGCGATAGCAATAGATCTGTCAAAAATCTGATTTCTAGTCGAACGCGTTTTTCCTTAAAACTCATTACATCGAAATAGTTTTGGTCTTCAAGTTAGGACTATTTTGTAATTTTTTATCGAAGTACGAAGAATTTGTGGAGTGTTATTCTAAAGTACTAAACAAAACAAAGACCAAAGTGTTTTATTCGTTTTTATCGGTACATAAAAATATGGGGTAGTCGTGGTAGAAAACTCGTTCAGGGAGCTTGAGGCAGTGAATAGGTTCGAGAACTTTTGATTCTTTGAGAATAGTACTGAATAAGAAACTGATCTCTGTTTAATATTTTTAATATTACAAGTACACCTAGTCCGTAATAATTGACGGGAATGGAGAATCTCTTGGGCAGAGAGAAAATTCTCTTTGCCCAAGGATTTTTTCCATGCGAAAGAAGATATGACTTTTTGTTTTTTTCCTTGATATTAAGATTTTAAAATTAACATCACCTTTGATATTAATACTTCAAAAGATCTGTTTTCCTTTATGTTGGTACATAAGCATACCTAAACATAAATAAATAAAATATTTTAGTTATGTTAAATATAAGAAATGGATTTCTGTCAGTTTATCGATTTTCAAATATAGCATGGTTAGATTGTCATCTTTGTATCGTGGAGTCATCCCTAAATATCACCTTTTTACTTGATTCTACTCGTAAAACAATCGATAACATAGAAAAGGATAGCAAACCTTAAATCGAAAACGTGGCCTAAAACGGAATCATTCTGGGGTTGACTATTAGGTGGGGTTTGTGATTTTGGCACAACAGTCTACTATAATTGTATCTGAAAACAAATCGAGTGAGACATAAAGAATAATGGATGATTGAACCATAGAGTATAATAATACTGCACAGGCACTAATCATATTGTGACCGAAGTATAGAAGTTCGTTAAAATGTCGAACAATAAAACAACAATTATGTTTAGTTCCCTTGACAAAATCATTACATATTATAAAACAAAGTCCCCCGCCGCGTCTGTCTGTCTGTCCGCGATAAACCCAATAACTACGAAACGGATTAACATACGGTTTCCACAAATAGACGGAGTCATTCTTGAGGAAGGTTGAGATGTGATGATGAAATATTCGGCCGGTCGTTATTGTCTGTGAACTTCATTATACTCGTACACACACACCTAAAACACATAATAATACAAAAGTACAAAACAAACACGATATGAACTATACACATAATGTTACAATTACACTATAATAGAAAAACAAACGTTACATAATTACTATTAACAGACGTGTTACGTAATAACAATGGATTCCTGTTATTTTTATTACTAATTATAGTTCACAATATGACAGCTATCTGTCACTAGGCTGGCGTCAATCGTCATATCTGCGCGGGAGCACAGATAATGATTTAAGTAGTATTACTTTGCTCTCTGGATTTATAATTTAAGCCGAAGAACCAGAGAGTATACAAACACTAATATATACGTTAAAACCGTATAGTATCAAATTTTTACCGGAGGGTAAACCGCTTCTTTACGTAACGCATTACGGCGCCAGTCTGTCTGGTGTTTAAGTTATCACTTCTGTCGGGCGTCCCGATACGCACAAGTTTTTATTGTCGCCATTATTTTATACCCAACTGGGATATTGTATAAATAAATAGGAATATGATTATTATATATGTATGTGTGTAAAGATGTATATGTGTGATAGTGGCTATTTATATATATGTGTGTAACAATGTTTTTTTTTTTTTAATTATGTATAAACGCCCGTGACGTCCCTTTTAAGAGACACCATCTGAAAACCAGCGCTGCACCCGTTGTTAGGTGCAGCATTATGCTGAGATGGTGACCTTTTCAGGCCCGCACTAATTGGCGTAAATCCTTTTAAATGTGTAAATTTATAGTTTTTATTTTTTTATTATCTTGTTTCTTTGTTATTTATGTTATGAATGTTGCGGGTTGTGAATAAATATATTTTTCTTTCTTTTCTTTTTTCTTTCTTTCAGATAATTAATTCATTAAGCTTTTGTGTAAAATGGGTGATATTATATGACAATCGATGTTGAAGATGTCGGAAAAAATCAAAATATGAGGTGGGATGCTAGTATTGTATAAAGCGAATATCGGAATTTCATTTTTACCATTGTCGTAGTGAATTGCAAAACCAATTAGTGAATTATCCACTTTACCTTTCCAATATACAACGATACGTAGTTCTAGTGTAGACGAGGTACCATCCACTTCTAATTAAGTTTCAAGTTGACTGTCAGCTTGACGCCGCACTGTAATTACACATCGCTGCTTACCAATCACTTTCAAATGGATGAATGTTACGGTTTTATTGACTCGATTTTGTTGTAGCACAGGATTGTATAAATGTATAAAATAATACAGATATAAAGAAATAATGTACAATATTCTATAGGGGACAATCTTGTACACTATTTCTTTCAAAGATTTGGTTCGCCGCAGATGAAACTGCACGTCAGTTGCATCTGCGGTAAGTAAAATCCTTAAGTTTAAAAAAAATTTCAGTGTGATCATGTTTATAATTTTAGATAGGTACCTTTGACTATCTAGCATATTTATGGTATTGAACTATTCGTTACCCTGTGTAAATATCTCCCTTCTCCTCACCAAATCTTCACCCAAAGTTAGTTAGAAAACAATTCTGGACATGACAAACAAAACAAAGGAGCGATTGGGGCAGACTATGATCGTGTTCATCCACCGAACGAGATGCACATATATATTATGATTAAATTAATATAATTAAACTTTGAAAAAAAATGTCTCGAATTCGTATAATACGAAGAAATTTTTTCCAGTTTCCAACAATTTCAATCGCTTTATCTCAGAAATGGTTTTTTTCTTTTTAAGTCTTAGGAAAAAACTATAAGACATTTTTTGTAGATAATTGCATAAACTACAATTTTTATCTGACCTATTTAATGACAAAGCTCACCGTTTTATCATCAAATAGGCTGAAAAATACAAAAAACCCATATTTGAAACGTATTTTACAGATGTGGGATCGATGGGGACTTTTCACTTTTCATTTATAACGGTGTTTCTAACATTCGTCCCAATTTTCAGCTGTTTGGGAATTTTGCAAGCTTACCCCTATTTTTCGAGCTAACTTGACTGGACTATATGTTAATTCCATATATTATGTATGTTCGAATAAATTCGGACCAAGCTCTCGGGATGGATATTTGCATAGTTTTCAACTGCTTCTCCTTTCTTTCAATTTGAGAATGTATCCAGATCATTATTGAGATATCCATATGAAGAAGACCTTTAAGCATAAACTTGTGACTGATAACCTTTGAATAAGGACATTGGTATAACAACCAAATGTACGTACTCGTGATCATCAAATTTTTGTTCTGACCTGTTCAATTATATCAGTTGTCAGTTCTTTGACAGTAGCGATATTAAGTTTATTCTTCTTTTCCAAACGAAAGCGAGGAGGGAGACAATTCATTTCCTCCTCTTCTGTGTTTTAGACGATTACAAGTTCGTTGCAATTATCTATTGCATCAACAAATTTTAAATTCAAAATCCATAGTTTGTGCAAGTAAAAGACTAGTATTAATTTGTTATATTTGAAGTTACTAAACTTTTTTTTTGTAAATCAAACATCTTTTAAAAATATTTTTTGCTTCTTGGTTCGGCTGTAATTTTTGAGTGAGTGATGACTTTCATAAGATTGGTAGGATTTAATATGATCCATTACCGTTTCAATCATGAGTTCCGAGTGTTTTTTTCCTGGATTTCCCTGCGATCTCCAATCATTAAACCACCTTTCAGTTATTTCTCGATGCTTATTGTCAAATATCTGCCGTCTTTGATCTTCAGTCATTTTCACACGAGGAACTTTTCATGCCCTCTATGTGGGGCATTTTTTTAGCCACTAACAAATGATATGAAGATCCTTCCAATATCGCTGTTTTCCAAGCATTCCTTTTCCATTTAGTTGAATTCACAATAATTATAGTTCACTTTTTGCAATATTTCAGATTCATTGTTAATTGCGGGTTTGTTATTTGTGCTAGCCAGCCAGGATGATGCTAGTATTTATTAAGTTTGGCAAATAAATTATGCTATTGTAGTCCGCAGCCATGATTCCATATGAATCGTTATCCAAGCCCACAACTCTACTTATATCTGCAACCAGTTTGGTTGGCGAGTTCTCAACAGACGTCACACTATTCTTATTTGGTTTATTGGGAATCTTCTTCATTGTCGGTACTTTATGATTCACATTAACGATGACTCTTTCCAAACGAGGCCTCTTGATTGGTGTTAAAAAAATATCATTATCAGAGACATCACAAATACCACTATCAAGATCGTCTAATATTAGTGATTCAGAATGATTTTCTAAATTCACTGGAGCTTCAGTTACATTAAGTGATATGGACCATTTCACAGGTTTTTTCTTATCATGTGTTTTTATTGCTGGAGAACATTATGCATCTTTTTACTTTACTTACTTACTAAATTTACACAAGTTTGTGTGGGAGAGATGCTAATATCACTACAGCTGGAACAATTGTAATTTTTGTTAGGACCATAGTTTTTATCCTTAACAGAATCGTCGCTGTCGTAGTCAAGATTTACTTGTGATTCATTTAAACTGTTCTGTGATGTGAATGATTTTAATGTTGGTATGCGACAATATAACGACATATTATTATCATCTTGGCGTAAACATTTCACATACAATAGTAAAATAATAAAATTGTGTAGAAAACGTTAAAACTGATGGTGACAAGATAATTTGTTTGGTGAAGTAAAAGAACTGACTGCGTTAAGATACCAAGATACTACGAACAGTTTCAAATAAATTGAAAACATAAAGGTTTACTAATGTTCTAATTTGAATACGTATAGAAATTTTAAAATAATACTGTTATTATTACTGCTAGAACGTCTCTCGAACTTTATATGATAATCCATGTACAAATTTAGTTGGAAACTTTAGCGGCATAAGAGTGTTTCTGTTAATAAACCCGACGTGAAAATACATGAAGAAATAGAACACATTAAAGGCATAAATGTATTTTCTAAAGGTATTGGTAATTTATGGAATTAAGGTATTAATTGAAATAAACATGTCTATGCAGAATGAAAATTGCAAATGAAGAAGGATAGAAATACAAGAGTCATATTGCTAGGAAGAGAAAAAAAACTTTGTTATTCCGATGTAAAATATCTTATTCCTTTCATGTCCAGAGTTATGTTTTTAAATATACATCTAGATAAAGACATATCTAAGATAGGCTCTCATTATGAATATAGTGTAACAAAATCGACTGGTACATCAATACTTCATACAATAATTTATGGTAACAGTTCAAAAATATTTATACACACACATTCCATTCAATTTCCTCGCAAAATGAAATCATATTTTTATTATTGACTGCATAAGCCTAAAAGCTTTGTCGTGTATTGGATCGAACGAATAAAATTGACAATATTAAGTATTATTCACGTATATGGACCGCTAAACAACAGAATCAAGCGATGTGAAGTACATTTGATTGAAAGTGAACCTGCCTCACAAAGTTAAAGTAAAGTTGTACTTAGGTATTACATACTAGAGTGTAGTGCGAACAGTAGACTTTAGAAGTGGGTGTATTTATCGCCACGGAAAACTTCCACCCTTGTCCCCCTTTTCATCATCATTGCTATAATTAATTATATTGTCGATACAAATAGATATCTGATTACCTTTCTCCTCTCTTACTGAGCACTATAATTTGAATTGTCACTGTGACATTGTATGAACTTTCCGTACCACGATAGGTCAACATATTTACTGAACTGCTCCGCTCCTACTGCTCGTAGCGTGATGGTATATAGCTTATAGCCTTCCGCGATAAATGGATTATCCAAAACGAAAAGTTTACAATTCGAACCAGTAGTTCTTGAGATTAGCGCTTTCAACCAAACAAACAAACTCTTCAGCTTTATAATATTAGTATAGATATGCATACAAATGCTTGTACTGAGCGGAAATTAGACCTGCGACATTGCAGTAGCGTTATATCGGTCGTCGCATATATCTTTAAATATTTGAAATTTAAAAAAATTGTCACAATAATTTTCTAATTATTGTAAATATACGAGGCTTTTTAGTTACTACGATAGAGAGTGCGTTCCAAAACTTATACGCGAGTTTGCCATTGTGCTTGTGCACACAGATAGATATGTGGGTTATTATTTAGACAATTGGGAATGAAAATTCACGCTGGCGAAGCCGCCGTAGTAAGTAGATGTATTGGTATTGGGGGCTATGTTTCCACAGACTCATAGTTAACCCATTACGCGTTCAGATAATGCTGGTTAATTGAGTCAGCTTCACTGCATCCAGAAGGACAGAAACCGCCTGGAGCGTTTACAGGCTTCTGGGTACGACATCGCAACCGCGAGGATACTTGCCAAAACGTAGGTGGCCGTTTCCACCGCGTTGCGACAACTTCTGCATAGAGGAATGTCATTGATGGTGAATACACATCGATTCCGAGTGAAATGACCCGTAATGGTTCCTAAAACTATCCGGAAGTCGAATCGGTTGAGGCTGAGCAGTCTGCAAGTTGAACCTGGTGAGACCTCCGTCAGCACCAATTTATACAGCCTGCAGTCGAGTATGTTAGCTCAGCTACCGTTGTGCTCTTCACGAGCTAAGTTTATAATAGTCATAATTTTAATATAGTTAAATATTGTAGATTAGTTTTTATTATTATTACTATTTTTCATTATTATATGACTGCTTGAATGATGCTTATTTTGTACAAAATATGACTCTAATTCAAAAAATATTATAGACGTAATTATTTTAAGATTAGATATATGACTTCACTATTAAATGATTTTACTGTTATTTCTACACCAATTATGGTTGAACTAGTTGATACCAAATTTGTTAATTAGCATCTAACTTTGTATTATTATGTACACGTGTTTTGCAAATAAATATATATTTATCTTTGTCTTTTTCGTTCTAGTTCAAAGGATTTAAAATTAAAATAAAACGCTGATCGTAGCTAAATAATAATGCATTCAAATTATCATATTACCCGAAAACAAAGCTTACTACAATAGTACTGTGTAATTAGACCAAAATGATTAATAAGTAATTTTAGTGACAGGTTCAAATAATTATATTTTGCTGTGCAAACTTTCACTACATTTGGGTCCAGATCTAGTCGGTTAACTAATAAAATAACAACTCTGTAGGTGGGCGTCAAGCCTGTGTCAGCTACTCATACTTGACACACATTGTAATACATATATTGAAGTCCCTGAATCTTACACACATGAGGCCAGATTAGACAAAGAACACAACGCGGTGCTTTCTTCTGTAATCTTCAGGATTAATCGCATGTTTTCAGGAATCATAAAAATACTCATTATTTACTTACATATTATGTCCATTTTATTTTTAAATTTATAAATAACTAAGCCTTTGTTACTGTGTAGGTATATTTATACATTAAAGTTAAAGTAACATGTACTTACGTATTACATTGATTTAATCTCAACAAGAAGTAATATTATGCATACGATTTCTAGGAAAATTAGAAAGATTAAAGTGATGCCTATCACTTTTATCTTTTTTATATTTCAAAACAACGTGACTTCTAAAGTGGACGACGCCCACGACAACGTGACTTTTTTTTTGGCTTATTCCGAAGGTTAACACCAAAAGTTATTCTTAATTCAATGTGTTTATACTTTTTATTACCACCTGTATTTTGGTATCACCTTTTTATTTTATATGAGACAATTACTTCACATATCAATACCACACACCAGAGTTTTTGTTTTACTCTCATAATCGGACTTTGATTTGATAAAATAACATTAACACTTTTGTAGCAAATGTCTGAGATTCAAGTTACAAAAATCAACAGAGGGGAATTTCTGTTTCACTTCAATTAAAAGCGTTGTTGAGTTAAATGATTGGATGGTTTAACAAAATCCAATATAAGCCCTACAATAATATTAAGTGATTTAAATCTGAATCCCTTTTTTTAAATTATTTGGCTTTGATGGGTTATCTATTAAATTCTGATGGCATTTTCATTATCACAAAAAAAGTACTGGCCAATTAGAAATAGCTAACCACGGTTTTGTATAGAGTGGAGGTTCTACCCTTTGATCTATTGGGCCTTACCAACTTTATACTGTTTATATACATGTTTATATTCTTTGTACAAAATTACGTTACGACGGAGAGATACTTATACCAAGTATCTTTCTTGCAGAAAGTCGGGCTGCGAATGATAATAATGACATTTCAAAAGTCATTCATGAAAAAATGTACGCTATCGCTTGTTTCCAGACATTTATTAGAAAGGTATTGTATGTAAATGGTGATACTTGAGGTGATTAACCAATATTTTAAGCATTCAGAGTACAGTATAAATAGCACAGGGGGCAGTTATTTTTCTTACTTAGACCTTATAGACTAAGGAAGAATAAAATGCTCGAATGTTTGAGTCTAACCGAGCTGAGAATACTAGCTAAGAGAAAATTATCAGGGGATAAAAAACCACTTACTGAAGGATAAAACACTTTGTATGTGGACGCTCTCAATACCCCACAATATTGGAGGTTTAAAGCTATATTATATTCAAAAGATATATTATTCGTATGTATGGGATTAACGAGATCACGTAATATAATAATCGTATAATAATACATACCTATTACTGAATTTCCTGATGTTTCAACCAGGTTGCACTGGCCGTGGTCTTTTTAGAGGTATGTAACACCTATTACGTGATCGCGTTAATTCCCGTATATAAGAAACAGTCTCAAAACCACTAATATAAACTATGAAAATCACTAACTAACAGTAACTGCCAAGTTCACATGCTAACGCACATTTTGCTCCATCGCTTGTTCAACGCAGCAATGTAAAGGAATGACTTCACAGCGAGCGTCAACGCCATAGGGTTGACGCTCGCTGTCAATTCTTTTTTTTACAAATTATTTGGCTAATTATTGCTTTGTCGTACATTCGTTCACATGAGCGCGCGTTTTCAACGAGACAACACATGGTTGAAATAAAAGAATTCGGCAATTTAAATAAAAGTTCGTATACCATTTTCACAAAGCAAGTTCGGTGACGCCGTAACATTCAAAATGGCCAGACAATGTGATGAATAACGAAGTTTATATAAGTATTATTCACAGAGCCTAATTTCACTTGTCATTATTCGTAAAGCCCGGGCATTATAAATAATGCAATGTTTAATCACTTGGTCCATAAAATTTATAATATATCAACACTGGTTACCATACCATACCAGCCTCTGTCTAGGTTGTGATCAGATAGCCGTGTGTGAGATGTGTCAAGCTGTTATTATTATTATTTATTAACTACCTATCTATAAATTCTCAGTGAGAGTCTTGTGCTTCGAGTGTGTGTCTAGTACAAGACCAGTACTACAAGTTATTTATAGGCTTTTTACTACAAGCTTTCGTTAAACCACAGTAAGAACGTCAAACACGTTTTTTGGGATAAGTAAAACAGCGATTTAAAGACGCCGTAGCCAAGTGTACTTAATGCTTGTAATAAATTATACCTATCTAGAAACTGTGGAGTATGAATGTTTTGCTTTTATGTTAGTATAAACTCGTATAATAATAATAAAAATTTTGCTTCTAACGAGGTGTTTATCTGTATTTACGGTACATATAAAATATTTATATTTTTTTTAAACTATGCAGCTCTTGAATATTATTTTTACAGATATGAGTTTATTAATAAATTGGATTGGGTGGTTTAGATTTACATGACCTAGTATTCCAAATTTAAAATCATCGTTTCCATTTTGTTTTTAATCAGAATAACGTTTTTTGTCAGCTACAGTCGATTGTTTTATGCTTGTATTAAGAAAATCTTATTCCGAACTAACTGTAGGGTCCTAAGCAAACCTAACATTAATAAGTCAAAGAGCAATAAGCCGCCAGGAGCCATGTCCGATAAATATCTAATAACGATGGTGGAGAAACCAATAATGCTCGCAAATAGGGAACGAATAAGGGTCGCCCCTTTACCATAGGCACTGAGAGTCTATTAGTAAATCGTCATAATAGCCCATTTCTCTCAATTGATGGTGACTGTGAGAAAGCCACATATTGCTCGTAATATTATGTAGGCGGTTAGTGGTGAAAGTGTTATTTGAATAAGACAATTTCAATGATATTTTATTAAAATCTGTTAGCCCACCGACTTCACTTTACGACAGGTAATTATTCAAAAAATAGTTTAGTTTAACTGCACCGCGCTTCGTGTCAACTTAAATGTAGTCCTAAAAAAACTATGTTACTTTTAGATAAAGTAATTTGCTAAGGGTGAAAGAATTATGAATTCGCTTCTGTAGTTCTAGAGCTTATCGGCTACAAACAAACAAATATGTATTCTTTATGATATTAAGATAGGTAGATAAGTCACAATAATTGAATTGTGATGCGATGATTTTAATGAAAATATGCACATTTGATTTTATACGCTAAAATATTATGTCGACGTTATGTGGTACAACTGTCTATTGCAAAATTATATGTACCAATATCAGAATCACGTTATTGTTCATGTCATTTTCAATATCTTTCCATCAAGAACATGTGTAGCTTTAGTGGTAACACAAATACTTTTAGTTTCCGAAGTCGTATCGTCTTGTGGCAGCATCATTTATCAATTAAGGGACCCTTAAGGAGATGGTGATTTTACACCCTTCATCAGGGTCACCATCACCTTACAGAAGCTAATAGTGAAGTGGTATGTCGCAATAACACCAACTGAAACTACAAGGTTTTCGGACACAAGTGGGTCTATTGCATGTCATTTGGATTTATCCGAACCTAGGAAAGAATCCCTGAGAAATAAAATCTGTTTCTATTTTAATTCAAATAAATGTTAAGTGTCATCTTCTTTATATAACAAAGTTAACAAATAATACACAATTTCAATAAAGCAAACAAGTTAAACAATTAAAGATAGCCCTCTACTTATATTTACTTATGTGTATGTACTTATATTTAAATATAATTTTAATAGAAACTGCAACAAAATCATAGGGAGGTTTACTTGTTACCCGGTCCACTATTGTAGGCATTGCTTTGAGTATAGTTAGCAAACTTCTGTATATAATACCAATTCTCAGACGTTAGAAACTTGTGACAATGATAGTCATTTGTTAGCTGGCAAAATTGATAAGTATCACGCCTTCTAGTTCGAGCCCAGTTTTAAGCGTTCATGAATTATTACATTTTGTGTTGGAAGTGTGTGGAGTGGAAATTATACAAATCCTAACTTTAAGATGCTGATAGATATTTAAATTCTAGTAGTTTTAACTTACATTTCATTATGATTTTACTTAATATTTTAGTAAATGTTGAACACCGTGATGAGGATGCTCATGCACCTACAGTAGTAAGGAAGGAGTTATATCGATAATGATATAGTACCTGTAAAGCGTACGACGCGCTTATGACTCACCAATCAACAACTCAACTTCATTTAGACCGAATCTACGCTCTTTGAACAAAATCGTTGACAGTAAAACCACCCCGCCTGGAGTGAATCCTGAATAAAAACTTGTGTTGTTTTTACGAACATACATTAAAGATAATTAAATATTTTCTTGAAAATTGTGAATCGAACCCATGACTTAGCAGTCAGGGTCACTAACCACTAGACCAACAGGCCAGTCAAATAATAATAAATGAAACTTTTGAAAAAAAAACTATCCGTTTACAAGTTATGACCGTTTGAATTTCCAGGTATTTTTAAATCGGTTTCTCATAAAAGCAGGTGGAACGTGTAAAGTTAGATTTTAAATCGAACGTATTTGTTTATTTTCACACAGTTATTGAGAAAATCCATAAAAATAACGAAATGAAAAATAAAAAAAATACATATCACAAATTAAATTAATTTTTTCCACCTATTTTTATAAAAAACGGAGTCCAAAAAACTAAAAAAACAAACTTGTAAACGGATTTTTTTTTTTTAATTTTTTATTGTAACTGTATGCTAGAGTCGTGCCCTTTCAGTGACTTAAGTAAGTGTTCCTATTTCAAATGCACCCTGAATATATATAAGACCAAAGTTACTTTTTCTACTTACATAACTATCAAAGAAGTAATCGCAGGAGCTCAAAGAGATCAAAGGATCGTACCACCTGAATAACTTTAGACCGGCGACCTTGCAAGGGTGAACAAAACAATAATATTTTTAGTGATTTTGTAGCTTTGTAAATATTCATTAATCTCAGACGGGTTTAAGTACTTTACTATGACTATTAGTTTCGTGGCAAAGTATTTCTAATATTGTATATGTATATGTAGGAATTGAATTGAGAAAATCTGTTTAGAAATTTCACACTGGATAGACTTTTCTTATCCTGGATGATATTTGAAATGAAACATGGTAGTAATATTTCCCTGAATGGAATATGTCGGCGATACGCCAGGGTTTTCTATGTTCAGGATCCATCAGAATGAAAAACACGCACTAAAAATTACTTAGTTTATTTTCACACAAGCGCTAGCACAGTATTAACCTCCTTTTTCACAGCGTTTTTATAAATAACCTGATTTTTAACAGATAAGCGAATACAACCTCGTTTATAACAAATGAATAAAAGTTGTTCTTGAAATACAGCTTAATATTCACAGCAAATATGTTAATCAATTTTACACAACTTTAAATAGTTTATTTTAGACACATTACATTTATTTAATATAAATATAAACAAATATTATTTTTATACAGATCATCAGCAGATGGCGCTGCAATCGGGGTTCAATAGAAATTAAGTTTTATTTAATGCATAAAATAATATAAGTTCATACATATTTGAGTCATAAGTTCAACTTTAAACAGTCAAAATAGTGTCTATCAGAACTAAATATTAGAGCTTGATAAATAATTGTTTTACTGGTTCTTAATAAATTATTGGAATATAAATCTAATGTTTTTTGGATATTTCTATAATAATTATAATCACTTAAAAAACAATATTTGAAGATTTGCGCCCATATACATTCCCATGTGCATGTACATGGGTATGTATATATATATATATATATGTATTATACATATATACCATATGTCAGAGCTCGATTTGGGAACGGCTCGACCGATTCGGATTTTTTTTTGTTGTGTTCGGAATGGCAAACGAGCAGACTCGCCACCGGCAGGGCATTCATCCTCACATATTGGAACCTAAATGGCTACGCACGGTACGGTTCCAGAGGAATTTCCGAGGGACTACAGTATGAGGAACTTCAAAAAAGGAGTGTACAGGTTTTTGGGAATAATGATTGTCACAGGGTCATCGCCATCTAACACACAAAATTATGCTCCCAAACTTTTTGAATATCTTACCATGTACTGACTATCAGGATCTTGAGTTCCTGGGTGCTACACTTGTGAAAAATGTTATAAGCCTATAACATGTTAATATGTTTTTCGGTCATTTGTAATAAGTTTAAAATAATATAGTATAGTATAAGAAAATATAATCCACTTACATTTTTGGTACTCCATTATTCGGAACAAGAATGTTACTACAATCCTTTATGTATTTTGTTACAGATGATAAAGAAAATTAAGAAACGCTGTACGCGACAATGTAACCAGATACGACTTACATTTTCAAAATAAGATGAATGTACTACGAACGAAGATGAGATTGATAACAAAGGAAACAATCGAACACAATGCATGAACAGAGCTATACATCTTTATCAAACAATGTACCTAATATAACCTCACCGAATGAAAAAGTAGTCAATTATACTATAGAGAGCTACTTCGGTATAGATAATCAAACTGGTAACGTGACAACTCTAAATGAAGAAAGTGCAGTGAACAACTGGTGGGCGCTTGCCGCATTGATGTTGGTTGTTTGCACAGCAGCAGGAAATGTACTGGTTTGCTTAGCGATATATTTGGAAAGAAGATTACAGAATGTTACAAATTATTTCTTGATGTCATTAGCAATAACAGATTTATTAGTTGCGATGTTGGTGATGCCGCTTGGGATCCTGACTTTAGTACGAGGTAAGATTGTTTGTTTAATTATTTAATATTTTGGTGTATGAAATATTGATTTCGCACAATGTTTCAGGTTGTACTAAAATAGGTAATATTAATACCTAACTATTGGGAATTAATGGCGTCATGCGTCATGATCACATTTCCCTTTTTTCGTTAGAGGAATCCAGACAATGCTGGACTGGTACATTATAGTATACGCCTTACACATAATTAATAGATAATTTATGAACGTCCCGACTAAACACATAACACTTATGTAAAAACAAATACCTACATTTATTGTGTTTAAAATAGAGTTATTGCAATGAATTTATTAACTATTCTAATCGTATTATAATCATATAAAGATTATAATAAAAAATCTGTAGTCTAAAATTGGAAAAACTTATTTGGAAAATAGTATTTGGTCCAACGGATGAAAAGCTATTGTCACAACTTTTAGACGCTTGACACTCCAGATGAAATACTTGTGCGTTTCATTAATTAAGTGTACAAATCCTCTCTGGACATTACCTCAATACGGAAGTGGTTATGTCAGATTCGAACCTACAAAAACCACACAGTGGGTCATCACGGAGCCTACGGCCGGAATCAAAATATTGCATGGAGTTGTCTTGAATTCGCGGCAAGTTATTGCCACCTCTATAAAAACAATACACACATTATCCTTAGTTAATAATTTAAAACTGAATGCATCTAAAACACTATGGGCCATGGTCTGTAAAATCTCTCTCGCATAAACAAAATATGATTCAATTTTGATTCGATTTTTAAATTATAAAGACCATAATAAAACTTCATACCTATTTGTTTTGCATGATAATTAGAGAAGCTACCTACATCTGTTTAGTTTGCTTTTGTAAGCAGAACTAAGAAATTTTAAGCGAACCACGCATGACGATGATAAAAGTAAATAAATTTATGTAACGCTTTTCAACATTACTGTAACAAAATGCCTACAAATTTTTTTACTACGCGTAGAAATAAAATTAACTTTGCAATTTAGTTTGATAAATTACTGTATTTAGTCCCTTGAATTAGTTTATATTACAACGTAAAGTTTAGAAGGTATAACGTTAAGCAGTTTTGTTTACGAACTGCCCGATTTCTGGGTATCAAGCGCCTCTTTGTATAAGTCGACTTGGGTAAGTCCTCTACACGGGCCTGGTAGGTTTGGTATCTTTACAAACCTTTCACGAGCTAATGAAGAACTCTAAGGTACAAAATTGATTTAAGGCAGGCTTAGCCAGATCGAAACCAGATAGATGTGCCAACAGTGGATACTAACTGAAAGGTGTGCTTATAAGTTTTTTTTAAATTAAAATATTGATACACCAGCAGCGCCCCGCAGTTTCACCCGCGTAAGTCCCGATCCCGTTTGAATATCGGTATAAAAATATGTTGATCCAGGTCTCCAGCTATCTACATATCAAATTTCACGACAATAGGTTCAGTAGTTTTGACGTGAAAGAGTAACAAACATCCATCCATCCATCCAAACTTTCACATTTATAATATTATATATTAGTGGGATATATAGTGGGATTTACAAAGGCGTATTACATTATTTTTTAATAATACCCACTTGTATAAGTCTTCTTTTAGTTTATGTTCCTATGAATAAACAAAACATTACAGACCTATTCAAACGTTCACGTTTTAAATTATGAAATTACGAAACCAAATATTTTTTCAAAAATGTATATTCCTAAATTGAATAAAGACCGTTCATTAATGCCAGGATTTGCATTTATTCACGAGATTTTTTTATTCATTTACAGACATCTCATCTTTTATTTTCCAGTTTTTATACATACAAAAACAGCTAATCTAATTACCTATACCAGCTTCTGCGAAGGTATTAAATTATTCTTGGATATTTTCCAATAAACCGATGTTTAGGTTTACTTTGAGCCGCAATCAACTTTCTAAGAGCACACTGATAAATTTTGTAGATAGGTCTAGCTTAATTTTGTTATGCACAACGTCGATTAGAGTTCCACAGAATTAATTTGTGGCAGAAACAACGTCGTTATTAACTGATTAGGGAGACGATGCAATTATTTTGTGGTGAAGTAGAATTTCTTAGAGGCTAGCTACTAAATTGCCTCCGTGTAGATCAATTTGTGAAGTTAGAAGGTTGTTTAGAAGTTTTTGAGGGTGATATTTGCACGTTAAGAGCTCAGTATCTTGATACACATGATTGCGCCTAACTTACAAATGGAGAATACATTTGCGTTTTGAGTACTAACCACTCAAATGTGTCTTTATTTATCTAGGTACCTTTGTTACTTATGAGCATGAATGGTATTGAGTCTGTTTAAAATTAATCTTTTTTGTTTTATTTATCAGATCATCGATTATTACAATCTTCTCCTTTGGCGTTGCAATATATATAGGTACATGTATCGTACACATTATTTTTTCTTGTCATACAACGTATAATTTAAATTTACAATCGACTGAAAGACGTTGATGGATGATTGCTCACAAAGCATCGTGAACAATGTTGCTAATGGAGTAAGGTGTCGACCCGATATAATATAATTGGCTGAACATGCGGATCAATGAAGATAAAGTCCTTATATAAACATACGTAAAGACATGAAAAATTGCAAGATGCTCTAGTTATTGAATATAAATTATTGTCACACAACGATGTCAAAGAAAAATAAGCAAAATATGTTATTTTAAAAAAAACTGGAAAAATTTGATGCTGGAAATTCCAAACGCAACGTTTTTTTAATAACCATGCCTCTGCAATGGATTGCCAGAAATCATCAGGTCAGCACAGTCCTTAATAAATTTTCGAATATTTGTCTAGAATTAATACCTACCTCTGTAACAAATATATAATTAAGAGATCGTAAACTGCTTTAAAACCGTAACTTGTAGTAATTCCTCATTTGTATATCTACTATTTATCGTGTGCCGTAGAGTGATGCTCATATTTTTATATTTAATTTGAAGACGGGTGAAGCCCACACTCACTGTACATATTTATGTTCACGGACAAATACATTGAGATGATCAAATGGAAAATATTTATTCATATCATGGCCCGTCTTATTATGTATGTGCACATGAGCTTAACAACATTTATTATTATTTACTTTAAAGGTTTTTAGCTTTTACATTTTTGCGAACACATTTTCAATAAACATAAATGATAAAAAATACTTTGTAAATATTTTACTTCATTTGGAAAGTATCTTGATTGTAATTTTATTAACTTTGTGGGGAGATCCTCAGTAAAACCACTCGCAGACCAAACAGAAGCAATTTAATTAATAATCACAAACAACTTTATCCGCATATAAAAAAAAAAAACACTAAAGGGCTGCGGTCAGATCCAATATTGAATGCTAACCGTGCAAGCCACGGGAGCGCCCAGCCGCCCGAGAACGTTCCAGAGTAGGAAGCGCACAGAACACTGATACCCTAGCATTTCATTTCGTTTTCTTTCATGGTGAAAGATTAAAATGAGTCTCTGTCTCTATAACACAATGCACAGCACTTGTTTTTGAGTCTCTGTCTCACGGTAAACACTATAACGGAGGAACGGGTTGTTCAACTCGACGTTAATAATGTAAGAATTAAGTTCATATGAAAATACAAACTTAATTTAAAACACAAATAAGCAGGAACACAACCGCAAGCGCAAGCGATCCGCCATTTGTAATTTTTAATTTGTTTGTTTTAGCTGTGTTGCTACTGTCAAAACTTGCCTTCATATTTTAG
The DNA here is from genome assembly GCA_949752705.1 of Callimorpha dominula. Lineage (NCBI taxonomy): Eukaryota > Metazoa > Arthropoda > Insecta > Lepidoptera > Erebidae > Callimorpha > Callimorpha dominula. The sequence continues at coordinate 6,133,547 of OX456991.1, forward strand.
TTTACAGTTTTATACATTTTGTTACTTAATTGAAAACGAAATAAGTATATGAAACTAAAGTAATATATTATATAATTTATTATTATAGTAAGTCAATAAAAAAACATTAAAATGAAGCGTCACTTAGAACAATATTTCTTTCATGGCAAGGTAAGAAAAAAACGTGTAAAAGAGAGATGGATATTATTCCATCTCGCTCCTTTGGGTCCCCCCAAGGTTTTTCCAGGTACCAAACTGCTACTAAGAGGTTGACTGGGCCTGAGGAAGCGTGTCCGTGCGAGCCGAACGATTAAATGACCGCTGCATCGCCTTATATATATATTTTATGAGAGGAGCGCGGCGTAGGCGGTAGTGGCGGGGGCACGATGGAAGGGCGCGCTGACTCATTGATAGCGGCCGGGCGACCGTGCGTCTTGTTATAACTTGAATTTTCCTCCCCTTTTCTATAAAGCGTAATATAATTAACATAGTACATGTTTTCTTGAAAATTTAATGTACTAAGTCAGAGAAAAACTCATATCAATCGTAATACAGTGCAAACAATCAAATCTATTAAGACTTTCAAAAAATGTTTGACCAAATATTTAAAAAACAAACCGAAAAACCTATCTCAACCTCGTTTTATAGTCGATGAAAGTGAATTATTCTAGAAAGAATAAAACAACCTTGCCAACACACATGGAGCAAACAGACATTTCGCTTACATAATACGAATATACCAAGAACAATTACAGAACCAGGTTGTTCTGGGCATAATTGAAACATAACACGTACCTTACCTATCCCTAAAATTAATGGATTACATTAGTTTGCCGGTATTATGGAGGGGCAACACTCCACTTTGGGCTTAATTTTATTATGATCCATTGTGTGTAATTTGTAATTTCAATTACATAGATGTTGTAATGCTAACTATTGACACTTATTTAATTGTATTCCGAGTTATCGGTTGTCAAGTGTGTCATAGAGACAGATTTTTTATGAATAGATAGAGAATAGAGAAGATTAAAACAAAAGTAATAACTATCTGATGATGTAGGGCCATGGTAGATTAATGTCTACCGTCATTATTCTTGGATGTCAGTTGTCACAAATCAAAGAGAGTGCATAATTATCATTGTTGTATCGGTGAAATGCATACTAAGTGGATTGATCAACTACAAATACAAATTAAGTGAATGACAAAAACAGATAAATCGTTGCTCAAAATAGGTGATACTTATAACAACTTTAAAGGCTTAGTACTATAAATCCTGAACTTGATGTACATATTATACATGTAGGTTGGTTCAAGTAAATATTTTTCTTAATTAAATAGAACGGGGTAAAGTTATACCACTCCATGAAGGTGTTAACAACGAAGCCGTTAACTATAGATCTTTATCTACTTTATAATATATCCGCAATTTAGAAAAAAAATATTAAGCTGTAATTACTTACACATTTAAATTTAAATAGGCTATTCCGTAGCGAACATTATGGGGATGCTCCAGTACAGACGCAGGCGTTACACATATAAAACATATATTTAATACCTACCTAAGACAATTTAAAAAATGCAATTTGATGTATTTGCGATCCTTTAAAAGACTTTGCGTTGAACATGATAAATACACTTTTATAAAAACTTAGGGCTTTAGCTATTAGAGGCGCAGCGCTCGGTTTCTAAATTGGTTTAGAGTGAGCGATTTACATTTGAATGCCATTACAATGGAATATGCATAGTGTAAGAAACTTCAACAAAACAGAAATAGCTTAACTTCATGTCCTGTGCCAAAACTCCTATAAAGCATTTTTGTTATAAACAAGCGAGCAATACGGGCAATCTATAAATAAGTTGGCCGAGTCTCCGTTAGAGAACGTTTTAAGAAAATTGGTATTTCAACAAATGCATCGCAGAATGTATTTGCGAATTTTATTTTTATAGCACATAAACATTCACCCATGTAATAAAAATGCTGGAGTACTCAGTGCTCAGGCAATACAAGGAATGAACATAAATAAAATTAGTAGAAACATACCATCGCGTATATTTACATGTGACTTATAGACGTTAATCTATAACATTTTCATGCAGCAATCAGCAAATTGGTCAAAAATAACGCGGACGCTATGACACACGATTCGCCCACCTATTGTACCATGCCACCAAGCGATTGTATTGATTGCTACATTCAACAGAACTGATAAAAAAGGTATAATAATATTATGTATTAATTAATAATGTTTCGAAAGTTTTCTCAACTAAATTAATCGAGCTCCCTTGCTGGTTGGGAGGTTGGCTAAAATTGTTACAAAGTTTGGAGAGTAACGATTTCACTATTTGTAATTAATTTTACAATTACAACTTTACAGATTCGTTTTTTGACACTTCTTTTAGCACAACTGAACACTGCGTTACGGCAGTAAAAATATTTAACACAAACTCGCTGAAACAATTATTGTCTCAGTAATTTAAATTATTTAAATACTTTTGTTTTCAACCAAAAAGTTTCTAGATTCTACTGTATTTTTCGGGTACTGTGATATCTTTTTCAATTTCAAATTTACTTTTTCTTTTCAATGGGTAAGTTTTATCTTTTTAATTGTCCTATAAAAATTCTAACCACTATGGTTTTTCAACAGAACCAGGAAAGCGGGGAGTAACGCTAAAATAAGTTGACACGTCTTGGGTAGCTTGATGATCTTGTTATATGAAAGTTTGAATCAATTGTTACTTCACTAACTGTCAATAGGAAAAATGAGATTTAATTTTGTATTAATGAGTGTGTTTATATTTTAAGAATCTATTTGCTACATTCAATCCTTCTTGAGCGTCCATAAATAATCTAAAGAAAGATAGTTAAGAATCTCCACTAAAAAGTGTTAAGATATAAATTTTATAAATACAACATTCATACAAGAAATTATATGGAACCAAGTATAAAGAACTCCGAATGACACAGTTGCTTCGTTAATAGCCACATCGTCTAGCGGTGTACATTGTGCTTGATTCTGCAGGTACCTATCGAAAAGTCCCAAACAGTTCCGAACAGTTTCGATGAGATGACCCAGCTATTTAGTACTAGTGGTCACCTGGAGCTACCTCCAAATTCACTAGTGATTTATAAAATTACTAGCAGCGCCCCGCGGTTTCACCCGTGTAAGTCCCGATCCCGTGGGAATATCAGGATAAAAAGTAGCCTATATGTTAATCCAAGTCTCCAGCTATCGAGATACCGAGTTTAATCGCAATCGGTTCAGTAGTTTTGGCGTGAAAGAGTAACAAACATCCATACTTCCATACATCCATACATCCACACATCCACACATCCATACATCCTCACAAACTTTCACGTTTATAATATTAGTTATAATATTAGTAGGATTGATAAAAATAAAGCTTAGAGATATGTAGTAAACTGTTTTAATTTTTAGGGTTCCGTGCCCGAAGGATAACCAACGGGACCCTATTATTAAGCCTCGGTTGTTCTGTCTGTCGATCACCCGGCTGTATCTCATGATACGTTATAGGTCGACAGTTGAAATTTTCACAGAACGTGTATTTCTGTTGCCGCTATAACAGCAAATATTAAAAATAAATATAAAAGTAACTACATGGTATTCAATTTTGTACGATGGTGCGGAACCCTTCATGCGCGAGTCCGACTCGCACTTTGCTATTATTTTAAAACACTTCACTTGAAACTATGTAAACAAATCTTGGAAGATTATTTTAACCTCCTTCTAATTGTTGTAATATTTCCTTTAAATATTTGGACAACATCATCAATCGGTATCTTGGAGCTGATCTGATGATGGAGCCAGGAAGTGGACAGTAGAAGAACTGTTCAGTGGCTACAAATAAATCCTTCGAGTTTGGGCTCAAATGATTCGTTTTGATGAATCCAACAGATTAGGCTCATTTTTATTTTTTAAATCATCATTGTGGATAACTATTCACAAGCTCTAGTAACTACTAAAGCGGCTAAGATGTCGGACTTGCGATCAAGTGGTTGTAGGTTTGAACCCCATCCAGTGCACTACCGATGTAAACCCTGCTAACACAAGCATTTAGCTTAGCTGGGGGGGTTAACAAGAATACTAGTAATGTGTGACCCACGTGACTAGTATTATTAAAAAAAAAAATTATCAAAGAAGAAAATCGGCTAACAGACAGAAGAGAAAAAGTTAAGTTTGGCTCTTTTTAACCTATAAAAAAGGAGGAGGTTCTATGTTCGGGTGTATGTTTTTTTTATGTTTTTGTTTATGCTCATCGATATTTCCGTCATCTATGGACTGATTTCAAAATTATTTTTTTGTTTTAAAGGGCCCGTTTCAAGCTTTGCACCGACTTCAAACCGACCAGTAGGTACTGGTTAATAATGTTACCTTTTAATTTAAAAGTGTCACATGTATGTAGTCTTTTCAATTAAGTTTGATATCATAAAATATTGTCTTTGTTGGTTATCATCAATTCCAACTATCGTTACTCCTTCCATTTCTTTTTTTGATTCTTCTTCGTGTGGAAGCTCCTACGGGTCATAACCTCACCGAGACAAAGATGAAATAGTATGTCGGAATCAAGCCGACTAAAACCCCACGATATTCCGCCCTAAGTGGATCTATTGCACGGGCCCCAGGTTTACCCTAAAAAGGAAGACTTCGGGAATATGCACAAACAGATGTCTGAAAATGGTCTATTGATGAATAAATGTATCTACATGTATGAGCCACAATGATGGATTACAAATGAATTATTGGCAGCGCTCATATCTCGAATTTTGTCATTTTCACAGGATTTATCATTCCATTTATTTCAATACTCACATTTTAATGAGTTGTTTTATTTGTAATAATTATTATAATTGTTTCAATATGATCTTCCTATTAGCGATGTTCTTAAATTAGCTTAGGTACAGTTACAGGGTTACAGTGTACCTACCTTTTGCGTGTGTTAATTAAATTACAGTCAATAAAAAAGTCATAATTTATTTATTTATTATTTAGAAAGCTTACATACTAATATTACATGATATAAAATTATAACTTATTGCTGTTAAAAAACTATCACAAATACAACAACAATTAAATATATCTTCGTAATTTTTATAAATGATGTGTATCTACGTACACATCATTTTGTAATTGTACGTGTACACTTTTATACACACACTAGTATACACTTTATTTTGTACATAATAATAAGATAAGAAATGGCCGCTAGGAATTATTTCTGCTCAGCATGCATCTTAAAGGTAGAGATTCCCCAAAGGTTCTTGCATTAAAAGATCAGTAAACAGTTGTAAACTTAATAAAATTGCCTTAAGATATTTCTTATCCTCAGATGATCATTAATTTAGGTCTATAATCTAGTCTGTCAGTCTAGTAAATTTTACATGAAAAGCGGTTTTAAGTTGTTGGACTGTACACCAGGCATTAGATATATATTTAAAAGCTTTGTGCAAACACAATGCACGAAATTAAGTTGTTTCTTTGTTGTACGGTTAAGTTCGTCTTTGCAATGGTTTCCATTTACTAGTTAGAAGCATGTAAGTCACCGCTGTGACAACTTTGCGGTTGCTTATGTTAAATTTGTTGAAGCATCACTACGTAAATAGAGAATAAGAATCAGAAGTAATTACTCGTTCTCTAACTAAGAGATAGAGTACATGTTATAAAAATTTTTAGGATGATCGCAGAAGTAAAGGCGTGAAAGAATAATACACAAACTAGTCGTATTCATAGTGTTAGTTATATTCAGACAAATGAAATATAATATTATAAATTGTGAGTGTTTTAAATAAAAGCTTTAAAGGACCCTCTTCGTCCCGTAACATAAATGATTTAATTAATGTCTGTCAGCTTTGAGTGACAGTTGAAATCTCATATATGAACACAATGGCAATGAATGTTGAATATATAATTGAACGCATTTTTTTTTTTGCAAATATTTGGTTATGAAAATGTTACTTATTACATTTTATAAAATAACTAGCTGCCATTTTTTTTTTCACATAGTTTTTTTTAAGCCGGAACCCTTGCGGGCGTCCCCAGAGCACCCTACCAAAGTTTCATCACAATCTGATCAATGGTTTCGAAACGAATAGAGGACAAACATACAAACATTGATTTTTATTTACATAGAATATATGAAGAATTCATTGGTGGGTACAATAAGGTATTAGTGATTTTATGTAACATGAGTTTTTTTCAAATGATTCTTAATCCTTATTACTATTCCAATAATCTTAACTATATTCCTTGCCCTCATTAGCTGTATATTCTGATAATGATGGCGCAATGGTTTAAGTGGTCAAATCCCAAACAGGACAGAAATTTGTGTGATCCACTAATAGTTGTCCCGAGTCTGGGTATACTTTGAGATGAAGAGTTTGTTTGGTTGAATGCGCTAATCTCAGGAACTACTGGTTCGAATTGGAAAATTATTTGAGTCTTAAATAGCCCATTGATCGCAAAATGCTATATGACATCACGCTACAACCAATAGCAGCGGGGCATTCATGATAAAATATGCAAAAACGGGGCAAATTTACAAACGCGGACCAACGGCGTCCACCATACTATAACTGTAGTTTCGTACGATTGAGATGTTTCATCAATACATCCTATGAATAGGGTGGTAATGAACAGTATGCTAGACCGCGATCGAGAGGCAGACTGGGTGAACGCAGACAATTTCATTTTGTACTATGTATTGAAATTCGACCAAAATTCAACGTTCATTTGAAAAATTCTTTTCTGAAAAAGAATGCCTCTACGACCATTGCATGACTATATCAATAATTCGGTCAAGGAGTACGTTAGACTCGATTGGAATCTTACCTGAATAATAAAACATAAAAAAATAATGATTTCGAGTCGACAACATATATATATATGCGCAAAATTCGGATTATCGAGTATTTTGTTAAATTCTAATGGTGCAAATGGCAGTCGCCATATTGGCCACTCGGATGCCATCTTGAGTTCCTTCAGGCCGATTTACACGTATATCTACCTACATTTTGTAAAAGATTGTGTATTATGAGTCACATTTCACCTGAGAGAAGCCGGGTTTTCATCTAGTGGTAAAATTGTTCGCGTGCTAAGAACTCAAACATGTTAAATTAAATCAAACATGTTTTTTATTTCGGAATAATTCACTCTGTTATTGAGCAAATCCATAAAAACTAACGGGCATAATTTTTTAAGTTAGTTTTTATGAATTTTTTAAATAATGGTTTAATAATCCGCCGTGTTTCGTTTTAAATTTATTTTATTGATTTAAATCTTTGTACACCCAGTGTTTGAAATTCAACCGTAATTCTAATTACTGACAAAAATAAAGCTCTGTGTATGGTAGAAATAAAAACCTTTTTATGACACCATTCGTCAAAAGCCACTAGGTATTAGGATATAGAACATACATTGAGCAGTTGCATATAAAATTTAGATTTCAACGCTTTAAGCAATGAGTAAGTAAGTTATCAAGAATATAGTGATTTATTATGAACGAAAATATCGCTATTATCTATGAGTACATACAAATAAATGAAATTGAAGCAGACACTTCAATTTCACACTTTAATGTCATAATAACAGCATTTTACATACGAATACTTAAATGGTACGTATATCAAAAAAATCTATTTTAATAATATTTGTCTGTCTCTCTGTGTATTTCTACCAGCTAATCTCCGGAACGGGTAGACCGATTTCCACGGGATTTTCGCTGGTAGATAGCTGGTGTTATAAGGAGCATCTTGGACTACTTTTATTTTGAAAAAAGAATTAGGATTCCGCGTTAAATATGTAAACGCGAGCGAAGCCGCGACGGAAAAAACTAATTTAGTATAAATCCAATATTTTGTAATTTTTGTTTGTCAAGAAAATGTAAACCATACGTATACGTCACAACTGCGAGCCCGTAAACAGGAGACTAATGTTTAGCGTAGGGGGCTATGTTTGGTTTGTCGCGCCCAAGTGTCTATAGACAAATTTGTTAATAGCCCCATGAAAATGATATGCTAGTTACAAATGTTTTGGCTTTAATGTGGGTTAATTACCTGCTTTTCGAATAAAGTAGGAGAAGTAACCATGAGCAGTTGAAACGATTGCTCAAATACAAACAATATAATAAAAATAATAACTTGACACATCTCACACACGGCTGTCAGATCCAAAACTAAGCAGAGAGTGTACAGGCTCTGCTTAGTTTTGGATCTGACAGCCAGACTGCTGATAAACATACCTATATATTACTAATTTTATACATATTATGGATAAATTACACCCAGACACAGAAGAAAAAGATCATGCTCATCACATAATTATTTGTCCTTAGTGGGAGTTGAACTGACGACTTCTGACTCTAACAACACTAGACTAAGAAGCCAGTCATAATAATATATAATAATACAAACGGAAAAATACACTCACGAAGGCAAAAAATCTCATAATTCTTAGGATTTTCCTTTTGGAGATATAAAAAAACAATCCTCTAGGGCCATCTTTTTACGCCCTACGTAGGCTAGTGTTCCTGATAAGAGGTAATAACGTATCACCTCGTTTTTTTAGATTTGTAGGTGTTTCTAGAAATGTGACAGCGAAATATTGTTTGATAATCCTGGTTTTGTTTAGATCTGATCCTGAATATATTGTTTTCTATTTATACAATTACATCTCCTTTTTTATGTACTTTTATAATTTATATTTAAGTATCTGCGCTCTCGCGCATTTGTAACAATGTTCTGCCCTGTTTCTTCTTTATACAACGTAATTTGTTTTTGGTAATTTACGAACAATGGTATGTGTTTTGTGCTTACTACTTCGTGTATTTAATGTCATATAGTTTAGGCTTTAATATGTAACTGTTTTTTGTTTCAAAAAAGAAAAGAAAAAAATTATATTCTAGTTGCAACTAAATTCATCCGCATATTTATTTCAAAACACTTCTGCCATTTCTTGGTATTACAAAACAATTTTCAGAATTATATGTGTTGTGCGTCTTTTACAAGCGTGAATGTTCAGATTAACAGTATTATAATCGTAATTTAAGCTTTTGTAGATACTTATCACTGCTTGAGATATAGCCTTACACTGTAGACTCTGATTCACAGTGGACGGCAGAGGTTGAAATGAAATGATTTATTTGCCAAAAAGTGTTCGTACAGTAAATGTCTTTAAATTGGCTTGAACAGTGGTAGAGCCATGCTTCGGCGCGTGTCATTGTAGTGATATGCAAATATTGAATATAATACAATATTAAATTTAAATTCGGCATAATACTTAGTACAGTATCTATACAATAATGATAATAATAATAATCTGTGAAAAACTAATTAAAACGATTCAAATGTTGCTGACCCTATTGTGAACTGCCAACTGTGAAGTTAAGTAGTAGTACCTAACTTCACAGTTAGCTTTAATTAATTAATTCGATACATAACTTCATTACCACCCATAATTGTCATAGATAAGTATAAAAAGTACCGTGAGTAGTATACATTTTTAAAGATGTACGTGTGCGCATTAGGGAAGTACAATAGGAGTCATTTATAAGCGAAGCGACTTGTGGCGTCAGTGTCAGACTGCTGACAGTGTTCAAAAATGTGTGAGATATTGTGTATTTGTCTAATATACTTTCCCCATTAAAGTCTAGAAAGAAACAAATTAGGTTACAGATACTCTCTGTTTCAGTGTTATAAAACTTTAAATTACAATACTACAAAATGTACTTTGCCAGTTCAAACAATATTTTTTTATTTTTATCATATAAAATACAAGCAATTTACAATGTGTTAAACATAGCAAAATACACCACTAAGGTTTGTACAATGCTATATACAACAGTTGGAAAAACATTACACACATATTATACTTAATTTGAATTAACAACTCTCCTCACGAATTGTTTTACTGAACAATTATAAATGTTATTTCTTAACATATCATACTTTATTTTTACATATTATGTGTAAAGTATAAAAAACGGTTGTTTGAAAAAAAAATATTTTCAGTTTTAAATTCTCACAACAAACCTAGTGAAAAAGTTAAGTTCGAATGCTTCGCGCACAGGGTGTGTCGGTTGAGGCTTGGTTGCATCGCAGTTCGTACGTGGCTGCAACTTGAACGTAGCTTTCCAATTACAACCAAACGTGGAATTGAAAATAACGATTTCTTCCTTGTCGATTCCGATTTTTAACCGATGAAAAAAAGAAGAAGGTTCTCAATTCGAACGTATCTATATTTTATTTTAAGTATGTTCAGCCCTCACTCCGTTATTTATAAACCGATATTGATGATTCTTTTTTTGGTTAGATCATACCATAATTATACCTCAAGGGTGGTTCCATGTTAAGGAAGTCAGTATCTGATGAAAGGATCTTGAGAAAATTGAGGGAAACCCTCGAAAATTGTATGAACGAATAGTGTTTCTGTTTACTTTTTATAACTTAATCAGGTATTTAGGAATCATCACATCAAGAAACTGAGCTGATGATGGAAACCATACCTTTCCTAAACAATCAGAAGTTAGATTTTAAAACTGTAGTTTTAGTGAAGTTAAAGAAAATACAAAGTATTATTAATAATGTTATATTGTAGTATTGATTATTTTCATGGATGCATTATATTATAGCCTTGACATTGTATTATTATTATTGTTCTTTGGTGTTTGTTTTTATTGTTATTCGACCTCTCTTTTTTATTGTATTATTATATTCTCTTTTTTTCAATTCTTTAAGTGTAACAGATACTTCGTTTGGTAGGACTGTTGTTATATAATATATGTTTGTTATAAGATATATATTAACATACACGCTAATTGTACATACATAGAAAGAAAGAAGAAGACATACAATTAGTTTTTTAATATAAGTATGTTGTGCCTTTCATTCCGCATTTTTTTAAAAATATTTTTCAATATTTTTTCTCTCAATCTCCTTATTTATTTTATATACCTATTTGTATTTAAATTTGTCACATTAGAGGTATGGAGCAATAATATTAAAATTTAATAACGTAAAAAATATAAAATAATATTGACATCGGTTTTATTAAGTAGGTACTTACTACTCCAAACTTCAAATTTTTTTCATAGTAATCGGTAAAGTTGATATTGGATCTCAATAAATTAGAATGAAGCAATAAAGTTTTCTAGAGGAGGCAATTTTTCCGAGTGGATTAAAAGCTATTGACTGAAGAGGTCTGTCTGCCATAAAGAATATGAATTTACCTAATATTCATTGGGAATGTTTTGACACCTTAATACTATTATTTTAACAACCAAGTTTGTGTTAATATTATGTTATATAAGTAATGTTTAAAAATTACATAAAATTATTATTAATAAAAGAAAAAAATAAGTAAGTTTATTAGATTTAAACAACGTAATTTTTCTTCTTACCGTGCAACTTTTTCTTACAACATGAATATTTGTAAGAAACGATCCCATAACTGCAGATATAAACTATGAAAATCCCTAACTAACAGTAACTGCCAAGTTGTTCGCACCTCTATCCGCACTCAAGTGATAGTTCACCACTTATAATACATTCCTCCCCTTTTATAACCCCACTATTCAACAATATTTATCATTCGACCAATAGCATTGCGTTACCAGTATAACCATTCAAAATAATGTCTATTAACTTATTTTAATTAAATAGTGAACTGTGTTATCATCTATTATAGTTTGCCCCTATTTGTTTTTGATGTGGTGACAACACTATTGTATATATATATACCTATCTTACATCAATTAAAATAAATTATTATGTATAATACCATTATGTCATCTGCAAAATTAATAAAAGAGAAATTGAAAATAATATAACTAAAATCAAGAAATTTCAACGGAAATCTGTAAAACCATTTCATTGTCATTGAGGCGCACCGAGGACTAACTTACTGAGCGAGTGAGACTGATGCAATTACTTTGAACACAAAAGGAGACATGGCTATGAAGCGCTCGGAATAAAACGACGTATGCGCTTAAACGAATTTACTTCATTTTCTAACAAAATAGAGTATTAAATTCTAAAACTTTTAAAATTGTTTCTTTCTTTGGTCCTTTGTGTTGAAGTATTTTTTTATTAAACAATACAAAAAAAGCTAAACGTACATTTGTATTAAATAACTACTTGTCAATTAAAGTCATTTATAACACTTAATTTCCTAAGGATTGTTAAGTTATTAATTTTTTACATAGAAAACTAACCTTTAGTCAAACGTTACGTCTATAAGTAGAAAGAAAGCTAAAAGTAAACAACTGCACAACTAATGTTTACTAAAGATCAACTGGTAATCGAATTTCGACCATAACTCATTAAGTTTTAAATGTTTTTTTGATATCGATGACCAGTTTATTTTGAACTGTTTAAAAGGTTTTAGGTTAACTATTGTCTGACTCCAATGTAAGCTTAGATAGGGTGTCTGAGTGTTCAAGGCCTATTTGAATAAAGTGACGTTAGGCTTCTAGTACACAACACGTGAAATTTTCACTTGTTGTGTACTAGAAGCCCCACATGTCATTGTATAGATTGTTCGTCCCACGACAGACCAACATAAATTTACATTATATTGGACGCTTGTAGCGTGATGTCATATTTATTTCGTATTTTACAAATTTCTAACACATTTTGTTTTTAAAATTTTTAGCCTTCTGTACTTCTTCTATATATAAACTTATGTATTGCAAATTCCACGTTAATCTGTCTGCGAAATTTTGGAATTGAAAATTTATTGTTATTATTATTATTTATCAGGCAGCAGTTTATATTCAACTGATAACGCCTGTATCCTGCTTTCATAATTTATTTTTCATTTTCAATAAATTTATCAAGTCTATTTTTGATACCATTTATGGTATCAGCTGAAACCACATATTCTGGGAGCCTGTTCCACGCTCTGACCACTCTGTTACTGATAAAATGCCTGTGAGGATTATAATGCCAAAGACTGGTGCTCAACTTCAGTTGTGACTTTTACAAACATATGAGATGTTCGATTTTTCAGTGTTAAGGGTATTTTTTTAAAGCTACGTTGCACCGTCTCTAGGAGGTCTATGTCCTTAACAAAGTACGGACTAGAGACTTGAAATGCATACTCTAATATAGCTCTTATGTAAGTTTTGTAAATCTTCAGCATCATTTCTGGTGTCAAAATTCCAAAGGCCTTTCTAATGAGATAGATTAGGCTTTTAGCTTTCTTTGTTACTGATATTATATGAGCCTCCCATTTCAGATCCTCTGCAATTTTTACTGCTAAAAATGAGTAGAACGAATTCTGTTCACGTATTAATAATATAGATTAGGAAAAGCTCATTGAATCTTGTTTCTTTTTGAAGTAAACTAAATTATAGAACTGAATTTCATTACCGCAATATGAAACCCAAATTCCAAGAATGGAAAAAGAAAAACATTTTTTCAATTGTCCTTATAAATCTTATTAAATCCGTGTCCTCATTGCATTACCCTAAGGTTGACTGGTATAGCTGTCTATAATAATGGTATGACTGGTTTACGTGTGTGTAACATTAAGTCCACCTTTGTAATGATCCATAGAGCCAATATTAATTAAGTAAATAAAAATAAATCCAGGTGAAGATATGAAGAAATTAATCCATTTGTTTCTTGAATTAATACATATAAATGAAACAAAATGTTTTCAGTTTGGAAAAGCAATATATATGTGATAACTATAATACGTACTAGCAAACCGCCCGGCTTCGCACGGGTAGTAGAGACATCTTCAACAATCATCATCATATTTCAACCAATTTACACAAAACGTTAACAAATTTTAATACATCTAAACCTTCCAACTCTGCCTATTGGTGAAAACCGCATGAAAATGCGTTCAGTAGTTTTTCAGTTTATTACGAACAGACAGACGCGGTGGGGGACTTTGTTTTATAGTATGTAGTGAACTAGTGATATATATAGTGTGTAGTCACTGAATAAACACAAAATATCAGAAAGTATAAAAGCTAGAAACTTGAAACCGCCAAACGTGCAAACAAAAAATTTAATTCGAAAACACTTCGGCAAATAGACGCGTCGTGTTTTACGTATTAATAAGGTTGCTTGTTTTTATGTTTGGCGCCGACTCATAATTATTTAGGTATTTACATTAATGTAGGAGTTTATTTTGCATATTTTTCACGGGTTCAGAAAATGACATAAAGTGGTGTTCTTTCAAAAAAAAATTGAATTATTGAGGGATGCGTGAATTGATAGACCAAATTTAATTTACACATAAAGGCGAGCGAAGCCGAGGACAAAAGCTGGTATTATTAAGATTATACATTGTGTTACTAACAAATTGAAATATTTGACAAATCATTTTTTGTTACAGGTTACTTTCCATTGCCAGCTAACTACTGCTTAACTTGGATTTGCCTCGACGTGCTGCTCTGTACTGCATCTATTATGCACCTTTGTACAATTAGTGTTGACAGGTATGTAGTAAAACATTTTATTTAGATAAACTACAGGCATTATTGCGGATTGTATGCAAGATTCTTTACTATATCATAACATTTTAATTATAAAAATGGATATATTTGGTTTTAAACTAGGTACACATTGTCGTGTAAATTTTTATAGGGAACGACAGTAAGGGTTACCGATTTAGGACAACCTAAAACTTTAAAAGAAAATACTTAAACAGGCAAACCATGTATGATTTTTTTACAAAACATTTTCTTAAGAATTTGGAGCTTAAGCCGTCCGATACGACCTTCAAACTTTCAAGAAAAGAGTCACGCCAAAGTCCACGTCAAAGGTCGGCAACGCACTTGTGACTCTTTGAGTAGCAGGTATTTATGGGCGACGCTAGTGATCTGTCTGCTCGTTTGACTCCTATACCATAAACAAAAAAAAAGTGTTCACTACCGATTTTAACGACCTCACTTCTCGGTTTAAATCTAAATCTAAGCAATGAAATAGTCATGAAAATTAATTTGTTAGCAAGAGACAACCATGGTGTTGGGCAAACAATTGTTTCTTAACATTTTCATTATAAATGGGCACCAAACTACATTATTAGTTATCATTGTTATTCAATAAATTCAAATTTTAAACCAGTTGTTTTATTTTAAGTACAATTTAATAAATACTTATATATTATTTTATCTTACAGATATCTTTCATTACGATATCCAATGCGGTTTGGGAGAAACAAAACGAGAAAAAGAGTCACCATCAAGATTGTCTTTGTTTGGATATTATCATCTGCTATGACGCTTCCTTTGAGTTTGAAGTATTATAAGGTAAGTGATAAACGACCTACAACTCTTATTGTACAATTTTGGCATAAACACACTAGATAAACATGATATTGATACATGCGTTTTTATTTACTACGCTACAGCTTAGTAAATAAAAACCGATAAAGTGCCTTGTGTAAATGCTACCATATAAATAAACCATTTATAATAGACCACAGTGACAAATAAACACGTTGTATGTACACCAACAAGATATATATTTTAGAATAAGGCTGTAGAAATTAGGTTTAACTGACACAGACGAAATTTTTTAAGAGTTATATCTAGGAAATCATATCCTTTTAGTAGTTTGCTACCTTATATTCTTATGCTTCAGTCCGATACAAAAAAAAAACGAATAGTTCTTAGTGGTGGAACATATCCAACTTAGAATACAAAATCGCAGAATTTAATTAGCCCATAAGACGTAGGGACTGGTTCAATTCATATACGCTTTTATGTGTTTGTAGTACAACAAGATGTGTACCATATTGAACGATAAAGTAAAGACAAAATATTGTTTCTGTAAAGATTTTTTAGACGTAGGTACTACCCTACTACTAATCGAAGGGACATCTATTCTAAGATATTAAAACATTTCACTAATTAATAAAAAAGATTTAATAGACATTATTATAACTAGTTATACCGGTAACGCAATGCTATTGATCGGTTGATAAATATTGATGAATAGTGGGATTATAAAACACCATGTTAACATTATAAGTTGTTAACACTCACTTGAGTACGGATTGAGGTTTGAACTACATAGCAGTTACTGTTATTTAGTGACTGTTCCTAACATTATTCAATATGAAAACCTGTAATTTCTTGCATTTTTGAGAGAAACGAAGAAACTAAAGAAAATTAATATTATACGGATTATACGGATGGAATCGAGTGTAAGCGAACTCAAACTGGCTGTTGAGGGAAGTATGAGCCGATATAATTTATTGGCTACCGAGTTATGAGCTACTTGACTGGAGGACTCGGCTGCGAGAGTACTTAACTTACAATATACAGTTATTTTATTTATAAAATGCATCTTCCATTTTACTTCAGAGGGTACTCTAGATATTATTTTTGCAATTCCTCTAATGTACAACTGATTTAATTCCTTGTAGGTTCCAAGATAGTTGAAAGTCTTCGGGGAAGGGAGTCTGGCGTCTAGTTGAGTGTTGTTGAAATAAGAGCGTGTGTGTGGGATCCTAACTATCATTATAAATGCGAAATTGAGTTTCTTTTGTTGGTTACTATTTCACGACTTAACTACTAAACGATCTTCATGAAATTTTGCATACGTGTTGTTAGAGGTATAGTAAAAGATTTAGGACACCTTCTATCTAAAAGAAACTAGTGTTCCCGAGATAGTTATTATATATACACATAAAATGCAAACAATCTCAACGTATCACCTTACAGTAAGTAGAAATTTTAGTGCTAGTTAATGTGTAATGAACGACTGAGATTTATTATAAACTAGCTGCCCTGACAGACTTCGTCCTGTCAAAGGTTTTTGGCCTGTCGCAGTCCAATAGATAAAAATAAACTAAGTATTTCAGAGTAATAACTTTATTTATTTATGTCTCAATAATAAACAACGATTACTTACAAAAATAAGTTTTCTATTTCGTACAATGCTAGACTTTAGTAATTGCTGCACCCGCGTCTTATAGGCGGCATGAACCATTCTAACTTTATTTAGCCTAATCAACTTGAAGGCATACCATAAATAATCCTCACGCGCCTTTGTTTTGTTTTGATTGACGTCAAATGTTTGACAGCTGTGGGCATGTGTTTCAATTTACTCTTTGTCTTGTATGGCAAAAGAAAAGTGTTATTTTTACTATTTTCCTCACAATTTTAACGTTTTTTCTCTCCATTAGAACCTTCCTTGTGCCTTAACGAAAAAATAAAATTAGCCAAATTGGTCGATTCGTTCTCGAGTTTTGCGCTTAGCAACACATTTTGGCGATTCATTTTTAGGTCTCTTACAGAAGACCTTGACCTCGAAAATAAAGATTGTGATTATTAAGCGCGAGCATTTAAAAATAAACAGTAAGTAGGTAAGTGTTGGCCAACGATAAGAGTCAAAACGATGGTAATTATGCCCAAGATATCAACATAAGGGCAGTCAAAAAATTTCAAATTTCTACTCCGAGTTTTTATTAGGCTTTTTTTTTTTTTTATGGTATAGGGGGCAAACGAGCAGACGGGTCACCTGATGGTAAATTACTACCGCCGCCCATGGGCACCTGTAACTCAAGAGTCACAAGTGCGTTGCTGCCCTTAAGGTGGGAGTAGGAGAAGAGAGGGAGGGGGGGAAGAGTGGGAAGAGAGAGAGGGGGTGAGAGGAAGGACGGGAATAGGGGATAGGGAAGGGTTAATGAATATAGATGACATATATATAATCAAAGATAAATATAATTAATTTCAATGACACACAAGAAAAAATATGACGCAATTGTCAAAAAAATTAAATTGGACTTCACACAATAGTTGTTCCAAATACCCAACTTATTTTTATTTTGTGACAGTTAAATATTCGGTTGATGTTATATACCTTATTAATAAACATACACATCAATTCTTTCTTTAATAAGTTCTTACTGTTAATTTGCAAGAGAGATTTACGTAGGCTATTATATATTTTAGCTATCATTCCTCATAAACCTTTATTAAATATTGTTTTTTATGCTGTGTCAAATGAATTTAAGATTTAAAAAGTGAGGTTTACATCTATCTGTCATTTGAATATCGCTCGAACACATCTGTTTTGGGATTTAAATAATGTTTTCTTCTTGGTTGTGTTACCCCAGTATATGACACCATATTGTAATGTTAATTCAACAAAAGCGGTACGCAGTAAGTGCGGTTTTCTGGTTAACTATCTTAGACAGATTATTCTGTATTTATCCTATATCACGTACAAACATACCCTATATCACCGAGCAAAGTTGAAATTCCCAAATTAATTTTGATATAATTCTACCCTTTTCAACGATAATCAAAACTCATTTTAAGTTTAGATATATTTATCTTGATAGCTCAAAAACTATCGCAATCAATTTCAATTTCATTGTTGACATAGTAATGTACTTCACAATGACTTTTAAATGAATTATCAGCTATTAACGTACTGCAGTTTGTAACATTGCTTTTCAAATCAGTGTACTACTTGATGAGTTGATGACACAGACAGATTTTTATGAGTTATATATGACAACGGATGTAAAAGCCGAAGATTCAAGAACCGTATTAAGTCTACATACAATACCTACATATATCAAGAATATCCCGGACGATAGCCTGGACGAAATTAGGGCAGTTTTCCAATAACTCAAATGAACATAGCAGCTGGCGACCACGTAATCTCCATAGTGGCTCTGAAAGTAGTCTAGTGTTAAGGATCGTGTAAAAGCACTTGAACTCCGTTATCGTTGAAGGCTCTATGCCAGGAGTTTAGAACATAAGTCGTCCCGTTCAAAGAATTACAGGGTACCTCAACTTTGAGTCACGTTTACAAATTGTTGTCATGAATCACTAAAAATCGTCACTAACTATTTCTAAAACGTATTAGGAACCTCAGAACACAGACGTACCCTTTGTTTCATCATTCAGAGGAATGAGGTGTATACTCACCGAGTCTTTATTGCATTTGTAAAATATGCGAATGCTTTAAGGACTTAATTATGTATATCGATTAATGTAGCAGCAGCAAAATTTTTAAATTTCGAGAGTCGTAAATGTCGCTAATGAATATACTATCAATCATGAATTAATTTCGAAGGACGAAAAAATATTTTAGCTTGAAGTGAAACAAATGCTCACCCATACATTGACATTACGGTTCGTACTCTAACTTCAAATGCATGTTTATAATTTAAAAAAATGTGCAATATAACACAAATAAACTTGATTAGCTACATTCCTTTAGTTGAGGGTGACCCTGATTCTTCCACTCCTCATATAACAAGTTAGCTTATTCGGGCAGATAATAAGCATGCCAGAAACATGTCAGCATTGCTACTATTAATCTTTAATAAATCAGAAGTTGAATAGTTTTCCGAACGCCCATAAAAGTCTAAATCATTTGGTTAATCTCCTACTGGAATTTAGACCTACCAAGTTGACCAACTGGTCCCAGGTAAACCTATTTGTGAACAACTTTTAATATAGTTGCTACTGTAAGCTTCGCCTACGCCTTGTCCATGTCTATGTATTTATATTTAGGCCCATACATAAATACGGCTGCAGAAGTCTTTTAAGTGTTGTACTAATAAGATCTTCAATCTATTGTTCCTTTATCACTATTTATGTATATCATACTAGCCATTCTACGCAGTTTCACCTGCGTTTATAGTCAGTGCTCCTTCACTAAGAGTCGTAACGAGATGTTGCATAGGCCTATAACCTCTCTCAATAAATACTATATCCAATACAAAAATTATTATTCAAATCTGACTGATAGTTCGCTAGTAGTTCGGCGGTAGAGATTAGCGCGTTTAAGTAACAACAATCAAACAAAAAAGCTCTTCAACATTATTTTATTATAGACTGGCCTGTTGGTCTACTGGTTAGTGACCCTGACTGCTAAGCCAGAGGTCGTGGGTTCGGTTCCCACCCAGGACAAATAATTGTGTGATGAGCACGATAATTTGTTCTGTGTCTGGGTGTAATTTATCTATAATATGTATGTATTTAGAAACATATAAGCATGTTTATCAGCAGTCTGGTTACCATAGTACAGGCTCTGCCTAGTTTGGGATCAGAGGGCCGTGTGTGAGTTGTGTGAAGTTAATATTATTATTTTTTTTATATTAATGCCGAAGCCTTTTTAGTTAAGAACTACTAAGTCAACACGTCTTCTGGTACAGTAAAGAGTTTCGTATACATCCTGCCCTAAACCTTGCTACAGGTGGACAGAATTTGAAGTCTGGTTAAATACTTTGGTCTGTTTGGTCGAATTGACAATGTAGTCATGTTGTAAATACAAACACTACTTCAATATTGTAGATTGGTAATCCATGAACAATTGAGTGTTCAGGGGACTGGACCAATGCCGAAGTCTCGTTGCAATCAAAGCTTTTCTCATGGTAGTCAAACGCAAAATAGATATGTAGACCTATGTAATATATATATGTCGAGAGGCGAAGTTTATGTATGAACTTTTCTTTCCCCCTCCTCACCTCCTTTTCAGTGGCCTGGAAATCTTAAAAATACTTGTAAGATGATTTGAAATTACTATAATATTTTATTTATCTTTGTAAATCATTTTCATCTTAATTTTAAGATGTCGTCGCGTCACAGTATTGTATGCATTTAAAAATAAGATAAGTAGTTGGACAATGTTTAAAATCGGTATTATTAATATGTTCATTGAGTGATAAATATCGTATTAACTTTAAAATGTATGTTTACATTTTCTTACAATATTCAGTTATACTGACCACATTATATAAAAAAATATGACAGATGTAGTGCGTTGTGTCTTACTTCATTGGGAGGGTTGACAAAAGTTTTTTGTGACACTTTTATTTTAATGTTTTAAATTTGAAGAGTAAGAAAAAGTATATAGTAGACTAAATTATACATATGTACTTATTTTTATTTCTTTTAAAGTATTATGTTATAAAATAATATATGGGCCTATTTCGGAATATAATTTAAACGAATATTTGTACATATTTATGTCGTTCCAACAAATTAAATCCTATAAAAACAAACATGGCGAACTCGATAGAAAATTGTTATACAAATTTCTTTGTGATCGTTATTATTTCCTTTGTTTGAATATGTATTGTATTGAACCTTTTAATGTAATAATATTTGTGAGTGAAACAATACATTTCAGTATAATTGGCCCTTAAAGACTTAACATTGTTAAATTATTATTACACGTTAAATTACACGTTAAAATGCAGTCTTGGAAGTGAGTGGTGCGAGCGGTCAGAGCGTTAAAACCGGTGCCAACTCTGGAGTACATGTCTTCAGCACGACGGGAGAGATTCCGTTGGGCCCACTCGACTTATGAATATCGAGGGAAAGAAGTGCTTTACGCACTGAGCTTTGGAAGAAGCGTACTTCCGACATACATATGTCGCACCACGGGATGGTCGGCGGTACGTTTGCCCCGTCATCCAAAGTCGAGTTGGACGCAAAGAGTTTGCCCAAAAGGTCGGCTTTCTCCTTAGCGTCGTGGGCCAACGAATTATCTCCCATTTGCAGGGGTGGAAGGGATGGTCTAGAGAAATTTCCCTGGACAGCTTTGGCAAGAGACCAAAAGCTCGAGTTCCAGAAGGGAGACCCACCAGTCTCTCATCAATTCTGCCGATGTGCTCCGACTTCGCCCTGGCAATGTCTCTTTTGAAGGACCTGGAGGCAAAGTTGAGCTGCTTTTTTAATGCACTGGTCTTTACATCCCGTACTGGCGCTGCATTTGCCCAAGCTTGGTAACATTCCTGATTTCGGCGGGACGCCGTTTTGCAGGATCGACCAAACCAAGGCTGGGATTTGCCACCAGTGGGAATCACAAAGAATGGAACAAAAAGCTCCATTCCCTGAAGCACCACATCAGCGACAGAATCGGCAACGACGTTGGGATCATCCGGCTTGAAGCAGACCTGCCTCCAAGGGTAGGATGCAAAGAAGGTTCGCATCCCATCCCAGTCTATAGTGCCACACACAACGGCAGCCTACAACCCGCGGCTGCGGCGAGTACGTGAGTATCACCATACTTCGGATCAGGCAATGGTCCGAGGAGCCAATTGGGGCCTCAACGGAGACTTGGTAGCATCACCGCTATGGGACCTATAGAGGCATGCATAGACGCGAGGGTGATCGTCGCTGTCTACACGAAGCCACAAGATGGAAAGGTCCCTACCTTCAAGATATTGATTGATTGGGCCTCCGGTAACCTCACTCACTCGGCGAAAAGCAGTGCAAGCATTGCTTCACTACCGGTCTTCTGTGAGGCCGTGGTATTGAGCGGAGTCGAGCCGGCCCATACGTGCCGAAGCATGGCTCTCCCACGTAAAATTAGCGCACTATGAATCCAGTGACCAATTAAAATTTCAGCACAGTATGTGAAAGTCCTACAATTGTTTGGATCTTTCTTTGATTAAAATATTACTGACTGAAGTGTTAAACATGAGCTGCAAAAGCAAACCAGAGAAGGTCTTGTTCCCTGCTTTGAGCTGTCCTACCCACTGCCACGCTGTGTTTATTTCTTTGTATCTTCAAAGCTTCGCGTTCCTTTGTGTTACCGGTCAAGTTTACGAATTGGCAGACCGATGGCCTGTTTGAGACCGAATTCAGTATACATACTTGATAGAAATGCCAGATGCTAAAATTGGGCTACAGCAACTTACAAAGAAATATGTTTGCCCTTCAACACCCCAGAAGCCTGTGAATATCATTTACAGGCTTCTGGGGCGTTGAAGGGAAACATACTTTTTGGGTTTTATCTCACTTCTAGCCATATTTTCTACTTCCCTTTTAGCCATATTCTCTTTACTAGCAACCCGCCCCGGCTTTGCACGCGTAGTAGAGACATCTTCAACAATCATCATCATATTTCAACCAATTTACAGAAAACCTTAACAAATTAAACACCTAACCCTTCCTCATGAATCACTCTGTCTGTTGGTGAAAATTGCATAAAAATCCGTCCAGTAGTTTTTCAGTTTATCCCGATAAAACAGACAAACAGACATATAAATCTAGATAAGTCATTGAAATTTCTTACAATATCTTCCGCAACACATTCTTTTTAATTTCAAATAATATTTGTTCAGTGCTTAGCTAAGTATCGCTTATTGCCAATTTAGATATTCCCTCCCAGTTCAGAACGTAATATCATAACGTTTCATTGTTATTAGTACCTGAGAGTCATGCTCCCAGGAATTGGCGGGCACGCCTAACGGTTAGTATAAAAATAAATTGACAATACGATATACTCCTGTAGTATCAATATTAAACGAAATCAATAGGTAGATAGTAATAATATAGTCTTGAACAAAATCTACATGTATATTGCCCTTATAAGAGATATATTCATCCGTAAAAAAGAATTTAACGATAACTTACTATGTATTTTTATGGATGTATTTTTATTCAAGCATTAATAACAAGTTAATATATTTGTTGAATTGCAGGTATGACTTAGATGAATGCTCTTATACAAAGTAGAATGCCTAAACAGTTGTAACACATAAATCACAGTACCCTAAAATTTACTATCTGGCAATCATTAGATTATATCCCGGTATTATTACAATAATGGTAATCACAATAAAAGGAATTCCGGTGGCCAATGATTCGCATCCGCGTGTGATAAGTCGATAAGTATAATTTATGAACCCAAGAGCTGAGTGCTTGCCGCGGTATGATGTTAAAGTTAAGTGTTTCTAAAATCATGTGTTATCACAAGTTATAAAAAAAAAACGAGAATCATAAAGCTATTATTAAAACATTAAAATAAATCATAGGTAATAAAAAGGCTGTTTTTCATGGTATCTGGGGCAAACGAGCAGACATTGATACAAAGTAAGTAAAACACCTAATTCATAGCTTAAAATGACAAATAAAGCATTTATGTATTTAACAGATTATATAATTACAATAATTATTTAAAGTAAAAAAAAAATGATTTTGCAATATTTTTTTATATTAATAAAAAAAAAGGCTTAAACCTCTACTTTATTACTTTAAAATGGATCATTAATACGATTAACACTATTCAACAAATTGCAAAATCATTTTTTTTACTTTAAATATAATTATGTAAATTATAAAATCTGAAAGAATAAACAATAAGCAATTTCAATAATTTTAATTTATTTCATATTCCTCGAAAGCTTACATAAATATGTATAATGTTGAGTACTTGAAACAGCTTAATTGATTTATTTTTATTTTGGTAAGCATATTTCATGTCTTCGGTTTCTTTTTTTAGAATTGTCTTTTGGCGCCGTTTTGACTAAAATTGGATTGTTGGCTAATTGTTACACCTGAGTACGGCTTCGCACGCGTTCAGCACTTACCAAATGTCCTTTTCTGTACCCTTGCCAACGTGTACGCAAAATTTGAACATGTTCGGTTGAGAAGTTAAGGAGTGAAAGCTTAATGAACAAGGAAACAAACTCACATTCGCATTTATAATTTTAATTTAGGATTAGACATTATTCTTCATTTTACGAAAGTAGTTTATGACTTAAATGTCCAAAACAGTCACTTACAATGGTGGTAATTCAAAAATGTTATTTTCAAATCACATTCTTGCTCACCGCCATCTCGTTTATTATTTGGAATCTTAAGATATTTTGTTTCTTTGTGCCGGTACGATATTTTTTAATTTATTTCTAACATCTTTTTGTGCTTATGGCAGTTTTGCTTTCTGTACTGTAGTATATAAATATTAATGTATCAGAAATTCGTTACATCTGACTACTCGATACATAATTGAAAGTTATCAGGAGTATCTAATGTAGTCCTGTAACAAATGTTAGTCCTCTTCGTGAATCTGATCCGGATCAAACTCTTAAGCAACTTTTGTAATATCAAGACGTATCCTCTTGATCTATCCTTCTTCTTTACTAGTTGTAGGTCGTTTGCAAAGATAGTCACAAAATAGGTTTATCTCTACCTCAAGTTCGTCTTCAGAAAAGTTCACTGAAAATTTTGGGCGCTCATCGTTAAAGTAACTGATTATTAATTTACAAACGTTACATATTGCCAAACTATTCTCTATTATAGTCTGGTGTTTAAAGAATTTTATGAATGTTTACCATTCATTATTAACATCCAAGGGTAATGAAAACTAATTACAATTTTGTTTAAATTATTTAATTGTGTTGAATTCGTCTGACATTGTTCATAGATATTCGTATCTCAACGTCTGTCTTTTAACTAAATTTTAATCGAATCTATATTTATATTTGAACGAAGCCATTAACAAGATTATCAATTAATTGATCAGCAAATTTTCGATAAGGTCTTTCAACTTTCCACTCGCATCCGTCCAACTACAGACCTATAGCCATAACCACCTTGTTCTCCAAGATAATGGAATCTATTGTCAACCGCCAGCTCCTTCGGTACTTAGAAGACCACCAGCTACTCAATGACCGCCAATACGGTTTCCGTCGGGGTTGTTCAGCTGGTGATCTTCTCGTATACCTGACTGACCGTTGGGCACAGACGATCGAGAGCAAGGGGGAGGCGTTGTCAGTCAGTTTGGACATAGCGAAGGCCTTCGATCGGGTCTGGCACAAAGCGCTTCTCTCGAAGCTTCCTTCCTATTATGCTTCTCTAGGCTTCCCGAGAAATTATGCAACTGGATCACCAGTTTTCTCGCAGACAGAAGCATCAAGGTCGTTATCGACGGCGCATGCTCCGACTTCAAGTCTGTGAATGCTGGTGTCCCACAAGGCAGTGTGCTATCACCCACGCTGTTTCTTCTGCATATCAATGATATGCTGCAAATCAGCAGCATTAATTGCTATGCCGATGATAGCACGAGTGATGCCTTGTATACCGGCCGTAACATTTCTCGGGAAAACGTCACTGAGAGTCTATCCAAACTTGTGTCTGGAAACGAAGCCTCCTTACAAGGAGTTTCCGAATGGGGTCGACTCAATCTAGTCCGATTTAACCCAACGAAGGCACAGGTTTGCGCGTTCACCGCTATAAAGATTTCCGTTTGTCGTGTCACCTCGATTTGAGAGCACTTCCCTGACTGCCACAGCCAGCATCGGAATCCTTGCCGTCGAAATATCGAGCGAAGTCCAGTTCCGCGGTCACTTGGAGGGTAAGGCCAAATTAGCCTCGAAGAAGCTTGGTGTGCTTAAGGCCGAACGCTAAAACACGGGTGGATGCGGACGCGGGTGCACGCGTCACAAGTCCGCCGCGGGCCACAAATCCGCGAGTGGGCACCCGTCGCGTGCGCCCGTCTCATTTAGCGCTGCTAGTATAATTTTGATCACGAGCGTGTACAGTAGTGTCTAGTAGATTAGTAGATTAGCATGCATTATTTGCTAATTTATTATTTGGCAAAAAGACGTCTACGAAAACAACGTCGACTGCTTAACCTGTTTGGGACAAGCAGGCTACTCAGCGGAGAATTCGTAACCAAATTTTCGAAGTTGCGTGACAATGAAAACGAATTTTACAAATGCGGACGGACGCCAGTCGCGTGCGCCCGCGCTGTGTGCCCGCCACCCGCCGCGCGCGTTACAATCCGTCGCCCGCGTCCGCGCTCCGTCGCACACGCCTGCGCTGCTCAAACTATTTTTTATTGAGCGTGCACCCGCGCGAGTTTTAGCGTTCGCCCTAACAGATCGAGACAGTATTTCACCCTGGCCCACTGCCTACAACTTTATAAGGCGTAGGTTCGGCCGCATATGGAATACTGTTCTCACATCTATGCAGGAGCACCTTAATACCAGCTTCTCTCTCTTGACCGCATTCAACGGAGAGTGACTCGAATCATCAATTGCCAGGATATTTCAGATCGGCTTGACCCCTTGGCGTTGCGTAGAGATGTAGCCTCACTCTGCATTCTCTATCGCATGTATCATGGGGAGTGCTCCGAGGAATTGTTCGGACTTATACCGGCTACAACGTTTCGCCATCGTTCAACGCGACAAAACTTTCATCCCCATCACCTGGATAATTGGCAATCCACCACTGTGCGGTTTTCCAGAAATTTTTTGCCTCGCAGAACCAATCTTTGGAACAAATTGTCGCCTGCGGTATTTTCGGACCGATACGACCGTCAAACCTTCAAGAAACGAGCGTACTCCTCCATCCTCCTCTATCTCAAAGGCCGGCAACACACTTGTGACTCTTGAGTTGCAGGTGTCCATGGGCGACGGTAGTCTCTTACCATCAGGTATGCTCGTTTGCCCCCTATAATATAAAAAAAAAAGTTATAATTACAAATTGACCAAAAAAAAATTTAATACTTATTAACGCATGGAAGTAATTAACTACTCTTTATTGTACACCGAATACATAATATATCCCTATAAAAACAACTTAAACATAAAATGCACAATGGCTGGCCTTATCACAACCATATCCTTATCCCTTATCACCTTATCTTCCAGACAACCTTAAGCAATATCTTCCAAGAAACCTATTTATATAATAAAACTTACTGTTCTTAGAGGTACTAGATCTCTATACAGGGCAACTGTTGGGAAAATTAAGTTCTACAACATTACACAGCAAATTAATTAACTAATTAATTTGCTTTGTAACCTTGTAGATATACTCAACAGTAAGGGTTCGTGGCCACCTTTGTAAGCGCAGTTTAAGGCAAATCGATTGATTGCTGAAGCGAATATAATAAATTGTAAAAGCATTAATATTATGCCTACAAAATATTTTTTTTTTTATTAATTGGGAAATATTGTTACTTTTTTAACTAAGACACATAAATTTGATAGGCTAAATTGGAACATCTCCTGTGGGTCAATTTAGATTGACTGGTGTGAATTTAGTAACCTAAAAGCGGTATTAAAAACGATAATCAACAATAAAAAACCTGAACTTGCAACGAGGATGCGGCTATAAAGTTATTTATTGCCCAGGGTGTACAAAAACAAGATTTTCAAGAAAATCTTGATTTGAAATCAAGATTTTCTTGAAAAATTTCAAGATTTTGTCAAAGACCCAAGTATTTTGTTACTAACTGGTATCCAGGTCTCGTAGTTGTAATTTCATCAACAACCCATATGTGGGATTAATAAATGCAAAAGGACTTACGTTAAAATGAGATGCATCCTAATATTTCACATAATATCTTTTCACCCTGTGTAATTTAATCTACGATAGAATTATTTCAGAATAAATTATTGTTATTTAAAAAAGTTACGGACTTTATAAGTTACAAGTAAAAGTTCTAGATTTTATACTGAAAACAGCAGGAACTTTTTGTTTATCGATCTGTATTATTTATGATGGAAATAAAGAATAGTTTTTAATAAAGGGACAGAACTCTATGTCCCTTTAATATGTATTATTTAGACAAATAATATAGCCCCTCAATCGAAGGTCTACTACGTAAACTGTTGGCTACATATGAGCACTACACTCCGGAGCATGATATTAGGAACTACTCTAAAAAGAGTGAGGAGCTAATATTTAAAGCGATAAAAAGAAAACCCTCAGTTGTACTTGATGGTACTGTTCTGCAGGTAGTAACTAAATTTAAATATCTAGGTCATACAGTGACAGAAGACCTTATGGATGACCTGGATATCAAAAGGGAGTGCAGAGCATTGTCGGTGAGATGCAATACGTTGGTACACAGATTTGCTCGTAGTAATACGGAAGTAAAATTAACTATGTTTAAAGCGTATTGACAGTCATTTTACTTGAGTAGCCTGTGGTTTTGGCATACTAAGTGGACATGCAATGCTCAGCGAATACAGAATAATAATGCTTTCAGGATGCTGTGGCGGCTACCACAATATTGCAGTACACAAATGTTTACAAACTCGCATGTGTGTGGCTTTCATGCCTTAATACGTATGAAAATAGCCTCACTGTTACAGTCTTGGTAGCAAAAATAGCTATCCAAGAATGATATCAGGTCGAGTCAACTTTGCGCTTCGCGCTCACTGGGTGTCATTCCGTATTGAGGATATATGATGAGTAATTTCTACTCACTATGTGTCTTCACTACAGAGTGATTCATAACATATATATTTAAAATAATGTAATTTACTTACTAACATAGCCTTTAATTATCTCTATGTCACTAACAGGTATATGGACTGATAGTCTGAAATAAATGGTAATATAACAGAAACCTTGTTATAATTTGATATACACTTCCACTACGAAGTGATCTTTGACTTACATATTTCTTTCCAGGATCCAAATTCAGTACTCATCGATGGCTCCTGTCAAGTACCAGATCCTCTTTATAAAGCAGTGGGATCCATCATTTCTTTTTACATCCCTCTTGGAGTCATGCTGCTGACGTACGCGCTGACAATACAACTCCTGGCGAGGCAGAGGAAGGGTCTTGGTGCAGGATGGGCGCCTGGCTGGTTTGGTGCACCACCAATCGGTACTTCATTATTATTTTTAAGTTTTTCTTACACTAACACCCACACACCATGAAGGACCAGATACAAAAATGACACATCAGACGTCTTTTATTTACCACATTTAGTAATGAAGCTGAAGTGATAAAGACTTCTCAACTTCAACTATAATGTCTTTATAGTTTACATAACAATGATTCTTCCAATATTTATGTGGAGGAAAAAAAATTATTAAATTGTTCAATTTACCAGGTCAGAAGATTCGGTGTTTTGTAGTTCGCCATCATAAGATGGCTGTCATTGTTTTGCCAAAATTTAATGCTATTGAATATTTTTTGTTCATAGTATATTATGAAATATATATGCAATGGTGAAATTAATATAATTTATAAAAACTTATGGAAATTATTGGAATAATAATAATAATTACTTAATCAATTTTAATATCGTTACAAACAGATTGGGCCTCTTTTAGGCTTTGTCTTGAAATATAGTATGTAGTCCACATTTCAAAATCGGCTGCATCACGGTACTCAATCGACGATTTCGTCCCTTAAAACGACACCAATTCGTTCCGTAAATTTTGGCGATTTTCGTCGTTTCCCACGACCCAAAGTCATGTTGGTGTTTATTTTAATTAAAAATTTCATGTTTTACAAAATTAAATAACGACATTTTTAGGTAGATTTTCGAAGAAAAGTCTACCTATTGGTTTTGTACCAATTGTTTTCCAAAAATTTCTTGACTTGAGGTCTTGAGGAAAAATTGTTGCCGACAAGTTTTAAACAACAGTGTGACCGCCGTCACACTTTGTATTAAATTACCAAATAATTAAAAAAAACCGGGCCCGCAGCAGGCCCGCAGAGGTAGATTTCGTGTTTTTTTTAATTTTATCTCCAAAAATATAGATATATAGATAAACTCTTTATTGTACAAAACATACAAAACTGTTTAAAGACATTCTTACAAACTAAAAGTAGAGACCTTGTACAATTGGCGCCCTTATCGTGCTCTGCGATCTCATCCAGGCAACCATTGGATGGAACGAGAGTTTATGTATGGCAAGAGGAGTTGCAGTGTATAATTGATTAAGAATGTTATCTAAGTCATAATAATAACATATATTTTTAAATACATACAGATAACAATATAGGTACATATATATAAATATATAGGTATATATATACATACACAAATTAATAAATATAGGTGCACACATATAAATGAACGGGCATAATGAGCCTAACCACTCAACAACTCAAGTAATGCTCCTTTATTAATTTTTTTTTAATTGGGTAGAGTTTTTGCGAGCCTGATGGTCAGTGGCAATGCATTCCACAGACGGATGGCCTGGACTGAAAAGGATTTATCCATGAAATTCGTAGAATGCGTTGGCATTTTTAATGTCAAGTTCTCTGAAGACCTAAGATCCCTTGAATGTGTGTTGTGTAAAAATTCAAATCTTTCTTTGAGATAAGGAGGAGTGTTTGGATTAAAAAGTGTACTATATAATAGTGAAAGGATATGAATATTCCGGCGAAGGCGAATGGGTAACCACTTAAGCTTATTTCGATATTCAGAAACATGGTCAAATTTACGCAATCCAAAGATGAACCGTATACAAAAGTTTTGAAGTCGCTCAAGTTTGTTGGATTGGTCCTCGGTGAGATCAGGATAGCTGGCATCTGCGTAGTCAAGAATTGGAAGAAGAAGGGATTCTCTAATCTTCTCAAGGACCCTGCAGAGGCGAACATTTTGCTACTAACCTCTACTATCTGCGGACCCCAGGACAAATGTTTATTAATGTATATTCCCAAATTTTTTACTGTATTTGCGATGGGAATAGAAGTACCATCGCAGAATATTTGGAACAGCTGTGTCCAATCAATTCTAGATGAAATCCTGGAGCTACCGACAACAGTAGCTTGTATTTTAAACGGATTCACGTTCAATGCATGCTGCCTACTCCATACACAAATATGCTCTATGTCCTTATTTATATTAAAAATAGCTTCTGAAAGCCGCTCCACAGGTGCTTGGGTATAAATCTATAAATCATCTGCATGAAGGTGGTAGGACGAAATAATTTTATTTGATATAGATTTTATAAAAACTGCGAAGAGCAAGGGAGATAGAACGCCTCCCTGGGGCACGCCGGCATGCGTAGTACACCAACTTGAGAATCTATCGTCAATACGAATACACTGTTGGCGCCCGCACAGGTAGTTCCGAAACCAGTCAACTGCCGATGAGATATGTTAAGAGAGCACATTATACCGAGTAAGACATCGAAGTCAACAGTGTTAAAGGCGTTACTAAAGTCAAACAGCGTCAGCACCGTTAGCTTGCCGTCTTCCATGCCTAACCGTAAATCATCCGTAATATGAGCCAGCGCAGTAGTGGTACTATGTCCAGGACGAAAGCCAGATTGGAGAGGATTAAGGAGAGAATTTTTAGAAAGAAATGGACGAATTTGGTTGTAGACGAGGCGTTCGAGAGCTTTGGAGAGGAAGGGTAGGATTAAAATGGGACGATAATCAGAGAAA
Organism: Callimorpha dominula; assembly: GCA_949752705.1. Lineage (NCBI taxonomy): Eukaryota > Metazoa > Arthropoda > Insecta > Lepidoptera > Erebidae > Callimorpha > Callimorpha dominula. Next base: position 6,165,406 of record OX456991.1, read on the forward strand.
CTGGATGGGTTACACTTTTTTGGTGATGTAGTTACTTGTGCCTCTTTCCATGCCATGGGAAAGGTTTCACTTATTATAGAAAAATTCAATATGAGAGTAAGGACGGGAGTGATTTCGTCCAGGACTGGCAGGATCATGTTACGGCTGATACTATCACTTCCAATTGCGTTGTAACCTATATAAATTATACTCTTCTTAACATCACAATCGGATATTTGACTAAAGACGAATATAGGAGAATTCGGAGTTGAGAGAGAGGAAAGATGTTTTAATGTATTTTCTTTTATTGTCCTGTCAAAATTAGACGACGCAGAGAAGTGTCGATTCATCTATTCGATATCTAAATCTTTGGGAATAGTGTTCTGTCGTGATTTTCCAACTCCTAGAGATCGTAGAAATTACCAAACTTTGGCTGGGTCTCCGTTTTCAACAGAGGAATGGATGTGTTGGCGTTGCGCTTTCCTACAAGCCTTATTGCAGTGATTACGGATTAGGGAGGGAATAGGATTCTGACGGGAGACAGGGTTTTCACCATGTCTTAGTGACACAAATAGCATGGATATTCGCACAGTCTAAAGAAGCCAACATATCAGGAAAATCAGCCCATTGTAAAAGGTTTACAGTTTCGGAGCTATGATTTTTTTTTCCAACAAATTTTGGTCCCCCCCCCCCCCCCTCCCTAACACCTCCCCAAGTTAAGGATAGAATCATTTGGGGTTCATATAAAAAAATGTTAGTCTTTACTATGGGCAGGCATGCTATTAATGTTAAACGGTCCAAAAATTTTCCATAGGAAAAAGTTATGCTGAAAAACAGATTTTTGAAAATCTGCTCCCCAGTTTACACCCATGTTAGACGTTCCCCATGTTAAACGGTTCAAAATTTTTCCATAGGAAAAAGTTATGCTGAAAAACAGATTTTTGAAAATCTGCTCCCCAGTTTGGGGGAATATTCCCCATTCACGAACTTAACCTTCATTTTTGCCCTGTTGATTTGTCGTCCAAGTTTGAAAGCAATCGATGCATAATTGCGACCTCTATCGTGCCGGTAAAATTGAGATACATACATACATTATATAAATACATTATATATATATATATATATATACTTTTTAACTGGTGGTTTTTTGGGGTTTTGGGATCATAACTAGACCTCCTGTGAAGAAATTTTTAGAAAACTCGACAATTGGTACAAAACCAATAGGTAGACTTTTCTTCGAAAAATCTACCTAAAAAAACGTTCGTAAATATTAATATCTTTCTTGACAATAGCACCCTAATTTATCTGTAGATTTGTTCAGTTGGTCGTAAAAGGTCTGAGAGATTAAAAACCACTCAGACTGAGTAGGCTTGATTTTAATAGGATTTTAGAGTTTGAATCACATCTAATGATAGTATACGCGGGGTCGTAAATTTAAAAATATTATTTGATTGCCGTCTTTATTATTTAAATGAATATTATTAAGGATAAGTGTTTTTAAATAGCTTCTTCTCTTTACTTCTTTCTATCTTACACCAAAACTTCAATTTTGTCCATCCGAAGGTTGCCTGCAAGAGATCGCTCTTAACGATAAGGCCACTTATTGCACCTACATACCAGCTTTGTGTGTTTATTTTAAACTATATGTCGTTGGTGTACAGGTTTGCGACGTCAACGAAAGAAAAATATAAACTTGTCTGACTTAGATACATAAAAACGTTCACGCGGTATTATTGGACAACTGAAGTGGAAACCACCTGTTTTTATTTGACAGAAGTGACCCACATTCTTTCATCACATAAGTGCCGATAGGTATAAACCATAAACGTTGTATATTAAGTTTATGGTATAAACCAATGAGTGTTTTGTTTGCGCTTGTCTAGGTTTATATTTTGTTTCCTGAATGTAGCATCCCACGTGGATCAGTTGTACATGAGGCTATACGAAAATGCTTCCTTAGTAATAGGAGATGAGGCTGTCTGTATTTAGAATTGAAATGAAATCAGGGGCACTGATGGGGACTAACTATTTGAGGATTGTGGATGTTCTGCCCTCTTGGTCTTGATCTAAGTGTATCATCATGGTAAGGCAATGTACAATAATATGTACATTGCCTTTCCATGATGATACACTTAGATCGTCGTTTTAGTTACAAAAGTTTGATTGACGCAATATTATCAACTATTATTTATTATATTTGAATTACCAAAATAATTATTTTCATCCTTTTATTTAGCGACAATTCTTACGGTCTTCTGCCTAGCGTGTTCGGGTTGATGCCGTCAACTTCACGATAACGTCGGACCGTTGGGCTGTTGGTGCCCCCTGCCCTTTTACGATTGCAAAATACTACCAAATATAAATAATATATTTTCCTGGTGTGTGTTTATGTATTATAATATCTGTGTAAAAGTGTACAAAAGTATGTTTTATTTATTAATCTTATGGTAGCAATAAATATTTAAAAATTTAAAAGCTTAAAAGTCTAGCTTGCATTTTTTCAAATCTACATTTTGTCTACAGGAATGTAAACATTGGGATTTGTTGTTTACAAAGTTTTGAGGATAAACATTTTTCTTCTATACAATGTTCATTTGAGATGCTTCACCATAAATAAATGATTATTGTACATTCCGCTTCTTCCTGCTGCTAATTCTTAATAAATGTGTTGAAATTTATTAGAATATTTTATAAAATTCAATTATTATTTACATTTCAATGTACTTGTCAACTTCAATTAAAAATTTCCACTTATACGTGTTCTGTCACCGGAATTCAGATGAGTCATTTATATATATGTAATTGACATCACACATTCAATTTGTTTATTGGTCGTCGATCAAATTGGATTGGAAATTACTTGTACTTCCTAAATACAACATCGACACTTTTTATCTATTTTTATCTTATTATTAAACAACTTCGCCTGTATGGTAGTTGTGATCAATTAGTAATCTGTATTTCAAGCAGAGGAAATATTTCTTTAAGGTATGTTATTTTTTTCAAAATACTAGATGCAAAATTTAAGTCAGTTAGTTGGTCTGAATTTTATATATCAATAGATCTATTTGCTAAGGCAAATAGGTCTATTGATTTATTAAAGTTTGACAAACGGAAAATGGTGGTTCATATAAGTATGAACCACCATTTTCCGTTGTCAAACACTTTAAAATAGATTACGTTGCGACTATCCGAACCTTAAAATATATAATATTTCAATTAGTATAAGTAGTGTAATTAACAATATGAATATTTACTTGAATATACCATTAGAAAAGAGCTGATAAACTTCGAATGATTGAACAGATTTTCTTGAATAGTACCTGCAAACACTCTCGATCAAGTCACTTTTCAAACTACAAAAAACTGAAATATAATAATCGGTCACAGACAGATACATAGATACACAGACTCACAGATACACAGACACACAGATACATACGTCAAACTTTTAACACCCCTCCTTATTGCGTTAGGGGTTATAAACACGCTGTCTCAATGTTTGTTCAATAACCATAATAAATTCAAAGTATGTCGACGTTCATTTTTATTGATTTTGATAGTCGATTTTTTCAAAAAGTATATAGTGAATTCATTGATGTGTACATTTATGTTTATCTTCCAGCATATTTCAGGATCAAGTACAAAGATAATGAATGAATGAACACTTTCAACAACCATTATCCTAATATTAGTCCTGAAACACTGTTCGAGTAAATTTTACAACTATCATTTCAAACAAACGAATATAAAGCAACAATCAGTACTTAAAATAAATAGAAAGAAAAGAAAGAAAGAAAAAATGTTTATTTTGGCAATACAAAAAAAAAAGAAAAAAAAACAGGTGACATAAATAATGTTGCAGCTTAATTGCCAAAAACGGACCCAATTCAGCATCGTGTCAGACGAAAGCCTGACGCTGGTTTTCAATTGGGCCCAAATGACGATATATGTAAAACCAGTTGCAGACCATCGTTATTACAATAGGCACATACATAATAACATTAATTATTTAAACAAAATCTTCTTGCTTTATCTCTAATTAAACCCCTTTTCAACAAACTATGTTTAGGCTTAAAATATGCGCTAGGTAAACACTAAATATACGCTAACAAACTCGGTGCAAAAGGAGCTATAAGTCGTCCTTCCCAAAAACATTTCCACATTTGAAAACAACAGTTAATCCTGGAAAAATCCATATTGTAAATGGACAACCAAATATACAAATTGTATTAAACGAAAACCCTTTCAATCAAGTACGATATACAGACAGTTTTCTTCTAAATATAAAAGCTTTTATGAGATTAATATTGACTTACCAAACTTTCCTTCTTGGCTTAATATTAGTGTGGTATCCAATATATGTACGCAGGCGAAACCTTATTGGTTTTCTCCCAAATGTGGGAAATTATATGTGAGTAAATTTGGTACTCGTTATTATTTTTCTTAAATCGGGATTCGATAGATGTCTTTGCCCATAAGCCAGAGTTACGAGTAACCTCAAGTGACACACGATTAAAAAATATACTTCGGTCAAAAAACATTTTGTTTAATGTATTTTAAAACTTTAGAAGTTTAGCACAAATAATATTAATAGTCGATGCAAGCTACTAAATAATTAATTCCTTAAATTCATTAGAAACAATTCAAAATTGATCAAATTTAAAAAAAGAATCACGTGACTACGAACTAGCCACGATTAGTCGCGACGTCATAATGTTAAAGGAATGTCGCGGTAGTAGTGTCAACGTCTTACTGCATCAGCTGTGTGCTGCGATGAGTGGAAATTAACATTTTGACGTCACATGGGGTTTGTTCGGGAACTGTCAGCGTGTTTTCGGTACTGGGTTCAAACATTTATTTTCAACTTGATAATATATTTATTTTTAACTTGATATAACTTTTTAACTATAGCCAAAAAAAATATCTTAAAGAAGTTTTTTCTATAAAATTTATATACTATGTACTTATGAATATGTATATATATATATATGTACATATATAAATACATACATACATATATATATATATACATATACACAAATTTACTTTCATCATAATTATGTGTAATGGATACCATGGCAATTATTAAATTAATTTGTTTAAAAGGCATCTCGCAACGGCATGTCCTCTCCACGGTAATTGTTCAACATCCACAAACTTCTATTTTCCACCATAAAGTGTAGTAAATATTTTTTAATAATCGAGATTTTAGAAAAGAGTTACCTATAGGGTTTTTTAATTATAACCATTGAACTAAAAATAAGTGTTATTCAATTTATATAGCAATATTTATATTTATAAAAAAGTATATTGCATACTACATCAAAAGAGGTAACCCTGCACTCCCTTATGGCCACGCGGCGGCCGTGCGCTATTGCGGGGAAATATTAATCGTGCTTACAACCATTTAAGCACGGTAATTTTATATAAATTAATAATTCGGTCAACGGGTACGGTAGACTCGATTGAAACCTTACCTGAATAATAAAACATAAAAAAATAATGATGATTCGAGTCGACAACATATATCCGCAAAATTCGGATTATCGAGTATTTTGTTAAATTCTAATGGAGCAAATGGCAGTCGCCATATTGGCCACTCGGATGCCATCTTGAGTTCCTTAAGGCTGTTTTACACGTATATCTACCTACATTTTGTAAAAGATTGTGTATTATGAGTCACATTTCACCCGAGCGAAGCCGGGTTTTCATCTAGTAGATAATATTACCGTGACTTAAGTTTCTTTTCGCAAACAGCGGTTGGCACCAGGAAAGAGTATGCATTTAAAAAGGTAGGTATGGAATTTTTGTCTATAACGTAGGTAGTAAGTTTTCAGTAATGTTTGACGAAGTTTGGTACATATAAGCAGTTGGAGGCACCAGTATTAAGTACCCTAGTATTGTCGTTATTCCCTTGATTAACTTAAATTAGTGCATGTCAATATAAGGCATAAATGAAAAACATTACTCACAACTAGGCCGTTATTCATTAAAATTCATTAGGGATACAGATGAAGAATAATTAGATATTTTATCAAAATATTAACCATTGGAACTGGGATTGGCTAAATGATAGAATTACCGTGTTGGCGAACGATAAAGCATTTTTGCCTGTCTCTCTAAGGATTATAAGGGTGACACCTATTTATTTTGTTAATGCGCCCCTTTTCTGGACGTTTCTCACGTAGTAATAAATGTTGCGGCCAAGTGAGACAAACTGGCAATACACGTAACATTTTATAAATATGTAATGGTAGTTTGATGATATAATTTATGGGAAAAAATATATATCTTTACTAACCGGCCACGCGTTGCTGTAGCTAAGCAATTTGCAATATAGAAATTGTGGCTATAAATTGAGATAAAAACAATCCTATTAGCAAATTGGACCAAAGTGCACACAGAGGACAAAATTTAATTAAAATGCAAAAACAAAAATCAAGAATCATTTCCTCCCATTACTGTCAACCGATTTAATTGAATTTTTATTTGTAGCTATTAACGAGCTCGATTAAATAAATAAACATAAATTATTGGATCGTATATTTTTTTATGTAGGTAAATATAGGCATAACAGTGCAGTATCTCTCTGGCCTCTGTTTGTCAACCAAACTGACTGACAGACTATTTAGTAGACATTACCGAGCTTTGGTGTTATCGATAAAAAATTTATAAGACTGATCAGTCCAGTATCTTTTCTAACACTTTGATCAACCCATTTTCTTCGTTTCGTGGCTATTCACGAGCTACTAAAGCTTATCTTATCAATTAAAAAAATGGTAAACAGTTTGTTTTTTTCTTTACAAGGTAGTAAGTATCCTACCTATCAATACAAGATATGCAATACAAAAACGCTCCGCAAAACGAATCTTTAGAAGACACATTAAAGTATAAAACTTTTTACATATACCGACGAAAAGAACTAAAAAGAAAAAAAAAAACTCTTAAATCTAAGCATTGAGTTTATTTACATAAACTATCAAACTTTATATAAACTAATTTTGAGTCGGCGCAAAAACAACTAACTGATTATTATCGAAATTTTATATGTATGTTTTTTTTTCTTTTTAGTTATTTTCATCGGTTTAATTTTTTGTTCAAAAGTTTTTATGTTATGATTTTTTGTGGCTTGCGTCGTTCTTTATTACTCTCACAACTACTATCTTTTAATACATTTAATACTCAATACTTTAAAACGCTATCAAATGTCTTCAAAGCACATTAAGTGGTTTCTGTCACTAAAACTACAATTTTATATCTAACTTCTGATTGTTTAGGAAAGATATGCTTTCCATCATCAGCTCAGCTTCATGATGTAATTATTACTAAACGCAAATACTGATTAAGTCATTAAAATCAATCAAAATAAGTTGAAATCTCTCAATTTTATCAGGATCCCATCATCAGATCCTAACTTCCTTGACATGGGACCACTCTTAAGGTATACCCTATCTAACACTCTAACTTGTTCTAACACTAAAGCTCTAACTTAGGACGTACTTACGATTTTCAAGTGGTTCAGCATTTACTTATAAGTTTGTAAATTACAAAAGTATTTGCGAGCGCTATATTAAGCTAGTCAACACTTTTATTATTAAGTATTAAACCCTCTTTTAAGATGGTGATTAAAGCAAGACGATAGAATTTTACAGAATAAAAACAGTATATTATATTTAAAATAATAAATTTAATTTTATCATCATATATTCGTCTTCATACTTAACCACTTATCCTTCAGCGGGCCGCATGCTTGATTTACCTTGGCAGTCTAAAAATTATAATTATTCCCATTTCATCCCAGGTCGCCGTTGCACTTGGCGAAGGTTCCTTGGACCTCGTAGTGGAACTCCACAGCATTCTGCAGTATCTACAGAGACTGAACTGCCGCCTATTGACACCAGGGATTTGTGGATACAGGACTCAAGGTATTGCGTTCTCCAAATTATTTTTATTTCTATGTTTTTAATGTAGAAATTGTGATATGCTTCTGGCTTTAAATGTAACCGAGTTTTGCTGTATTTTAAGGAGAATACTTTTAAACAGTTTTGGAATCAGACTCAAAGTCATTTGTTTTCACTAATAAATATTTTTATTAAGTCTAACTCAGACGTTGTCTGCTCCGCTTTAACTCGCACGTATCATATCTTATTTACTTAAGACTAAAAAGACTCGGATTTAATGACTTAGTTAGAAGTTATTTAGAAAAAGGTTTTAAGGAGTATTTTAGAATGATGTACGTAATTCAAATTTATCTCGCATATTCGTGCAATCCCAACATACAACTAAAATTTTCGTGATGTTATGAGTTATGACACTCTATAAAATATTGTATTTATCTTTCGTAAGTATCAACCTCCACTCGGCACCTTTTTTATGACTTTATACACGGTACTATACACTGTTTAATATTCTAAATAAATTCCTCTCGTGAAATAATAGGTACTTGAATAATGAATAGTCAATAGATATTAGATTATTTACGTAAGATTCTCATTGTACTATTTTCATTGTACTAAATATATAAAAATCAATGTTTGTTTGTTCGTTCAAATTTTACGCGCTACTGTAAAATGGTATCAACGGATTTGATCATAGTGAAATTTTGACATAGGTACATCGAAAAAAAGCACTGTTCCCGAGGGATGAATTACTAAGTAATAGTAAAATTATATTTTCGCGAGTAACTTCACGGGCCAAAAATTAAATTGATTGGAGAGATACTATTATCATTCCTTAAAACAGTATTTATACAACGAATATTCTATGGTAAATATTGGGTATCGATTTGCCTTGCCTTTTGGCTTAGATATCCAATATCTAGTATTTTAGTGCATGTAATGTCTTTAGAGTGATTGAAATTTGGGTTTATAACATTTATATACCCTGATAAACTGTCAAAAATAAAAGTTTATATTTTAGAGTTAAAACATAATTTAATATCCATTTCAGAGAGACTTACTTAACTGGGTTATGGTTTCGGAATTCTAACCAATCACTCTACAAATTGAATTCATCATCAACATAATTTAATTTATTTGAAACTAGTAGTTTTGAAATACCTCAGCTGCCTGTTAAATAGAAGATATCTTTAGCGTGAGGTGCTTTGTCTATAGGGAAAGATAGTAAATTATTCATACCTTCAGATATAATGAAGTTTAACTTCGATAGATGTAATATTTTTTTTTTTCAATTAAAGACTGGAAAATAGTTGGAATTGTTTAAGGATAGTCTGTCTAACGATTTGTTTAACAACCATAAACTATGGTTATTAAATTATTGTTGTTTATATGGTTGTTAAGCAAATCGCTATAAAATTGGCAAACTTGGAATCTTATAATATGCATATCAATGAACCTATTTCTGCAGAGAAACTGGATCGAGGCGAAAAAAGCACACGTTTTTCCCAGACGTCTAGGTATGCATACGGCGAAGTAATTACCCACCAAATTTGATCAGCAATAAATTTTGAGGCATTGAAATAAATTAAGGATTTCTTTTTGTGTCTTCCTGTTAAAATTTAACACGCTTTTATTTGAATCCTTGAGAAATATGATAAGTACACAAAAATTTTACATATGGTAGGAAGTTGGAAATATTATGATTTTGACGTAAATGTTGGAGCTTCATTATTGCTTAAAGGTTAAGAAATATACAATTATTTATACGTCTTAAAGTCTTAACCTTTTCAATTAGAATAAATTATATTTAACTTTTTAGGTATTTTTTAATAACAACTAATAAAAGCTTGCTTTTAAAATCAATATTTTTTGTTCATATTTTTTTTTTTAGTATTTATTTTAGTCATTAATACTATACTTATTTACATATATTTTATTAATAATACTTTATAAAACCCCTTACATTATGTTTCTAATATGAGATTGCGATATTCGTTTCAATTTCGTAAATATGTAATATCTATACTCAATAAATATAAGTATGCTTGTTCTATTGCTCGATGGGGTTGCGTCGTTCAATTACAAAGTTCTAAAGGCCACCTCCCAGCTTCATTATCAGTCTTGACAAAGACTCTGGTCCTGGATGATATCCAGGACCAGAGTCTTTGTCAAGACCCATCAAACGAGCTCAAACTCGATTTGGTTGGGTCGTTTTATTACAGAATTCTCATGGCCAACAACTGGATCCATCATTCGCTCACCTCCATGTGTTATGCGGACTCTAGACGATCATGCGGCATGACATGCGTTATGTGCTGTCATGACCGTTTACCTGTATTGATTGATGCGAATGACATGCAACCTACGTGCATGACATGCAAATTACATGCTGATAGTTGATTGATAATTCCTTTTATTTTTATATTTATAAATTTATTCATATATAAATCTGCCTTTGACAAAGACATTTCCATACCAACGCAGAAGATCTCTTCACTCTACTATTTATACCGACTTTTATCATGCTGCATGATAGATTCCCAATAGGTCCTTCATGCAGCATGATGATTTAGCACGTCATGCCGCATGATCGTCTAGGGTCCGCTTTAGCAACAACTTGACAACTATTGCAATAAACTATCAAATTCACTAAATAACCGTAACCCCGATGTTGTTCGTACTTCGATCCGCACTCAAGTGACCGTTATATCTTTTGTTCGATAGACTTCTTATCACCCCATCCACCCGCTATTTGTCAGAGGGACCAATGGCATGACGTCACTTGCATAACTAGTCATAATAATGTCTATTAACTCATTTTTATTAAATAGTGAACTGTTTTATAATTTACTATAGTTTAACTCCATTTTTTACAAAATAAATACGAGTTTTTAATGTGGCTGGAGACCTGGAACATATAGGGTACTTTTTATCCCGATATTCCCATGGGATAGGGACTTACGCGGGTGAAACCGCGGGGCGCTGCTAGTATGTCATAATATATTATTCAATATTGCATTGATATCCAATTTATATGCATACAACATTTCAGCTCAATCAAAAAGTTTATATTTAGTATTTTAACATTTAAGATTTGATTACAGACAGACAGACACCGGTACAAGTGAAACTAAACAAAAGCTGTATAGTACGGATGAGAAATTTTACTGGTTTTCGATAAGTGATAGATAAATTGCTATTCTACCGGCCAATAATTTATCCGGAAAGGGACAAAAACGGGTACTAGTTAAAGCTGCAAAAAGCGGATCTTGTAAAAAAACCGAGAAGCCTTATGATGAGAAATGGGTAGTCCGACATGCGATTAACTGACAGGTATTTCGCCATTTCTAAATTGTTTGCCAGAAATAGCCGGTGGCCATTAGGAGGGATTTTATAGGATTTTAACGTTCGTTTATAACGTACTTACGTAATATTTGTATCTATTAGGATTTCACATATTATAACGTATTTATATTGCCATTTTCTTTTTATACTCACCCATATCATGGTAAGCAATTATACTTATATATTTATTTCTGTGTCATAAAAGTGTCGCCCTAGATCCCCACATGACACTTACACTGTATTTTATATAGAAATTAAAAACATTTTATTTCAAAGTTTAATTACATTTAATTTTAATATACATGTGCTATTTTGTTCGATAACTTGTTATCATCTTGTAGGTAGTGACATAATCCCGTTGCTATCGAAATCTTAGGATTTTTGATCAAAAAACTGCGATAAGTAGTTTTGACAGTCCTCTTTTGATGTTAACCTAACACTACCCAAAGAATTCTGAAGAGACCGAAACAAGTAAAAATATGAGGGTCAGTCATGGTGGGAGTGGGGGGACAAGGTCAGGGCTATATGCTGAATGTATTAACACATCCCAACCAACCGCTCACAATTTTTGCTGAGTGGCCAAAGATGTGTGTCGTCTGGCGTTATCATGACGAAAGACCACTCCTTTTTTGTTGATCAATTCTAGCTGTTTCTTCTTAATTTCTGGCTTGAGTCTCATTTGTTATTAGCTGTAGAGATCCGAATCGATGGTTTTGCCAGGCGGTAAAAGCTCCCATTGAACGATGCCCTTCCAATCCCACTATACACATAGCATCACCTTATTGCGTGTTAATCCGGGTATTGCTACAGTCTATGGAACTTGACTACCCTTTGGCCATGATCTTTTTCGCACGTTGTCGTCGTAGGTGATCCACTTTTCATCACTAGTGATCAATCTTTTCAAAAATGATTCGGTTTCATTACGTTTCAATAGAGAAACGAAAATGAGCTTTTTGTAGCCAGACTTTTTAAATGGGTTATAAAAGTTTTGTGGTCAATCCTCAGTTCCTGGGCTATGTCGTAACTACTCACCGTAACTACACATCGACTTTATCCGTATGAGGGCGACCAAAGCGAGCTGCATCTTTGATATTCCCGGACTGAAAACGCTTGAACGCTGCATTAGGTCCATAACCGTTACAATTATTTTTCGCGGCTTGAGTCGTTTTCCCTTTTTTGTAATAAAACTTTAGAATGTACCGAATTTCTTCGTTAGATTCATTCATTTTGGCGGACAGGAAAACAATAAAAAATGGCGGGCAAGTGTTTTTTATTTTTGCTTTTTCTTAATGTCCTATATTTATTGATATTAAAACCAGCCAGATACAAATAGTACAACCAAAGAGATGTTTCTCCAATTTTATACATACAAAATACGAAAAGAATTTTCCGCCGACCTATTCAATCAATCAATCAATTAGCCTATTCTAGTCCACTGCTGGACATAGGCCTCTACCAATGTGCGCCATAGCTATTATATTATAATAATGATAGGCCACAAGAGTATGGAAATATGACAACTGCAAATGGAATGGAATTTCATAAATTCTTCGGTATATATTTTTTAACATAATAAACATATTATCCTACTAATATTATAAACATGAAGGTTTGTGAGGATGTATGGATGTTTGTTGCTCTTTAACCGGTTGTATATAGATAGCTGCACACCTGAATGAACACATAGGCTACTTTTTATCCGAAATTCCCACAGCATCGGGACTTACGCGGGTGAATCCCCGGGGGCGCAGCTAGCTAACACATATATTTATATATACGTTAGTATTTTTATCATAACATCCCACTAATATTATTAATGTGAAAGTTTGGATGGATGGATGGATGTTTGTTTGTTACTCTTTCAGGCAAAAACCACTGATCCCATTGCGATGAAACTTGGTATGTAGATAGCTGAAGACTACTTTTTATTCCGATATTCCCACGGGATCGGGACTTACGCGGGTAAACCGCGTGGCGCTACTAGTAAAATACATATGTGAACATAAAATGTTCTAACTACAGTGTGAAACGCCTAAGTTTGTTTTTTGATAACTCATTTTCAATAAAGTATAAAAGTTTGTATTGGTGGGTTAACACGTACTACGTGCCGAGCGAACGATGAAAATGTGTTGTACTTCTGCCAGCAAAAGGCACTTTCAGATAAGGCTTTCTAATAAATAACACTTGTTTGTGGTAAAACTTATTTAATAATCTTTTGATATTTCGATGTCATATCATAAGCACTAAGCGTGACATTGTTTAGTTTTACCCATTGAGTACGATCTTGTAGGTAGTCAGTAAGTAGAGAGAAAATTTCCTCTTATGCCCATTTTTATCATTTCTAAAGTGGCTTATGGACTAGGACGTCATCAAATACCTTTTTCAGATCAAGGAAGATACACATGTACTTCTGCTTAATGTCTAGCTGTTTAGTAATGTTAGTTGTTAGGTTTGAAGTTGCGTCTTCTGTGCTCTTCCCTGCCCGAAAACCGTATTGGGCATTAGATAAGATATCGTATTTTTTTAATTAAACTAATTAATCGTTTGTTAATAACTTTTTTGATTAATTTCGATAAAACTATAAGTACTGAAATAGGCCTATAGTTGTTAATATCGTTCCTGTTCCGCTTTTGTCTATTGAGTGTATTATTGGACGTTTTAGGTCTAAAGAAAAAGTTTTTTTTTAAACACGTCCTGCAGATACATTGCATGAGGCGGACTTAATGCCGTTGGCATTTTCTACCAGTCAACCTTTGGGTGATACAGAGATGTGTGACAGGTGTATGATAGAAATAAGAAGAATTGTAAGCATAAAAGAAGAACAAAATAAGAGAATATAATATTACTAGCAACTTGCCAAATCATCATCATATTCAACCAATTTACACAAAACGTTAACAAAATATACACGTAAACCTTCCTCATGAATCACTCTGTCTATTGGTGAAAATCGCATTCAAATTTGTTCAGTAGTTTTTCAGTTTATCGCGAACAGACAGACAGACAGATGCGGTGGAGGGCTTTGTTTCATAATATGTATTGATAAACCTTCCTCATTAATCACTCTATCTATTGGTGAAAACCGTATGAAAATCCGTTCAGTAGTTTTTCAGTTTATCGCGGACAGACAGACGGACACGGCGGGAGGCTTTCTTTTAAAATATGTAGTGAAGAATATATTACATAAATAAACCTACATTATTATGTATACTATATATACAAATTACACTGACATATAAATATATACAATACACTTGCAAATAAAATATTCAGATGACTCTGCTAAAAAGTACGTGTACCTTGAAAGTTTGGCGGTTATTGGACACCCTGATAATTGGTGGGAGCGCATTCCAGAGGTTCACAGCTTGGACAGTGAAGGAGGAATGGGCTATACTGGAAATATGGGAGGGACATAAGAAGAGGGGTTGGGAGAACAGAGAAGAAAGTACAATGTAGTCAACGCCCTTAAACTGCGGCGTTGCTTTATGAGTAACCATGACAGTTGAGTGCGATAAGTAGAAATATGGTCGTACTTTCGCAGGTTGAAATTGAATCAAATGCAATTGTTGAGAAGTCGGTCGTGTTTATTGAGTAGATTTGCATTCAAGTCGACATCGCAAACATCACCATACTCGACTACTGGGAACACCAAAGTCTTTATAAGCAACGTGTTTTTCTTGGTTGGGAGAATTTTTTCATACAGACTACGCAAAACGTCAGTTACTTTCTGACTGACATTTGAGACCTTAGAGTACTGTCGATGTACAGACCAAGATCTTTAACTGAAGAATTGATGGGCTTGTGTAAACATAAAGCACATAGATAAGCAATAATAGGGCCCAGAGTTGCAATACTTTTATAAATTTAGTGGATATTATCCCGTCCTGCAGCTGATTCATTTTTCAGGTTATTTACGATGGAAGATATTTAAGAGATGTCCGGGTCGATTATGCCAATAGAGTTGGGTAGTAATGGTAGTGACGCAAAGTATTCTTTGATAGTTTCTGGGTCACTAAAAGTTATTTGTTCGGCCAGGGTTTCTACCTACACTATTAAAATGAGCATTGACGTGATTCACAGAAACTGTAGGGGTACTTTTCAGGCTAATAAATTTCTTATTTATACTTTTTTCTTTGTTTGTGTAGGTTAGTGTTCTAAAACAGATTCGGTTCGAAAATTCGCGAACACTAATTACTTTTTTATAAACCTACGTCATATTCACGACAAATTCATTCCGTTTCATGTGCAATAAACTGCTTCAATCACCACATTACACTTTATTTCAAATTACTAAGAACAGTTTACCGCATAATAGGATTTCTATGAAGCCTGAATTCTGTTACTTAATTTCCCTTTTTTATTAAAATTGCAGTGTTTAATCGTACGTGTAACGTAGTGTCACGCAACGCAAACATTACTTGCTAATATTAGGGACGAGCTTCTTTGAAGCATGTCAATGACAAAATAAACGCAGTGTTAACTTCACTCAGTATTTTAGTATTGGATTATTTGCTGCCGAATCATTCTTGAAGATACTTGGTGAACTGGAAACACGCGTGTCGAAGTCACTGGAATCACTTTTTGACATTGGAAGATTGAGAATTACGGTTTGGTATCTCCAAAGTTTTAATGGACGCCATGCCTGGTAATTAGACATCTGTTGAAGAAGTTTGGTTTGTATTCCCGGTATATGGCAATTAGTTGAGATTTATCCTAGGTTGTTTTCATCGGGGGTGAGGGTGAATGGATGGTTTTCTCATCACCAATTTTTGGCTCAGTGTACCTCAAACTTAAAACTGTTAAGTATTAACATAAAATAATTAAAAAGCAATTCCATCAAGCTCGCTCTACCACATACCTTTAAAGGCTAAACACATCAACCTAATCAAATGCAAAATATTAATTTATGTTCAGGCCTTGAACACCTTAGAATCACGTGTATGGCTTAGAAGTAAAGTGGTGCCACTTCTAAGCCAATTACTAACATAGTCATATTGCCATTCAGATTCCTAATGTTTTCTGTTTAATCAAATGGATATTCCAGATTTTCTACTACTAACTATACCAATTCAAAAACTCTATCTTTACCTTTATAAACTATCGCAAGTGGCACTTTCATTTAAATAGATAATGGGTTTATTTCCAATTTAAACGCGATGCCTGGTTCAGACAGTTGCAAGTGTCATCGAGTATCGTTTATTAAGGTTACTTTAACCAATTATGGAATTCCCTTATAAAATAAACTTGTATCGGACGGTGTGTAAACGTTTTCACAGTTAGGGTTGTCATAATAAAAAATATAAATTTCTGTACTTTTAATTTATATTAAAATACAGTGTAATACATGTAACTTGTATATTAAGTAAAATTTAAAACAAACTTTTACTTTTACATTTAAAACGCTTCTGCTTTCTAACATTACTTAAAGGGAAACAAAAATATTAAGGGATGCAACAGAACTATTTCCACGTGAGATTTAGCGTACATTACGTAAATTAAAAAAACAATTCCTTTATTTTATTTTGTTCGTTTGCCAACTTTCGATCACATATAGCTTGAAATCTGATCAGCGCTTAACAATGGCACCAACTAAGCTTGATAAAAAAAATACTGTGCTTAAATGCAGTAACGTACTAGTAATAGTAGTAAGTAGGTACTCGTAAGCCGCCGCCAAGCAGCCGCCCGCGCTAGCGCTGTGACGTTTCAGGTGTAGCCGAAAAATTATAAAACTAGGTACATTTATGATAGATTTTGAAAGTATTAACTAATTGCACTGTAACAAACGATAATTTAAAAATATAGAATGAATTTTTTTAAATACGTAGCCTGCGCACCAGACGTGTCCTTTTACGCTCGCGAGCGTGCGTGTCTAATACGTTTTTTTTATAGTATAGGGGGCAAACGAGCAGACAGGTCACCTGATGGTAAATGACTACTGCCGCCCATGAGCACCTGCAAATCATAAGTCACAAGTGCGTTGCCGCCTTTAAGGTGGGAGTAGGGGGAAGGGGGAAAAAGAGGTGAGGAAGAGAGAAGGGTAAGGGCCTCCGGTAACCTCACTCACTCACTCGGCGAAAAGCAATGTTAACATTGCTTCACTGCCGGTTTTCTGTGAGGCCGTGGTATCACCCGATCCAGACGGCCCAAACGTGCTGAAGTATGGCTCTCCCACTGTCTCCCACTTCCACGAGTCTAATAATTAGTGATTCCCATTGGTGGCAAGGTTCCCAGCCTTGGTTTGGTCGATCCTGCAAAACGGCGGCCCGCCGAAAGCAGGAATGTTACCAAGCTTGGGTAAACGCAGCGGCAGTACAGGATGTTAAGAAAAGCGCATTAAAAAAGCAGCTCAACTTTGCCTCCAGGTCCTTCAAAAGAGACTTTGCCAGGGCGAAGTCGGAGCACATTGGCAGAATTGGCGAGAGACTGGTGGGTCTCCCTTTTGGAAATCGAGCATTTTGGTTTCTTGCCAAAGCTGTCCAGGGGAATTTCTGTAGACCATCCCTTCCACCCCTGCAAATGGAAGATAATTCATTGGCCCACGACGCTAAGGAGAAAGACGACCTCTTGGGCAACCTCTTTACGTTCAACTCGACTTTGGATGACTTGGGAAACGTACCCGTTCCAAAGCTCAGTGCGTCTTCTTCACTTCTTTCACTCGATATTCATAAGTCAAGTGGGCTTGACGGAATCTCTCCCATCGTGCTGAAGATGTGTGCTCCAGAGTTGGCACCGGTTTTAACGCGCCTTTATCGGCTCTCCTACTCCCTCGGCGTCATCCCGAACTCATGGAAAACAGCTTTAGTGCACCCGATCCCTAAAAAAGGTGACCGCTCGGATCCGTCTAACTATAGACCTATAGCCATAACCACCTTGTTCTCCAAGATAATGGAATCCATTGTCAACCGCCAGCTCCTTCGGTACTTAGAAGACCACCAGCTACTCAGTGACCGCCAATATGGTTTCCGTTGGGGTCGTTCAGCTGGTGATTTTCTCGTATACCTGACTCACCGTTGGGCACAGACGATCGAGAGCAAGGGGGAGGCGATGTCAGTCAGTTTGGACATACCCACGGCCTTCGATCGGGTCTGGCACAAAGCGCTTCTCTCGAAGCTTCCTTCCTATGGGCTTCATGAGAAATAATGCAGCTGGATCACCAGTTTTCTCGCAGACAGAAGCATCAAGGTCGTTGTCCACGGTGCATGCTCCGACTTCAAGTCTGTGAATGCTGGTGTCCCACAAGGCAGTGTGCTATCACTCACGCTGTTTCTTCTGCATATCAATGATATGCTGCAAATCAGCAGCATTCATTGCTATGCCGATGATAGCACGAGTGATGCCTTGTATACCGGCTACGTTAACATTTCTCGGGGAAACGTCACTGAGAATCGATCCAAACTTGTGTCTGAAATCGAAGCCTCCTTACGATTAGTTTCCGATTGGGGTCGACTTAATCTAGTCCAATTTAACCCAAGGAAGACACAGGTTTGCGCGTTCACCGCTAAAAAGATACCGTTTGTCGTGTCACCTCGCTTTGAGAGCACTCCCCTGACTGCCACAGCCGGCATCGGAATCCTTGGCGTCGATATATCGAGCGAAGTCCAGTTCCGCGGTCACTTGGAGGGTAAGGCCAAATTAGCCTCGCAGAAGCTTGGTGTGCTCAACAGATCGAGACAGTATTTCACCCTGGCCCACCGCCTACAACTGTGTAA
Source organism: Callimorpha dominula (assembly GCA_949752705.1). Classification (NCBI taxonomy): domain Eukaryota; kingdom Metazoa; phylum Arthropoda; class Insecta; order Lepidoptera; family Erebidae; genus Callimorpha; species Callimorpha dominula. Next base: position 6,184,340 of record OX456991.1, read on the forward strand.
GGCGCAGGTTCGGCCGCATATGGAATACTGTTCTCATATCTATGCAGGAGCAACCCAGTACCAGCTTCTCTCTCTTGACCGCATTCAACGGAGAGCGACTCGAATCATCGATTGCCAGGATATTTCAGATCGGCTTGACCCCTTGGCGTTGCGTAGAGATGTAGCCTCACTCTGCATTGTCTACCGCATGCAACGTTTCGCCATCGTTCAACGCGACAAAACTTTCATCCCCATCACCTGGATAATTGGCAATCCACCACTGTGCGGTTTTCCAGAAATATTTTGCCTCGCACAACCAATCATTGAAACAAATTGTCGTTGTCCTGCGGTGTTTCCGGACCGATACTACTTTCAAACCTTCAAGAAATGAGCGTACTCCTTTCTCAAAGGCCGGCAACGCACTTGTAACTCTTGAGTTGCAGGTGTCCATATGCGAAGGTAGTCACTTACCATCAGGTGACCCGTCTGCTCGTTTTTTTTTAATTTAAAAAAAACCCTCCGTTGATGTAAGTAATAAACTACAGACTCAATACACTGCAGTTTTTGTATCAAACTAGTACAAGATATATTCACAAGAGCATTCATTGGATATTCTGGTTTATTCTTACGATGGCATTTTATTAATGGAACTATCAAGTGCCACTATTTGATCCGAAAAACTTCAAAAAATACCTTGCATAGGATATGTAAAAATAATTCTAAAGTAATTGGGTATTTACGGTATCAGGCTAGGTATTTTTTTGTAATTTTTAGGGTTCCGTACCTCGAAAGGAAAAAACGGAACCCTTATAAGATTACTTTGTTGTCCGTCCGTCCGAACGTTTGTCTGTCTGTTAAGACCCTTTTTCTCAGGAACGCGTTGAGGGATCAATCTAAAATTTATAATTTATAATCAAACACTTAGGTCTATTGTCCCTTAGAGCTGTGAAAGAATCAAACTTCTAAGCCAACGCAATCAAAAGATACAGCCGTTTATGCCGCAAATTTCCGCAAATTTTCGACACTCGCTTAAGAATCAAAACCTACAGGGTACTTCCCGTTAACTCAGAATCTTGAACTTTGATACGAAGCAATGTCTTATAGCACAGATAAAGGAAAAATTGGGAAAACCGTAAATTTTTAGTTACATCATATAATAAAAATATTTCACCGCACTTAGCCGGTTTTTTTATTTTATTTGAGGATGGTAATGAATGAGAATAAATTATAAAAAATAAACAAATAACTATTGCGTATACGACTGTTGAGTATGTTTAAAGGTAATTAATTATAAAATCAACTGACTGCAATTATCTATCAATGTTATGCTCCTACATTATCTTGTTTTCATCTTTTTTTAAGTTTACTTTCTACGTAGCCGGGTTTTTTTTTTGAATATTTACTTTTATATTGATAAGATTTTTGTTTCATTTAATTGTCTGTATTTCTTTTATAAACCCAATTTCTGTAAAATAATATGGAAGAGAGAAACATCACCTGGACCTTATGAGACGTCTTTGGTGATATGCCACTCAACATGAACATCTTTTTACGATACACACATGTATACATAATAGGCTCGAGATGTTGCCGGGCGCAGGCCCATCATTATACCAGCGCTGCAGTCTCACAGGCTGCAGCAATATGCTGAGATAGGTGCCCTTTCTGGCATTGCACAGGGCACTTTAACAACTACGGATATATTTCTAATTTATTTTTATTGTAAAAATTGTGTGCGGTCCTGTGAATGTTAGAATAAATGTTTCTCTTTCTTTCTTTCTTTTCTTTCTTTTGTTTTTCACAAAAATACAACCTAGCCTATGTTTATCGCGCGGCTGAAACAACTCCATAGATACTTCATTGATTAAATCCAGGCCGCCACCATGTGGTTTTTGAGATATTAAATATTTTAGGTTAATAACTTTTCAAAGGTCTGCTAAAATTAATTACGAAGGTATTAATTAAGTTTTAATTTTAGTCTTGAACGCCCTTTCCAACTTTCGAAACCCTTCACTGTGCGTGGTCTAAAACCCTTAAATTTAAGTAGACTTTTATTTGAGTTGAACAAACTTAATGTTTATATTTTTGTTATAAAAGCAGTAAAAACAACATTCATTTGTATTCAGTTAGAAACTTTAGTTGAGATTAACAAGTGTAAGAAACAGTCTCGAAACCACTGATATAAACTATGAAAATCACTAACTAACATAACTTCCAAGTTGTCGCGGCCACACTCAGGGCGGCATGAGGCGCTGGTACGCGCGCCTCCGCCTGGGAGCAAGCTATTGGAAGTGCTCGTCGAAGTGCCACCTTCCGTTAAGGATCAGGCCCAGATATTTTATGTGGGCCTGAACCGGTACGAGAACCGAGTTGACCTCGATGGAGGCGCCAGGGGGTGGACCACGACGGGGCCCATAAAATAAAAGGGCCTCCGTCTTATCCAGGGCCACCTGCAAACCCAGGGCCTCGATGCGCCCGACCACCAGAGAGACTCCCCTGGTGGCCAGGCGCGCCGCCTCCTGAAAGTTCATCCCCCGGGCTGTGACTAACATTTCATCCTCGTAACAGATTACATCAAGCTCGAGGTCACCTCGGAGGGCCCAGTCGTACCCCATGTTCCACAGGAGTGGCCTCAAGGACAGACTCCTGCGGAACACCACACGACATGGGCCGACGACTCAAAACTCCATCTCGGTCCTCGTACATGACGGTACGCTCCTCTAGATAGTCTGCCACTAGCTGCCTAAGGTACCCTGGCACTCCGTGATAGTGGAGTGCTTCCCTGATGCAGTTGAATGGCAGACTATTGAACGCGTTGGCGATGTCAAACGACACCGCCAAAAATACGCCGCCACAGCTCACTACCACTTCGGTCACGGCCCTCAGGCGCAACACAGCACCAACCGTCGAACGCTACGCTCGAAAACCAAATTGGGCGTCCGACAAATCGGGGCCGACCTCGCCAAGGTGCTGGACGATGCGGGCAGAGAGGACGCTCTCAAACAATTTGCCCGCCTCGTCCAGCAACACGATGAGCCTGTAGGCCGCGACCGAGTCGGTAGGCCGTCCCGCCTTCCTTAAAAGTACCAGCTTCCCGCTTTTCCAGCAGTCATGGAAGCGTCCGGACACCAAACTAGCGTCGAACACCTCCCTAAGGTGGTCGAACATGTGGTCGAGAGCCAGGGCCAACACTCGGGCAGGGATCCCGTCTGACCCGGGGGCGGTGTTCTTGGAACGGATCCGTAGAACAACCGCCCCTACCTCCACATCCGTGACGGGCAGAACACCATCCTCCTCGTTCTCCCCGTCGTCTCCAGCCAAGGGGGCCATCGACGGGGGTACGTGTTCAACCCCCTTGGCGGGAAAAGGCCCTCAACCACTCCCTGCAGGAAGCTGGGCTGGAGAGTCTCCATAAGGGGGGGGGGGGGCCGACGCACGGAGCTTTACTTGCGCGGCGCGATATGGGCGACCCCAGGGGTCACGATACCCTCCAGCATTTCCTTTCATTTTTCCTTTTTGGTGCGGCTAATGGCCAGCTTCAGAGCTTGCCGCGCATCTCGATACTGCTCATGAAGCCAGTCCTCTTCCCGGTGACGGTGACGCCGCCGGCTGCGGGTGTAGGAGTACAGGCCGCGCGAAGGTCCGCCAACTCCTGGGACTACCAGTAGACCTCCTTCCTTGGAGGCCGACGACCTCGAACACGGGGCATGGCCGCATCGCAAATCTGCGTGATCGCATCGCAAAAGCGGCCCGCTCCCATGTCTGCCTCCTCGGTCAGAGGCCGCGGAGACAGCCAATAGTAAATAATCCCTGCCTCCTCCAGTAAGTCCCTGTCCAATTTGGTGACAGCTCACCGCGGGAAACGGGAAGAACGCCGTGCCGTGTGACCCCTTCTGGGGTCCTGGATCCGGGAGAGCTCGAATCGGATATAGAGGTGATCCGAGAGCGTCTCAACCTCTTCCAGGACACGCCAGTTCCTTACTCGTGCGGCGAGAGCAGGGGTAGCGAACGAAAGGTCCACTATCCACCCCCCCCTGCTGTCGCACGCACGTGTTGGTGGAGCCTCTGTTTAGAAGACAGAGGCCCACCGAAGCCGCCCACTCCTCTACGGCTTTGCCCCGTGCGTCCGTCCTGGGGGAACCCCACGCAACGGACTTTGCGTTGAAGTCCCCAGCACTAGGACGTGTCTAGACGCAAGTCGCCGCATCGAGGTCTCCAGGTTATTAAGGAAAACCTCGAAGTCACTCAAACTCCTGTTGGGGGAGAAGTAGACACCATATATGGTGATCCCCCCCATTCGGCAGCAACATATCCATTACCCTTGTCTCTTAGCGACAAGGGCGGGGACTGAGCTGCGGTGGAGCCGACGACTGCCACGGAGCCGTCCCGGTCACCCATCCAGTTTGAACGGGAAGGAACGTTATAGGGCTTCGCAGCTACGGCTACACTGACCGACCACTCCGCCATGGTTTGCAAGAAAAGATCTTGCGCACCGGCAGAGTGGTTGAGATTCGTCTGGACAAGGAGGCTGGAGACTTGGTCCATTTATTGAACCGTGTCTACAGCCTCCTCCGGCGGAACATTCCGCCGCCTTGTGCCCCGGTCGACCGCACCGGAAGCAAAGTCCGCTGCAGTCAAAGCAACTTGCGCACTTGACGCGAGTGTGCCCCGATGCTAGGCATTTGAAACACCTCATCGGTCTTGCCGTCAGGACTGTGACTCTAGCGTTCACAAAACCGATTAGGAGCCTGCTGGTGTCGGCCAAAACCGGGACAACTGACCCACACCGCGCCAAGGGCCCCTGGACCGGGGCGGATGGTGCCAAGCCTGATGTGGTCCGCTTTGCAACCTGTCTTCTCCCGAACTGCAACGCACACATCCTCGACCGTGACAGAATCGTCCAGGCCCGAAAAGCGTAGCTCCGCGCACTTGGTGGGCGTGGCGATCTTCACGCAATCCGTCATTGGAAATAATCCCCGCAGCTTCTCAGCAAAAGTGTCGGCCGCCTTCACACCTTCAACCCCGGGAACTCTAAGACCCGAGCTCCCGTCTGGGCGAGGCGCATCCTTACACCTGAAGCCCCGAATTCACTGGTGAGGCTATCCCGGGCTTTTTTAAACACGGCCGCGTAGGATAGCTCGCCATCTGCCGCCTCCGGTGACAAGGTGATCACCACAGCCGCCGTTTTTGGCGGCTTCAGTTTTGGCGACCTCTTTGTAGTGGCCACTGCCACCGATGGCGACTGCGGCGTAGAGGCTGCTATATTGGCAGCCTTCTTATTCCGCTTTCGGGACTTCTTTTTGCGATGTCGAGGGGACAGACGTGGAGGGGCCAGATGCAGAGGGGCCAGATGTGGAGGGGCCAGACACAGTTTTGGTACCAGAAGGAACTGTTGTTCCTCTAGGTGCCGGAGTGGGAAGGGGAGTTTAGCCGAGGCCTTAGTGGGCTGCCCGGCTTTCGATGCCACCGCTTTTGATGCGGCCTTAGCCGGTCTTCCAGCATTCGGCACAGCTATAGGGACTGGCGCTGATGTCGCCGCCGCATAGGAGACCGCGACGTGGCCCCCCGAGACGGGAAGTGGCGTCGGGCTCGATGCAGCCTTGGGCTTATCACTAGCTAGAGGCGGTCGGATGATGGGGGCCTTGCCTCGGGCGTCATCTGCGTCAAATCATTGACGCGGTGTGGACACCGCGTCAATGATTTGACGCAGGTGGGAGTCCGGAACTTTGGAGGAAGAGGGGGTTGAGGGAACAGTCTGCACCGCAATAGGGCTCAGTGACTCAGGGCACTCCGAACGCGCTCGAAACTTGGCAAACTGAGCACTCAGTTCGGCAATCTGCTTCGTCAGGCGATCGTTTGACGCCGTAAGGTGGTCATTCGCCTCTTGAAGGCTAGCCACGTCTTCGATGGGGCTCTCAACGACCCCAGACACGGTGGAGGAGGAGTCCTTCAGGGCCCTGACGAACGAACCCTTCAGGTTCGTAGACTTGGTGGCCACTTCGGCACGTTTCGGCCGGCTCGACTCCACTCGATACCACGGCCTCACAGAAAACCGGCTGTGAAACAATGCTTTTATTGCTTTTCGCCGCGTGAGTGAGGTTACCGGAGGCCCTAACCCTTCCTCTCCTCTATTCCCGTCCTTCCCTTCTTTAAGGGCGGCAACGCACTTGTGACTTTTGAGTTACAGGTGCCCATGGGCGGCGGTAGTCATTTACCACCAGGTGACCCGTCTGCTCGTTTGCCCCCTATACCATAAAAAAAAAAATTAAAAAAAATTCTATTCGAATCTGCAGTTCCTGAGATAAGCCCGATCAACCAAAAAAACAAAGCTTTAAAATATTAGCATAGATTGCCTTATAAATTCGCTACTATCCAAAGCATGCCAAAATATGGCATCGATTTTAAATAATGTGAATATAGGTGTATTATTATAACTGGCACTACAAAACAAAGTCTAAAGGGTTACAATTGACTCTTGAAGTCACCGTTGTTACTCTCGTTTTGACAATAACTGAGCCAATAAAATAAATTACTTCGCCAAGTTGCACAATAAAATAACTTTATATACTGTGAAAATTGTCGTCCTGTTTTATTTTTAAATTTTCAATTTATTTTATAACTAGCAGCGCCCCGCGGTAAACCCGCGTATATATCGGGATAAAAAGCCTATATGTTAATCCAGGTCTCCAGCTATCTACCTACCAAGTTTCATCGCAATCGGTTCAGTAGTTATGGCGTGAAAGAGTAACAAACATCCATCGATCCACCCATCCATCTATCCAAACTTTCATATTTATAATATTGGTGGGATTAGTGTGATAGTCAAATTAAAATTAAAAGTGAATGATTTGATAACAGTAGGGCGTAACGTCATGCCTAAGTATTTCATAGAATGATGTACCGAACCTACAGTTTTGACGTTTAGGAGTTTTTTTTAGTTGAACACGCTTACACCGATTACTGAGTAGTTACTACGTAACAGATAAGTCATTCCCTACAAAAATATCCATACCTACCATTTTAATTGCCTGCTCTTTCGGGTGCCGACCGCTACTTGCGAAAATAAACTTAAATGTATGTAAGCAGTATAATTGTCCTCCAATAGCGCACGGCCGCATGGCCGTAAGTGAGTGTAGGGTTCCTTCTTCAAGTTATAAAAAAATTGCTATGTTAATTATGTAATTTTTCATTTAAAATTTTTAAGTACACGAAAATCCTACATGTGTTTTATTTTATATAATGATTAATATACTTCTTCCCTTTTCTAAAATTTCGAATATTAAACTGTATGGTGGAGAATATTCTACATCTTACAAAAAGTTTTAATATAATAATAATTTGACGTCTTTTTTCTCTTCATTTTTCTCTTCTCTTACTTTATCTACATTCATTTTTTTTTTATATATTATATGGGGCAAACGAGCAGACGGGTCGCCTGATGGTAAGTGACTACCGTCATATAGGTACAACACATAAACTACCAGAAACCATGTAAATTTTCACTACGAATTTTGCAGTATTTAAAGAATATATAGCAATACGATCTCGAATTACGTTTATTGTACTTTAAAAATAAAAGCGTGTACACGTAAAGTCCGCCGGTGGACCTGCGGCCGGTAGGTATTTAGCGCGCACAATTACATCGAAGTACAAGAACTACCACTCGTCGCTCACTGCACGTTTATTTACTGAAAAAAAAATGAATGGGAATGGAAAAATAGTTTTTCAGTGAAATGTTGCATCCCAGGTGACAAAAAGCTTAAGTACGTTACTGCAAAGAACGAGAATTTCCTTAAAAAAATTGAACGACATAAAGAATGTCACGATGATTTGCTGGTGAAGGAACTCTTATCTTATAAGAATGAGGAAGCGGTAGATCGACATCCATATTTAATAGCCCGTTTTTTTAATTCTTGTTTCACAGAAATAACAGTTTAAATTTTTGTAGCACATTTAACTACCTAGTTTCGTCTTGGTTCACGATGAGAAAGTTAAAATATAGCCTTTAGTAATAAGAGCTTTTTTTTGAACTTTTGTTGTATACTTACCACAAGTAAAATAAGTCTGATGAATTCACAAAACGGGCAACAGTTAAAAAAAAAATCATACCAACTTTTGTACTGGGGTTTTTGGTGTTTTGTAAATTTTTGGTGGAGTTTTGATGTTAAACAGTCTAAGAAATGTAAATTTCTTTCTGAGAAATGAACTCTTTAACTAGAGATCGTGAAAAACCATTATTTTGCTTCCATTCCTTTTGGTACTTTTCCAATATGCGTAATATTTTTGTTACCCAAAAAGTTAAATACATATGAAATAAACACTTGAATAACTTCACAAACGAGTCGTAATAAAGCAAAATACCGTTGTATTTGTGGATTGTATTAGCATAATCACAGAATCTTTTTATTTATTCAAGACAAATTAATTCACTAACTGCTAATTGGAATGAAATCACTAATTCCTGGAATTATCGTCTTTCTAACTACACACCCACCACTATTAGCACGAATAATGCCAAATCTGGCTAATTTTATTGTGATGTAATTACCATACTTACAAAAAAGACTGAACTCATATTACCCAGAGTAATCGTTTAAGTGTGTGGAGACGTAAGAGACAAATTATTTGATTGTCACTACCTTCATTTATGAACACGAAAAAAGATATAGTTTTATGTATAGTTTTGAATTCGAGAGTCAACTTTTTAAAAAACTTTGATAATCATTTTGGACAAACGCTAATCTAATTCAATAGTAATTTTTGAGCAGAAAATGTAAAAACTAAAACAAAAATATCACATTCTTGTATTCTCCAAATCAACAATTAAAATAGTATGTATATTATTTTCATTGTTGATTTGGAGAATACAAATTTGTTAGCCAAATATCGCAAACGTATAAGCTTGCGATATTTGGGTAATGGCTCCCGAATTAAAAATAAAGCAATCTCTGATTGCATCTGTCATATATATTATATGCATTATGTGACGTATGTTTCAGTATGTGGCTCATCACCCGACTAAGGTTCTCAGTGTTGGTCCTGTGTTTACTCTGGACACACATAATATCACTAGAAATATTAAAGTTCGCTATTTTTGGAAACGCGCTCGGTCGACGCCATTACACTATTTTGAACGTGGCTGAAAAACAGCGCAAACTGCGGAAGTGTACTTTCAGAGGATAGCAATAAACTGAGTAATGATCGATGATGATTAATTTTTTTGTTCATTTAATATTGTATATTTATTCATATAACAGACAGCTCTGTAGTAATGACAAACTTGAGAATACTGTTGAAATTGTTATGTTTACATAATAGATCTAATTGAGCAATTATTTCAATAACATGGTGTTATGTTAAATTTTTTGTTCATGCACATTTACTGTTTCTATTTATGGCATATTACACAATATTCAACACTTATATCTAACTAAAGTAACTTATTATTAAATACAAGCACATTGCAAACATTACAAAAACAATAAAATTTAACTATTTTTTAAATATTCTTCGACAGGGTAAAAACAATTGTGACATAGCCAACAAAAAATTGTTTTTAAATTTGCGTATGGGCAATGCCTGTACCGCTGGACATAAATGATTTTTAATCCGCGAAGACATTGTCCGATTTAAAACATCATTGTCCGAAGGTGTTTTACTTGTTTTTATTAGTTTAAAGTACCTCACTGTTGCTAGGTAATTTATTGAAAATATTGTTTCTAAATCAGGTGTAGCGTTATGTTTTTGTTATTTTAAAAACTAACACCGAGTGCACACATGGGCGTTAGATTTTAAAAAGTAGATGTAGATTAATATCTGTTTAGTTAGCGCTATCTTAAAATATATAACGCCACAAAACTGCCTAGAATGTCCTTGGTATAAAAGGTACCTACAATATTCAACCTCATGAATGTTATATCATGTCAAATATCCAATAACAAGAACTAGGTGACGAAAGTGCTCCGAATTCATTTATCAAATTGAACGGACTTCTTTTGTAAAATTCTTCAGTGAATATCTTCGTCGTTTAAGGCAGCATGTACATGTTATATGAAAATCCATAAAGTAAACATGCTTTCTACTTGATTAATAAAGCTTCTATTTAAGGCGTTGTCGATATTATTCAACGAGGTTAAAATATATGGTATGTAAACTGGAGAGAATATAATAATTATAAACGGTTTTTGTTTTTACAAAACAGGTTACAGTCACAATACATTTAATCCCTTTTTTTCTTAAATTGCGGGAGTCATTTTAAATATACATGCCCCTTCCTAGGTTTGTCGGTTCTGAATTAAAGATATTACACTTCTTTATAATTAAATCCTCCTTCTAATGAACTAAAAACAAAATTTATGTTGATGGCACCTTGTCACAGTGACTACTACTAATATAACTAATTACCTAGATCCCGCGGTATATCATAAACAAAAGTATTAATAATATTCCAAAGTATAAGGCTGCTATGCAACAACCCGTGTCAAAGGATTAGACTATTGAAAAAAAAAAACTGTAAACACTGCCAAAACATTGAAATTCGAAATTCGAACGAAGCATAAGGGATGATTAATAATACACCGCTGTAACATGAATTAGCTTTTAAACGTATCGTGGCCGGGTCGGGAACAACCCACCGATATTTCGACGCCGCTCCCCGACCGTACACCAGCCATGTTCCGACCATGGCGTGGAACGGGCTCCGTTCAGTGTAATATAAATTAGTTTATACAAAAGTATGCTATAAATATTTCACAGTGCCCCGGCCGGGGCACGGTCTGACCCCGGCCCGGTGTGACATGAATCATCCCTAAAAAGGGTGCGACAACATTAATGTATCGTATAAAATAATGAATTACCTAAGTTTTGATTGTTAATCCTATTTTGGTACTTATAAGGTGTAATTAACTGAGACTGATAGCCGTTGATTACCTATTTCCACCATTACGTCATCAAAGTATTGTTAAGTAGTATTAGCTAATACTGTGTAGAAAAATAATTTTATAATTATTCCCCCCTTCCTCTGCTCCCACTTTAAAGGCCGGCAACGGACTTTTGAGCTGCAGGTACTCAAGGGCGGCGGTAGTCATATACCATCAGGTGAACCACCTGCTCTTTTGCCCCCAATACTATGAAAAAAAAAATTCTAGTTTAATTTCAAGATTAGAGCACTCAAAGAAAGATTCGAGGTGAAACTAGAAAGTTTCACCCGCGTAAGTCCCGATCCCGTGGGAGTATTGGGATAAAAAGTGGTCAATATGTTAATCCAGGTCTCCAGCTATCTACATACCAAGTTTCATCGCAATCGGTTCAGTAGTTTTGGCGTGAAAAAGTAACAAACATCCATCCATCCATACTCACAAACTTTCACGTTTATAATATTAGTAGGATATTTTAATTATTCTTTTGACATCTACAGCCACCGTATCGTCACGTCTAGTTCTAAAATGAAGTATTAAGATAGGTATACGATTTTATTAAAATGCTCTTTCAAAAGTTTACAAACTTAATTATATAAACAGGTTTGTTAAAAAGTTATCAATTAGCATTAACAATTTTTTTTCATTGAAGGTATATTGGATATAGACTGGCCTGTTGGTCTAGTGGTTAGTGACCCTGACCGCTGAGCCAGAGGTCGTGGGTTCGATTCCCACCCTAGTCTGGGTGTTCTTTGTGTCCGTTGTTTGTATGTTTGTAAAGCCCCCCGCGACACAGGAGTAATTCCTAATGCGGGAGTTGTCGTTTTAAAAGAGAAAGAGATATTATTACAAAGTTCTAAATTGACTGAACTGAATAAGTATGCATTATAAAACTTTTTTTAACAATAGCATTCATAATTTAATTTAGGCTATTATTTATAACTTTCGCGACTTACATATTAGATTTTAGACAATCGGTGTAATTCGGTCGAAATGACGGTAAACCAAAAGGTGTGTGCCAAATTAATTATAGGTCAAGGCAATTAAAAAATTTATATGTGTATATATTTATACGGACTATTTACAAGCATGCATCATAAAAATTCTCCGCATCGTCGCCTGCTGGCAGTATTACCACGTTGAATGGTAATGCTAATTCTCTGTGCAAGCATAAGCCCCGCCTTCTGGTCATGAGAAGTATTGATCAGTCACTTAACTAGTTCATTATAAATGGAACGAGCACTCGGACCCCATGACCCTAGCGTTTTGACCCCAAACTCTCTCAAAAACATATTATATTTATTATACATTTATATTTTTTTTAACGCAGTACAAGCTAACCCATTTAATCAACTTTAGTATGTTTACTAGCCGATGGGTATGACACAAATTAAGGCTAGGTTTTGTGTACTTTATATAAAAAAATACTTTGATGAAATAAGTCTGCTATTTTTTGTTAGCATTTTTGCAAATGTTTATATTTCTTGTTATGTTCTACGGTAGATTGGTTGTTATGGTTACGAGAAATTGACATACATACGAGTACACTCACTCCTATACCCTAAAGGGGTAGGCAGAGGCATCAAACAAATCCACATTTTGCCGACTAATCCAACTTAAGACTAAGCCTATTGCCGTGAACCGGGCACTTAGGCAATTATATATTGTATATTGAAAGGGAAAGAAGGGAAGGTGATGGAAGCAAAAGAACATTGCGTATACAGATTTGCGACAGTTTCTTATACATATTGACAATACACTAGTCTTCCTTCTAGTCTATTGAAATGATCTGTGTGACCTTTACTTAGTTTGTGAAAAAATCACTTTATACGAAGATGATACTGTTCTCTTGTTCACAGCCGATAATTGAAAAGAAGCGTATAACATGGCTTTAATACAGTGTGCCATTGGCTTAAGAGAAATAGCCTGACTTTAAATGAAGAAAAAACTTTCTATATGCTATTCTCTATGCGTAATACCATTTCCAACGGCGGAATACCATTTCATTTAATTAAGATATAATTTGACAACTTCTTAATAAACTTGTTTTAATTTATTATTGTAGGGTGTTCATTGTTTAATCCAAATTCTCTACAATATAGAACTAATCAAAAACCCATCAATATCGAGAATAACGAAACTGAATGCTAACCAAAGTGTTAAAATGACCATAAATATGGCACTAATGAAATACTTTATTTCTTGACCAAAAACATTCTGGGCCGTTCTGGCGTTTTAATTTTTTTTAGTAATTATCTAAAACTTGCTAAGGGACCCTTTTGTTTCCTGGTCTCATGTTAGTATAAAATGTTCATATTGTAACTTATATCTAACTGCTTTTTTACTCCAATTTCCTGATATATGTATGCATCCCTTTATTGTCTCTGCGTCCAAAAATCTAGTACTAGTAGTTGTATCATAAGTTTTGTTATTATTATTATTTTATTTAATAATTTATTACGAACCAATCAAGAACTTTTATAACCTAACAACTTTGTTGAGTTCTTTGCGACGGCTACTTGAAATCTTTTCATCGTGACACCAACCATTCTTTACATACAACTATAAGACAAACGCCTCATTGACATGAAAAGAGTCTATAACCATTTTTCAATGTGTCGGAGGTTACATTAATCACTGATCACAGCCATACATTACTGACGGCACGCGTTATTAATGTAAATGGTGGATGGGCTTTCACAGTCCGTGCATCAAATTTTAAATACGATTGTCATAAATAATCCAACAACATTTTGGTCACTAAAGAAGTATAATATGGGACTAAATGAAACGAATAATAGCAATAACATTTCTGTTAATAGTTAAAAGGCTCGAACTTCCCCTCAGTAGCCAGTTCGAGTTACAGGTATGCAAACCTGGCCTTGAGCTATTGCTGACATTCCCCAATCCATCCGTATAAGCTCTTTTTTCTCCCATTGTCTTCCCTTCTTTGTCTACCTCTCTCTTTTAATACACTACCAATTTTCCCATCTTAAATTCCCAAAGTGCCCGGTTGGCGGCAATAGGCTTACCCCCTATTACGTGTGTTAGACAAAATTATAGTTGGCAAAATTTACGTGTTTAATACGTCTCAGCGTACCTCCTTAGTGATACAGGCAATGCATGTAATAGTAATAATAGGCAAGCCCACTGGGCAATATATGCATGCTTAAAACCGTAAAAACTTAATGGTGAATGGATGGAAACGGCGTATGTTACTAAATATGTGTTGCATGTAAATGTGTGCTATTGTGTATTTGTATTAATGTGCACTTCTGTGGTACATCTTGTTGCTTATCTATTTATGAATACGGGAAGAGAATTCTTCATACCCCCTTTTCAGAAAATTTAGCGCACGAAGACATGTAAAATTTTAAAAACTTAAAGTTTATATGTGGAAAAATGCGGAAAGCTAAAATGTTTAAACATAATGTATTTTAAATTTAAAAATCGTTTGGAAACTGTTACATTAAGGTACACGTATCTAGTAAGTATATGTATTTTTGACCTGCCATGGTACGGAAATTCTATACAAGGTGAGTTTAACTTATGCAGGTCAATTTAATAAAACAAAACATTCAAAACTTAATTCATTATGGCCGAAACTCGACCACCAGGTTTTATTTTATGGTATAGTGGGCAAACGAGCAGACGGGTCACCTGATTGTAAATTACTACCGCCGCCCATGGGCACCTGCAACTCAAGAGTCACAAATGCGTTGCCGGCCTTTAAGGTGGGAGTAGGGAAAGAGGGGGGAGAGGGAGAAGAGCGGAAAAAGGTGAGAGGGATAGAGGGAAGGGTTAGGGCCTCCCGTAACCTCACTCACGCGGCAAATATCAATACAATCATTGCTTCACTGCCAGCTTTCTGTGAGGCCGTGGTATCACTCCGGTCGAGCCGGCCCATACGTGCCGAAGTATGTCTCTCCCACGAACAAGGCTATCTTAGTTTGTGTAAATTGGCAAAACATATTTATGCTGATGTATGGTTAGAACATCATGTTAAACTCGGACAGGTTATAAGTAATTTAAATTTTATTCAGTTGTGTAGGTTTCTGTTTACATTTATTCAGTTATCGTTTTTAAATCTCGGTGACCGAGCATTGTCCTCATCATCTTTTTTTAGTTCTTTAAATGATAGTTTTTCACCACCTCAATTCAATAGGTCACTACAACATAGTTGGAGAACATCCAGTCATAGGTCTGGCAGTAGGCCTTAAAATTGAACTTAAATACACAAAGTAGGCACCTAATACGATAAAATTCTTTTCGTATAAACCGTCAAGAGCTTACCATTAACAAATAGTCTTAAAAGCCGTCATCCGTCACTTCTGTCCTCCCTTCCATTGCCGTTCAATGTCTCAATCCAAAAAGCTTATCATTTGAATTGCCAATCCTACTTCATTACCATAAATACATAAAGTATATACATTATACTGATACTTAAGTGGTATTCATTTGACAGCAAACGGAATCATATTGACGTTTTTAATTTAATGTTTCAAAAGTGAAGCGACTTTTGAACTTCTGTCACTAGTCATACGTATGAAATGAAGTTTCAGCGGGAAGACGACGTTAGGTAGGTACCTACTCGTATTTGTTTTAATTTTCAAATATGTAAAAATATGAGATAGGTAATTATGCAATTGTTACGTAATGATGATAATTTTAAATTTAATAGGTACTGTTTTTTTTTTATAAAAATTTTAGAAGAGTATTAGGTTGCAGGTCTGGCACCTGCAACTGAAGCGGTAGGACGCCACACTCCTTGAAAAAGTACCCCCCTCGGGTCCGAAACTAGTCAGGCATCCCTGAAATATACATTAATTAGCTGC
Source organism: Callimorpha dominula (assembly GCA_949752705.1). Taxonomy (NCBI): domain Eukaryota; kingdom Metazoa; phylum Arthropoda; class Insecta; order Lepidoptera; family Erebidae; genus Callimorpha; species Callimorpha dominula. The sequence goes on from OX456991.1 coordinate 6,200,070, forward strand.
AGTCAGAAAAACAAAATTTAAATTAATTAATAGTTAAAAAAAATACAAACAAAATGATTCAGAATGTTCTTGAACAGTGTACAGAGCATTGTTGTTAAAGTTTTGGGAATTGAAAGTATTACATTATCTTTTTTAATATACTACGCTGTTAGGGGACAACGTCCACAGAGGTAGAAGTAGACAGGGGACAAATCAAAATATCAAGGCCATTGGACAATCAATCGCAGATCCTCACGACGTTGCGAGATTATGAAAGCAGTTAACTTTTAGGTTATACGAGTATGGTAGTACACGATGTTCCTTGTTTTAGTTTGTTTTTGAAGATTTTTCTATCAATAACTGCCCAGTAACATTTTTATTACAAATACATAAATTTTATAATCGAAACATTTACAAATAAATACATTTGGAGCATTCAACAGTGTACAGTATTTTATGCAGAACTTACCCACAAATTCTTTTATATACAGACTGTTACAGAAAGGTGTGGTAAAACTGTAGGAGCGTTATGTATAACTGACAAATAGTTGGTTAAACTTGAAAAAAGATTGAACGGAAAATGCTTTTCCTGAAATAGGTGCACATTTCTAAACAATTCACATTTCTATTATGAATTTTCATGTCGATTTCATAGATAGTTTTTTTACGTTTTTATGCAGACATTTTCTGAAAAATGTGCACATTCCATTAACCGCCTTGATAGTAAATATCCAAAAATTAATTCATGTCAGCCTTCCCTCATACCGAATTTAAGCTTTATCCGTCAATTTTCAAGATCAAGTTATCAGTTTTAAAAATCACGATATTTTCTAAAACTGTTAACGCTACGTTGTGGAGGAACAGGTGTTATGTCCCTCCAACACAAAGGGAGGATCCTCCGACCAAGCTAGGTGATCATGCCTTGCGGGCCGTGGCCCAACGGTTGATGTTGGGAAGTTGTATATATACCAATCGGCGCGAGAACTCTTATAGCGCGATGCAGGATTAGTAGTTACTTCGTAGTTCAGCTCGTCTTCACTAGATGATGTTGGAGTATATTTTTGCTGTATGTGGAAGTCGCCACAACGTTATCGACGGGGTTTACTATACGACCCTAAAATATCACCAGACCACACCTTTCTGTAACAACCTGTATATATATAAGGTACTAGTAGTTATTAAATAAATAATGTAGCCTGTACTTGGAATAAAAACTGACAAACAAGGCTATCGTACCAAATATTCCTGGTTCAGAATAAATGAAGATGAAAAATTTAATGAATTGACTGTCACTTAATTGGACTGTAAAATTTTAACATAATTTTATTTTAAACCATCATTGTGCACGTTTGACATGACAGTAAATGTTTAACTAACCGAAATATATGTTTATCATTACCTTTCTAAGCTTGCTTTTTATATACTAATGTACTAATCAGTTCTATGTGTTATAAGTTCATCCATGTGCCCATGTGTTCGTCAATGTGTAGTCCTTATACATTATGTGTTGTGTTGCACAGCGAGCCCGCTCCGTCAGCAATGACAGCACTGCATCAGTTTGGGGCCGAGATGTTGCGTCTATCTCGCGGCTTGGAAGCTTCTGCGGTGACCAAGCCACAAAACAGAGGGTATATAATAATTGGCATTATTAGTTCGCTTCAAAATTAACCCATTATAATTGGCTGTTCGAACGATCGAGGATTTCCGTATATATATAAGCAAAATATGGATTTAAAATATTTATTGTTTACAGGACAAACATGCCGGAACGTGGTATACTTACTCCTGGATCGTTGAGTATAACTTCAAGTTCGCCGTCATCCATGCTTCAAGATCGACGTCGACCTTCGTCCGCAGGAGAACATAGCACACCGCTCCACCGGCCGAGGAGCGCTTCTGATGACGAAACTAATGAAGGTTTACTTGCTCCAGCAACTCTGACAGCTAAATCGCGTAGCTCTGAAGACGGTTTGTTGCTTCCACCACCGTGCACTTGCCCATATTTCGGTTCTGAGTCGACTCCTCCCAGACGCACAACAGAAGTTATTATAGTTCCTGGAGGAGAAATAAATGTAAATAATTCATGTAACGGGTTTCCTCGAAATGGTAATATGAAAGATGAGCCATCCACTCCGTTCTTTAGAAGATCTAGTCGTGGAGCCACCTCAATGGTTACTTGGGATGAAGCACGACGGAGAGGTTCAAGTTTTGGTGGAGCTAGAACGACTTTATCGACTCCAGTTCGAACCATTCGTTCTCAAAGACCTACAACTAGATCTCCCCAAATAACTGCTAGTTCTCAACGTCAGACACCAAGGACGCATCACTCAAGAAATTCTAGTGTTATATCCAGAAATTCTTCTCGCCATGGCAGAATTCTACGACTGGAGCAGAAAGCTACAAAAGTTTTAGGTGTCGTGTTTTTCACTTTTGTAATTCTCTGGGCGCCATTTTTTGTCCTAAATATGGTGCCGGCCTTATGTCCCACTTGTGAAGAGAACATACCATACTGGGTTTTCGACTGTGCCCTATGGTTAGGGTATGCTAGTTCTATGGTGAATCCTATTTTTTACACTATATTCAATAAAGTTTTTAGACAAGCATTCAAGAGGGTGCTGTTGTGTCAGTATTTTAGATCGGGAAGGTAGCCTGCGCCCTGGGAGCGTGTTCGTCCATCTTCAGATCCTGGTCTCGGAGCGCTCTCAGTCAATAGGAATATCCGATCTCATTTTGTATGAACTCACTAAAGAGCTTTAAGTATTACGCTTTTAGGTTTTAGTACCTAACAATGGTTCTTATTTAATATATAATATAAATATGGCTATCATTAAAAACTAAACAATTATAGTGTAAATGTTGTAGACGAAAAAGTTAAATAAAATTAAAGATTCAATGTAACTAAGGTCATGTTTTATACTAAGTTAATTTAATATTATTACGACATGATGACATATTTTACAATACATGAAGTGCTCGACGTTACTCTAAAGTACGTAAGTTACTCCAACTTAGGGATAAACTTTTTTCATCGCACTTTCTGATTTCTGAGATTCCGAAAAACATTTTTTTTTTTTAATAAAAGCGCTGCTTATACTCAACATAACGCTAACAAAAATGTTTGCCCAACTTCATTTCAATCATTACATTGTCTTTACAACGGAGCTCCAAACATTACCCAAATTAAACAAAGCTTTTTCTTGCGTGAAAAGATAAAAGCAGAAGCCTTACAGCCTCGAATAGAGGTCTATTTGTCTATCGGAACCTTAAAACCCATTTTACTTATCGCCATGTCAAGTTTTAAACAATATTAATTGCTAAAGTCTAGAAAACCTTAGGTCTCCGAGTCCCGAGTCTTAATATTTGCAAAATTTAATCATTAAAATCTATTAGTTATTATACCTTTCGTTAATTTTGCAGTAGCCAATCAATGGCAACAAGGTGTTACATTAAAACTAACTGAAAATTTAATAATTGCTAGAAAATTTGTTCCCAAAAATCAGATCTGCAGTTCAACATTGAACGTTATTAGTATTTTTTGTTGTTCAATATGACTTAGTTTTCCTTTGTTGGATAGATTCAGCACATTAGTTACTAAAATTTTCAGCGACAAGTAGTACGTGAATGCTCACACAGTTATACGTAGGTGTAATGTTGTAGTTCTTACTAATATTATGAATACATTGTGTTTGTTTATTTGCTTTTTCAATTTAAGATGATACGAACAGTGGTGATTTTTTTTAGGAAAAGTTAATTTGTCGGAGGGCCATCAAATCTTTTTAGTCTTTTTTATCCCTTCCAGCTAAGTTAAAAGCTAGTTGGTTCACGTCGGTAGTGCCTTAGCCATTAGGCTACCGAAGCTTAATTGTAGTTATTATCACCATCATCACCATCATTATCCTTTTGTCGCTCATTGCTGTGACATAGTCCTCTCCTAATGTACGCCACTGAGCTCGATCGTCAGCTCTCCTCATCCAGTTTTTCCCCAACATTTTGCACAGATCGTCACTCCACCTGGTACGTATTTTTTTTTTCATATGGATAACAAATTATTAAACATGTTGTGGCGATGAGTAGGAGAAACCTGACAACGTGCGACTGACAACGCTAATGTACTACAATAATGGCGTAAGAAATGAACAGATTAGTTTCGAATAGTATAATATACTTTGTTTTTTTTTGTATTTCATCAACTAGTTTCAATGTCAAGGGGGATACACAATTACAATGTTGTATATTTGTTTGATCCAGTAATTTAGTGCTAGTTCACTATTTATTTTTGTCTTATGATAAACTTAGTGAAATAGAAATGAAATCTTAAACATAATCTTCAAGATAAAAATTAACTTATTGACATTTGAGACTCAGTTCGTTTTATTGCAGACAGTGTCTTCTTTATAAAATATGCAGTATCTCATTAAAAAGATAACTTAGTCAGATTGTGCAAAGAGTATTAATCAGCTTACAACTTTAGAAACCGAGTTAATTTTTAGTCTTAACAATTTTACAATACAATTTACAATTTTACTAAGACTTTATTTATGTAATTTGAAAGGATGTTGTATCCTGTATGTGCATACTACAGCCATGCAAATTACATAAGCTTCACATTTCGTATTTTTAAATAAAATTCAAACTCGAAATCTTTATTTTACCAAATTATTGGACAATTATAAGAAATCGTCAATTTAAAAAAAAAACTGTCAAAAATTATAGATTTGTACAATGACAATGATGAATGATAAGCAGAATTTATTATCTTGTTACTTAATTGCCTACTGCCAGCCCTGTTATTGAGAGACACCACTTACACCCGTTATTTGCTTGGACCAGACAAATTAGAAGATTTGACAATAGCTTCCGCCCGCAACTGTACACCACCATACAATACAAATGAAATTATAATTTTTATTAAAAACTATACGGTTTTACTCACGTTTGTACTTCGGGGATGCCCGACTAGTTTCGGACCCAACGGGGGCCCTTTCTCAAGGAGTGAAGCGTCCTGCCGCGACGGTGTCAGGCGTCAGGTAATAAATATGAATACCACTCACGAAAGTTTTTATTGTAATGAAATTATAATACCTAAATATTCTGCAGTTTCTGTTGAAAGTCAAATGTAATCAAAATATTGTTCTTAAAATTTTGAAAAACATTCGTCGTACAGTTCGTTTGAGACAAGTACCGTGGCAATGGGAATAGAACTGCTTGGGAGAGTGACCGCATCTTCCGGCACACTTCTAGCACGCTAGATGTAAATAAACAGTGTGTGTGTGTGTGTGTGTGTCTGTCTGCCACGATCCTTGTTTAAAACACACTGTACAGGTGAATGCATAACGACCTTTAATCGTAAGGAAGTACTAAAAAGAGTTTTAAAGATGTCAAAACTGAATCCACATGTTCTAAAGGACTATCAGAGACAGATAATTATGTATGTCTCCAGAGCGCCTTCAAACGGGTGTCTACTAAAAAAGTTTCTTAAGTAGACTTATTGTAATGTGACTCCCGTGCGTGCAATTTTAGTGAAATAAGTTTCAAATGTAACTTAATTTTTCTGAGTTAGTACTTACTTTGTGTAAACCCTTATCCAAATTATATATAAAATACGTAATAAGTATTAGATGTGTTAATCGGGACTTAATCGTAATGACAGTTACATGACACAATACCTTTTTGGTTACCTGACGTTTCAACCGAATTGTGGTCACGGGTGGATTCTAAGTGAGTAAGGACGTAATTAGTAGTGTCAACACTATATTATTATGGTAAATTTGTTTGCATAAAATGCTAAATTTCTAGTCTTGTTTCATAGATTTATGTTAGATAATTTAATGTGATACTATTTAAGATGACATATGTACCTATAGAAATTTAATTATATTTAATTTAAAATGTACCTTGTTGAGCTGAGACTTTGCAGACGTAGACTTATGATAGATGTTCTGTTATGTTCTTGTAATTATTATTTATGAAATTTCAGGTTGTAACTTCTTTATTTTACTCATCAAATAAATAGTAATAATAACTAGATAGTACTACGAGTACGCACCACTACATAATGTACATACAATTTTCATTGATATCGTAACTTAAATGTAATTAAATATATAATATCTAGTCGTTTCACACAAATATTGAATAATGTAAATACAAAATATATGTTGAGGAAAAGACATGATATAATTATGTAAATAAAATAATATATTACATGACAATGTTTGAATAAAGGTGTCAATATTATGTAATGAATTTATTGTAAAGCATAATAAAATGATTGGATCACAAAGCTTGTATTTTGAACCAACTTTAAAAAGGAGGAGGTTCTCAAATTCGTCACAACCTTGTTTTTTTATGTATGTTCACCGATTAATCGAAGACGCATGAACTAATTTACAAAATTCTATTTTTGCTTCCGTCCCATTTAAATTTTATCGAAATCGGTTAAGCGGTTTCTGAAAAATCAACAAATATCTAAAAATAACTCAATGCAATTTAGATTCCTATTTCAAATCAAACGAACATCGCTTAGTTTTTTGCTAAAAGTACTAAGTAAGTAAAAATATATTAAAATTTACGGCGAAAGCACACTGAATCAATTTCACAAACCTACAAGCAATTTTAAAATTGAATCTGCAGGGAAAGAAATTAAATCGGAGTCATTTAGTATTAAAGAGTTTGACTAAGAATAAATTAACATCTCTAATGGAGAATGTTTTACATCTACTCAGTTTTTAAAGGTCATAAGGCTTACCAAGGGGTAGCAGATGTAACTTTAAATTTTAGTTCTACAGACGATTTTGATCAGAAGATCAAAACTGAACGAGTTTTGGACTTCCTTAGCTGTAGCTCTTATACACGTCGTGACACATAGAAGTTCACTGACGACACAGCCAATATAATACAAGGTAGGTAACGAGTGAAGTCAGCGGTTTTATAAATATGATGAACAAATCAGGGGACACGGCAGTGCTTCCGTCTAGTGGAGCGAATGGCTTTTCTCAAAGCAAAATCAATTGTTTTTTTGTTAAACTCGTATATAAATTAATAATAAATATGCGGTTTCATATTTAGCAGAAATAATATTTACTGTTAGAAGTTCCCAAAGTAGGTTCAACAATAATAATATTTACCTACTACAGAAACCTAATGCGTGTGCAGTCGGGCCGTATTAGATAGATACAATATTCTTTTTTGTACACCATTAATTGAAATTAATTGAAACAGACCGTAGCTTAAAAATAGAGTGCAATGGGCGGTCTTATCGCTAACAGCGATCTCTACCAGACAACCTTTAGATGGAGATAATAATAGAAGTATTAAATAAAAGCCATAGTTGATGGCGTACTATGTAGAAAATACAGACAAGTATTTACACGTATAAATATATACATATATAATCCAGCTATTTAGTAGAGATTTACATAGTAAATTCTAAAGTAATTTTGATCTTAGTTGTGAAATGGAATAAAAATAAAGAATAAAATGGAAGTATTACAGTGATAGATAGTATTTCTTGACGTATTTTGATTTTTCTTGCTCTATGTTGACGATGTATCAACTGCGGGGTGTTGTTATCTCCAAAGCAAATATTGTGACGCAGGAAAAAAGTATCTCCTGTTATCCAAAAATATTGTCGCAGGAAGTTAAAGTGTGAAAATCCAATTTCTATTCTTATCTGTCTCCGCAACAGCAAAAGAAAGTTATATTTTATCAAGAGTTTCTAGGTGTTATTTTATATCCTTGATACATATATGGCTGGATATATTTTAATGAAAAAGATGTCCATAGTCTACAGTGTAGTAATAATAGGGTGGCAGAGCGGGCAAAATGCCACGGGCTCGGGATCAAGAGGGCCCCGGGCACCAAAGATCCTGAACACAGGAGGCACTAATTACAAAATGTATTGATGAATTAGCCACAAGCTTCAGATTGGATAGTTCCGCCACCGATAGTCTCACCCCTTGCCTAAATTGCATATTTAGACGACGGTCAAAGCCCTTTTAAGAATTACACAACCGAAAAAAGTAACTAAAAGTTAAAATAGAAGATGACGTAAGAATCTAAAAACTAGCTACGCTTCGCCGTTGTGCCGTGAGAATATTGGGATGAAAAGTAACCTATGTATTAATTCAGGCCTCCAGCTTTCTACATACCAAGTTTTGTAGCAATCAATTCAGTAGTTTTTGCGTGGAAGAGTAACAAACATCCATATATCCACACATCCATACATCCATACATCCTCACAAACTTTCATGTTTATAATATTAGCAGGATAGCTGCAGTTGGCGTACATCTACAAGAAGTTGCAGCAAGTAGAATATAAAACTGATCCCTTTAATCGCAATTATATTTAAAATATGTATTAAATTGAATATCGAATATTTCCTCAACGCCATTTTACCACTACTTTTGGTGAAGTTCAATTTTATATTTTTCAATTTACTTTTTAGTTGTAAAGTCTCCACGACACTGGAATCATACCTTGCCTAAATCCCCGAAGGTAGGCAGAGTGTCTTAAACACCACATTTTACTAACTATAATTTGATCCCACTGGTCATGGCCACAAGGCTCTTTGGGAATTAAAGATGAAACAATTGGGAGCTATTAAATGGGAAAGTAGTAGTAGAAGTTAAGAAGAGAAGGCAATGAAAAGAGAGGGTTAATGCTTATATGGGTGGATTGGAAAGTGTAAGCAATAGCTCGAGAGAAGAAATAAATAAAAGTTTTTTTTACTTTCGATGTCGTGTCACTTTTCTTGTTTCTCCTCCTGTCACTTTTCAGTCACAAAAGTGAGAGGAAGACCGGGCCGAAATGGCGAACGACCCCATTAAAAATTAACAAACCTACGCAATTAACGAATGATTCACATCTCATACTGAAGTATTGTATTGTACTTAGCCGGTGGCGATGTGCTATGTGTGGCAATACCTTGTGACCGATAGGCATACGGGTAACTAGCCTTAATTAGTACCGACGCCGTGGCGTTGGAGGTAAGACCTGCCGTATAAAGGTCCCTGCGTCTCGGGACTTTAGTTTGGGGAACTTGATACGGGTATACTGACCCTGCTTTTATAACGATTGCGATGGTGGGGTGGGGGCAGTATAAACAAATACATAGCTATAGAGGAGAGGGGCATGTACTTAGTCATGTCTCACACATAATAAATTTGTGTGCCTTGCAAACAAAACTGTATTACCGTGTGTAAATTACTTAAAGCTAATTAGTCTTGATATCACTCTGTATATTTCTTTATAACAGGGCAGCTATAGTATACGAAACCTAGTATAAATATAGTTATATATTTATTTTGTCGGTATCTTTAAAACTATAGACAATGCTTACTTTGTGGTTGGAAAGAAACTCCAATGTTAATTCCTTTCTTTCTCCAATTAATACTTTCCTGCCATGACTTTCAGAAATGACTGAATGAGGTAGGAGCGCTGGTTTTTATGGGATGGAGGGCAAAGGAGCAGAGGGGTCACCTGATGATAAGTGTCTGCCGAAGCCCATGGGCACCTGCAACTCGAGAGTCACAATTGCGTTGCCGGCCTTTAAGGTGGGATAGGGTAACGGAGGGAAGACGGGAAGAGGGGGTAGAGGGAAGGGTCACTCACTCGGAGAAAAGCAATACAAACATTGCTTCACTTCCGGGTGTCTGTGAGGCCGTGGTATCATTCCGGTCGAGCCGGCCCATACGTGCCGAAGCATGGCTCTCCCACGATAAATGATATTATTGTTAGCACTTAGCAACTGTCATCTGCTAAAGTTAGCTAGTAGTATAAATTGGAAAGTTGTAAAGAGTAAGCAAGAATTGTATCCCAGAACCAGACCTTACTGTTTTCTGACGAACAAAATGTGTCGAGGCATAAAAATTATCAATCTGCATATCTTCACAATCTCTACTAATACTACTCCATACGACTACTTGTTCTTCAGAAAAGAAGGACAGGTCAAGTGGCTCTGGGATCTTAGTCTATTAGGTTTAATGGCGCCTATAGATGGTTTGATCAAAAAGATATATTATGTTATTAAAGTAGATACCTAATTTAATATTTTAGACTGGTGTACAAATAAAGTGTTATCAATCTATCGATCTATTTTATTTGTACAACGGTTATTAAAAATACGTATCGAATTTGTAAATAAATATTACCAATTCGTTACGTATTTATTAATAAATAAAATTAACGTAACAACGTATTTAATTAATATTATATTATCTTTTAGAGACCCAAATAAGTAAACAAATTCTTTTGAGATAACGCTTTGTAAAAACATAAAACTCAAATTAATATTATTGTCAGTAAACACGTACATTGAAGCAAATAATTTTTTTTGTTGTTGCTCATTTCCTGGAAAAATGTCACCATAATAGACATACCTCTAACAATTTCTTTATGACAATTTCCTCACAATGAATGCGATGTTCCTGGCACCAATGTAATTTTTCTTTCTTACGCAAAGCCACCAATCCCTGGCTGTCAAGACCAGATAGGGAAGATTCTATGACCTGTGTGACACGGCGGTTGTGTATTCGACTTCAACATCAGAGATCGCGGGATCGACTCTTGCTCTATGCAATTATTTGTATGCAAGAATATTTTATTTGCATTGATCTGGGTGTTTTTGTGAATAACATATATGTATTTATAAGTATAAGTTCTAGGACCCATCGTACAAGATGTCCTTAGGTTAGATCTAGAAAGCGATAATATGTAATATACCCCAGGATATATATTTTTTTTATGATATAGTATTAAACAAATTACACTACTTTACAACAAAAAATACCCAAGAATGAAAGGCATGTAGAGTTAGTTACTCTTAGTTCCACACTGAAGGGGATTTTTTTTTTTTATATTTATGTATCAAAAATCGAAATTTTAGCTTAATGAGGAAAAAAAAATTAATGTCTCACGCTGTTCTTTTACACTGGTCTGGGTCAGATTCTCTTAAAATAGACCAACAATGATGGGCCAGCATACTATTATCCTCGGTACCTCTCTTCAAACGACTATAAATCTTAAAGGAAACGTTCGCCATACTCGTCGCTTACGCTTCCAAGGTTGTCAGGAACAAATCGAAGTGCGAGTGCAAAAATGAATTTCACGTGACATATTTGTTCCCATTTTTTAGTAATTTAGAAATAAATTGGAAACAATTTCTTCATAAGAAATTTTGCACGACTGCCTTAAAAGAAAACCATTTTCGGCAGCGATTAAATGAGGCTCAAAAATTTTATCCTTCAGTACCTTTTTGATTTGGGGTTCGGCACAAGTTTTGTGATGGATGGAACATCAGGATATTGGACATACTTCTTTTTTTTTTTAATAAAACCAAAAGTTATTGTTAGGCAAAAGTAATAATCTGTTGCGTGATTTGTTGGGCATTGCGACACCAAAAATGTAAGTATAAATTTTTCCCTGCAGCCCAGTTTGTAAGCGCACTTCTGCAATTTTCTCACACTACTCCATGTACCCATTTTTAATCAAGGTGTGGCGACTTCCACATACAGCAACAAGAAACATCTACAACCTACTAATCCTGCATCGCGCTATGAGAGTTCTCGCGCCGATTAGTATATATACAACTTCCCAACATCAACCGTTGGGCCGCGGCCCACCAGGCATGATCACCTCGCCTGGTCGGAGGGTCCTCCCTTTGTGTTGGAGGGACATGACACCCGTTCCTCCACACAAGGTATGATACGGGAATTTGAAAGTATTGGAAGGAGGCTCGCGTTACCGCTTCTACAATAGGTTTCTTCCTTTTTGTAACGATTATTTTACCGCAAACATAACAAACGCTATTCGGACTTAGTTTACACTGTCTTGAAGACATTTTAAGAACCATAACATGTTCAACAATTCTTTTAACATAACAACACCAAGTGACAAACTAAGCCCGACGTTCAGATTGGCATAAAAGTACTTTACTAAAAAACCTGACGTATTAATATATTATAGTTTTTTTTTAGTAATGTTCTAGAGATTAGCTGGAACAAACAGACAGACACCATCCTCCACAACTTTTCCCAAATAAGTTGGGGTTGGCTTTCAGTCTAACTACGACACGGCCGAACTTTGATATTTTACGTGAAGCGACTGCCATAAGACCTCCACAACCCAAGTACTAGGCGATATCGAAGTTCTGTAGTTAGACCAGGCTGTCAGACTTTTTAGGGCTCCAACTACCCGTATGCCACAGATGTTTGTTTGACAGACGGTTAAACGTGCTCTCCGAGGCACGGAGGGGTCTCAATGTGTTAAGAATGGTCACCCATTCTAGACTGACCTGGCTAGTATTACTTAACTTTGTAATGTACTAACCTACTCAGTTAAAACCAGCCTCTCAATAGACAAAAAATTTAAAAACTGATTTTAGGCATAGGTTTGGTATCCTGAAAATAATTGTATTACAAACAGACACTTCTATTTTATTTATTTGTATTGATGATCATGATATATTTTAACCCATTATTATTGTACGTTTATTTTTGTCTTCAGTCAAAAATTCAAAGCGGTAAAGCTGAAAGAGTAGGTATTATAAGCTAGTTTTAAAACAAATGTTCGACATAAGCTCTGTATAAAAGTTTTCCGGGATCGTACGGGATGAGATTAAGATATTTTATTGGATGTGCAATTCGGGACTTAATCGCGATAATATTTAGAAGGTGCAATACCTCTTGGTTACCCGACGTTTTGATCGAATTGCACCGATCGTGGTCACGAATGGACTGATGAGAGCCCAGTGACGCCTCCGTCGGGTAACCAAGAGGTATTGTACCTTTTAAATATTATCGCGATTAAGTCCCGAATTACACATTTAATATGTGTCAAAGTCGCGAAAGTTTAAAAACAATTAAGATATTTTATTCCATCTCACCTAAAGATCAAATTCAAGAGAGGCACTGTTTTTAGAGGACGCAGTTGGCATGTGACAATTCATGTTTTTTTCTATTACCGTATTATTCTTATCTGTTCCAAAGATTCTAATAAATATTTTATATTGGAGTTAGCGTAATGGCTAAGACGTCGGACTTGCGATCAAGTGCTTGCGGATTCGAACCCTACCGACGTGAATCCACTCCTAAAACAAGCATTAAAACTTAGCTGAGAGGTTAACGAAAATACTAGTAATGTGTGACAGGCGTTACTAGTATACATTATTTAAAAAAGTATTAAATAGTAGCAGCGCCACGCGGTTTCACCCGCGTAAGTCTCAAACTCGTGTTAATATCGAGATAAAAAGTAGCCTATATGTTAATCCAGTTCTCCAGCTATCTACATACCAGTTTCATCGCAATCAGTTCTGTAGTTTTGGCGTGAAACAGTAACAAACATCCTAAATCCATACATCCTCACAGACTTTCACGTTTATAATATTAGTACGATTTCATTTATTAACCTTAAGATGGACCATACTGTATTACTATACAGTATGGTCCATCAAAGGTTGTCTGTAAGAGATCGCAGACTGCGATAAGACCGCCCATTGTATGCTACTTAATATTGAATGTTGTATGTATCCTATTTTTGGTGTACAATAAAGCATACTCTATCTATCTATCTATCTAAGTTATTAAGTTCATGAGTTAAAGTTGTCCTTCAAACTCCTTTTAGAAACTTACGTAGGTTCTCATCTTTCAACTCCTCCACTTACTTGGTTTTCACTCACGTAGACTTAATTACAGATAAAATTAAAAGCGGTTAACTAACTACTAACGGTAATAATGTTATAAAAAAGTGAGGCAATACCACATCGTAAATCGTGTAGGCTTCCGCCTGCGTCACGTTTTTTAGCCTCACCCACTCAATCCCGGAAAGGTACCCGTACCACCATAATTAATCATTCTTGTACCGCCCCAAACAAGTGTCGAAAGTAAATTTGGTTTCCAACTTTACATATTAATAAAATACATTTAAAAGTTTCATGAGAGACTAACCCATCAACATTTATCATGTTTCTGAAAGGAAGTACAAATAAGGAAATCAGTAATAAAACAAATATATACGCCAATTGCCAAGTAACTATTATCTCATCTGTGGTATTACTAAATTACAAGTACATAGTTTGTAACAGTTTTCCAAACAACAATAGAAAATTATTTAAGACGCCAATATCATGGGTATTTTTTGATGTGAAAACTTCTTTAGGCACGTTTGTGCACTTTTGCTATGGAGAAAAAGCACTGAACTCGTTACCGCCACGCTAATGATACATATATAGATCCACTAGAGGGCGCTGATCTAAACATTGAGTTTTGTCAGCTCCTAATTAACTTACCGTTAAAAAATGTGTTTTCACTTTTACGACTGATAGTTTTTTTCACTTCTAACCTACTTACGAACGTAAAAAACACTACCACTGCAATTTTATTCACAATTTATGCTTAAAAGTTTAAAATTATTTTCTTATTTAATAATAATTGTGTAATGAGCATGATTATGTGGTCTTTGTCTGTGTGTAATTTTAGTTGGTCTGGTTACCATATTACAGGCTCTGCCTCGTTTGGGATCAGATAGCCTTGTGTGAGGTGTCTCAAGTTTATTATTATTACTAATTAATCAGAACTAATTTAGCTTATATTGGCCTGAAATAATAGTAACCCGCAATCTAAACATATTTTCTTAATCTATACATACAAATAAAAAAATTTAAGTGTGAAATGAAATGAATATATTTTTTGCAGAATATGGGTGTACAAACACAGATGGTAGAGTCAAAATAGTAATAGCGCAAAACCATCATGACTGGCCTGTTGGTCTAGTGGTTAGTGATCCTGACTGCTGAGCCAGAGGTCGTGGGTTCGATTCCCACACAGGACAAATATTTGTGTCATGAGCACGATTTTTTGTTCTGTGTCTGGGTGTAATTTATCTATAATATGTATGTATTTAGAAATATATAAGTATGTTTATCAGCAGTCTGGTTACTATAGTATAGGCTCTGCCTAGTTTGGGATCAGACGGCCATGTGTAAGATGTGTCCAGTTACTATTATATTATTATTATTATATTTAACACAAAAAGTGTGTTTGTAATATCAAAATAACAACTTTTCACGAAATGTATATGAATGTTTACATGGTACTTATACAAAAAATATATTTGTCTGTCTGTCTGTTTGTTCAAATCTCCGAAAGGAAGGGATTTTTACGGGACTTTTACTGGCGGATAGCTGATGTTAGAATAAATAATTAGGATTCCACAAAAAAGATATAGGTACATACACTAATGCCGCGTTCCAATAAACAAAAAACGATTCGTTTTGCTTACGGACGGTTAAATTTTCGTTGAAAACACAACGAAATTTTACCAAAACGAATGGTTTCTTGTTTATTGGAACGCGGCATAAGTGAAGCCACGGCGGGCACAGTTTGTGTACGCCGTGCGTGGCTTGTTGTATAACAACACAATAAAAGCGAAGTTGGTGAGGAGAAGAACTTGGATGACAGCAAGTCCAAAAAGATTGTTACTTGTTTGATCTATGTAAATATATAGGTATTGTAGCAATTCTTCTACAGTCAAAGTGATATGCTTATTGGATCGCGACATACAAACATACCAACATTATTTCGCTTGCCATTTTCATTAAATACATAAAAGTACATTAACGATAACATTAAATATGAATGTATGTATGATTATAATAAATAAAAATTATATCATCGTTATTGCTATAATCTAAACTAATATTATAAAGTGGAAACATTTGTATGTTTGTAATGTTTTCACACAAAAACTACTCTACCGAATGCGATGAAACTTGGAATGTAGATGGCTGGAGACCTGGATTTATGGGTAGGCCACTTTTTATCCTGATATTCCCACGGGATCGGGACTTATGCGGGTGAAACCGCGAGGCGCTGCTAGTAACTTTATAAATAAGTTACATAATCATGTTTGAATTGAAGTTCCACTTAAGCCGTTAATCTTTAATTTTTTTTTTTTTTTTTTTCTTTAAAAAGACAACTCCCCGCATTAGGAATTACTCCTGTGTCGCGGGGGACTTTACAAACATACAAACAACGGACACAAAGAACACCCAGACTCAGGTGGGAATCGAACCCAAGACCTCTGTTTACTGTTATAATATACAACGGTTCTAATACTTCTTTGAGTTCCCAGAATCTGCACATAATTAAGACGGCAGTAAATTCATCAAGTTGTTTCATGTGAATAAGCGGGTGATACTTAGCATCATGAGACATATCAATCGAACATAGCCAATAATCTCAATGTTTAAAAAAAATTAACAGCATCACATGCAGATCAGGGTGACATCTTCTGAAGATTTGACTCTAACCCTAAAAATCACAATATGACAACATAACGTTTTTCAACCGATTCGATGTTTTTAATGTCCAAATACTCTCATCAGTCGGAATGCTCTGACTTTTCAGAAGGTTTTACTCTATCCTATAACTCTTAAAAGATTTCATTTTACTGGGTTTCTTCATTGTACTTTAGTACTGCGGCAAATTTGGTTTTATGATGTGGTGTTCACATACGCGATAGTGAAATAACGCACCGATAAAAAACAAATTGGTAAACCTTCCAAATGCTAATGAACAGATGCAGTTTCGCTTAAAGAATAACTTTCTATACCCAATGCATTAAGTGGTTAGACCCCAACCATAAAGGTCCTGCTTTTCCTCCCATAAAATATACCCTACGAACATTTTTTCTTTCGTGTTTTATGACCAACGTTGGCACAGGGTCGGATGAAGGATTGTCATTGTTAACGGAGTAAAAGTATTGAAAGTTGAAGTCAAAGCTAATGGGCGACTCGATACAAAAGCACTGCGCGCCAATTTTTCCTTCGAATTAGATGAGTAAGTATTAATCATTTATTCAGATTGATCATTGTCGCGGTGTTTTTAATGTATATTCCCATAGGAAAAGTGATGACAAAGAAATGCAGCACATGAAGTTTGATATGTCTATCCTTACTATGTACCTGCCAAATCCAGAAAGAGTTCTAAAGAAAATAGGCTGTTGATTTGTGCTTGAAGGATATTTTTTTTTTCTTTTATTGATAAAGAATACTAGTAACGTGGTTCGCACATTACTAGTATTATTGTTAACCTCTCCAGCTAAGCTAAATATACTTGTGTTAGGAGTGGGTTCACGTCGGTAGTGCACTGGGTGGGGTTCGAACTCGGAACCACTTGATTGCAAGTCCGACGCCTTAACCATTACGCTACCGCCGCTTTGTCGCCGCCGTTTGTGTAGTAAATGACCTCATCATAACCCCTAGATTATACAGTAGTGATAGTACTATAAAAAGACTTGAACAGTAGACACGCATTAATATCACCTGAGCTTCAACATCTTCATTAAATCATATCAAATTCAAAATTAAAATCGCTCTTAGAGAATTGCTATTTTTAAATAATTTTCGTTACTAAGGCCAATTGAACAATAAATTATGGAGTTTTTAATAAAAACGGTTCGCTAAAAATAAACTCAAACTGGAAAACTTTTCCATCTGTAGTTAAGTTGATCGGTTGAGTACATACATAAGTATTTTTTTTTAACGATAACAATATCCAGTAGGCCGGTTAGCCTTGATATATTAAAGCTATTATTGTGTCACTTGTATAAACCAGCAGTTGGATTCCATCTCAGCATCATGTCGTCAATGTAGCTTAAATTATTAACCAGTGCTATTGATCCAAAATTCTGGTTGCTATCCACTAAAGCCAAACTATCAGTTGGTGAGGTGCTCTACATCACCCCTGCTCTGAATTATCTACTAGTAGTAAAACCTCCAAACTATCTCACTAGTGCTTCCTTGTTTCCATAAAATATCACAAGATACCAGATCAAAAGCTCTAAGTAGGTCAAGAAAACGTGCCTACAGAAGCGTTCGCTTACTAGTGTAATATTGCACTTTTCCTTCTAGATATAATATTTCAATTTATGTTGACACTGAGATTCAAAATTCAAACTATGAGTCAAGCACGTATATATAAATTTCTATAGATGTTCACCTAATAAACTATCCGAACATCAACACACTATAAAAAAAATATATGTTTAAATTTTTATCACTTTTATTGTTCTTCTTAATAAGACAACGACTGTGTGGATCCATTATTTTTGTGTGCGTTCAATATTCATAAATTATGGCTTACAGCTTTTGCGAGTGCAATCCAGGATGTTTTGGATACTGAACGCTAAGCCGTCATCGACAGCAAACTTATTTGTGCTTATGCGGCTATCGACATGTTATTCGTAGTAAAACTGAGTCGGGTGACATAATAACCTCGGCATTCATTCATCAACTCATGTTATCTCAAGCGGCAAAGACACGAAAATATTATTTAAAATTATATATCCTTTATTCCCTAGAATTGTCTTCGGTATTTGTTTATGTAAATACTTCCGCCCGTATATTACCTGTTAAAGCAGAGAGTGATTATACCCATATTTTGTTACCGTATAAGACAAATCTATTGCTAAAATCATGTTATTATTTCAGTTTTTTATTTGATTTAATACATCAATATTTTTGAATAAAATAAAATCGTACCTGTCAGATCCGGCCCTGCGTCTATCATCCGATGACACAATACAGCTCCATCGATGATAGATGTTGGTTTTTCCAAACCAATCTATTCAATTGTAACTCTGCCAACCATAGGTTCATATTCCACTTATTTATGTCTGGGTAAGAAAATATTTTTCAGATTTATTGCCGACTGGTGTTCTGCAGAAAGTGATATCTATTTGAGTTGAAAGGTTGGAGCTGAGAAATTGTTGAAATATGTAAGTTTGGAGCACTTTAATAATGGCGATGGAAGAGTGTTCACTGTCGAGTCTTTTAAGAAAGGCCAGCAAATTGACTACAGGTAGCTTTATATTGATTACTAGCAGCGCCTCGCGGTTTCACCCGCGTATGTCCCGATCCCGTGGGAATGTCGGGATAAAAGTAAACCTATGCGTTTATCCAGATCTCCAGCTATCCACATACCAAGTTTAATTGCAATCGGTAGAGTAGTTTTTGTGTGAAAACATTACAAACATACATACAAAAACACAAATGTTTCCTCTTTATAATATTAGTTTAGATTATGGCATTTTTCTTTAAAGAAAGGATTTCATTTCTAGGTAACTTAGGGCTAAAGTTTATAATAAAAAGTTTTTAGTTAATGGTATGTTGCAATATCGAATAATTCACTGCAACAAAAAGCTTGTAAAACCTTGTATTCATTTAAAAAAGGAATGCATTTATAACTGTCAGAAAAATGTGTTAAAAACATTTAACAAACAACAGAAAACTTAGCAAAACTGACATACCGTGGACTACAAAAATGACGTTAAAAGAACCGTTTTGCAAAGTAAAGGCTTACATTAAAATAATAGTCTGAGAAGGAAAGTTAAATTGGATAGGATCCGTCTGTCATGTTCAGCAGAAAACACTTTCCAAATATTATGGCGCATGTTTTGAAGTCTACGTTGGTACATAGTTTTGTAATCTTCAACTTTAAATTTCTTGTAAGAGCTCATGTTATCAAAGTAAAAGGTCCTGACCTTTTACTTTGATAACATGAGCTATGTGAATTATGAAGAAGTCAGAAAATATGATACATTTATAATTTTATTTCGGATTGTACAAGAGACGAAATCAGATGTAGTTAGTTATGTTATCCACTTATGGATTTAAGTTTCAAATGAGTGAAGTAAGACTTGAAAATTGAATAAAAGCTATAAATTAGTTATAAACTATGGATCATGAGCTTCTTGAATGTTAGCGATGTTTTTTCAAATGTTTTGAAATGTTCGTCTTAATCTTATCTTAAGTTTATTAAACTTATTTGATTAACCGTCCTTAAACAGTTGTACACGAAACTTGTTAAATACCGACCTGCATTTCACATAATATATTTTTGTTAATTTTTATCCATATTTTTAAAAAGAAGTACCTTTGTAAATCGCATTAACAGAAGAGACGACAACTCTCCTTATTTTAACTTCGAAGTATTTTCAACTAAAACCTATTCCTTTTTTAATAATAATGAAAAAATCAATAAGCCTCATATTATAACGAGCCAAAAATGAAGAAACGCAGGGATTACGTGTTTTAATATATTTTTGTTAGTTTTTTTATGTTTCACTACTCACGTTTTAATTACACCAATGGTTAAAATACACTTAAGGCGACAGGTGAGTTGACTATGAAAATATTTTTTTTCAATATGTTCTTCAAGTGTTTCCTTTCATTTCAGACCGAAGTTTGCGGACGAATTTAAATAAATGTTGCAAGCGAATCTGAGGTTACAAATAGTCTCTAATCATTTTGATAAATAACACCTTTAGTCGTAATTTAGGTTATTTAAAGGCAGGTCACAATTGGTTTATTTTTTTTATCATTGTCACCGGCAAATGAGTATTCATTATTACAGTATTAGATTATTTCAAGAATTATATTTATTGCCAATAAAAGTCTGCGCAGACTTCGTTGTGACTACAATTATGACTCTAATTTGGATGATAAATGCAATGTAATATTTTCTTTATGAATTATATTATCTCTCTGTTTAATGTTTCATAATTTCGAATATAGGTCAAAACCATTGTGACTGTTTTTATCATTTGACATAAAGTTGGTCTTATATTTCTTACAGTTCAGACCAGGAGCAGTGGATTATTAAAGTACAATAACGAAGCAAGGAAATGCCTAGACTGGAGTAGCACATAGGCTTTTTATCCCGAAAATGTGTGGTTCCCGTGGGATAGATTTCACCAAAACTTCCAAGCAAACGAAGTTACGATCAACAACCAGTGATCAATAAAAGCTTTATATATTAATTTAAGTAACAAAGTGTTCTTATAAAATCCTCAAGAGGCTGCATATTCGAGATACTTCGTCAGAATGCAAGCGCCTTGTCGGGCCATTGTTCGCTGGTTGTTTAAGATGTGTCGCGCTATATATATTTCATCAGACTGCAGCTTTCTTTTTTGTGAAGTCTAAGAAATATTATGCTGGGCACTGTGCTCTTTATTCTTATATAAAATAAGTTTTCTTGAGAACGAGAACGAGAGCATTGAGATGTGTTCGTATTTGAATAGATGTTATTTTGTATAAGTACTTAATAGACCAGAAGGGATACTGGTCTACTGACATCGCTTTTGACAACAGGCATGATTTTTGACGTGACAACGTCTTATAATTCGATGGAGCCGGCTGCACGCACGAAAAAACATGACTCATGCGGCGTTACCTCGCTCTGAGGCGTCCCTATGACGTTGTCACGTTCAACTATCGTTAGTAAACCGACTTTACAGACAACCGATTTTTTTTCTAAAATTTGCACAACAAGGGAACATCCAAGGACAGGTGTCGGTTAGCTGGCTGCTTCTAACTCAATGCTATTTTATGAGTTCTTAGCTTTCAGGTTTTGTATTTGTACCTGTTTACGTAATATAATTATTTTAATTACCGCTAAAACTTTCATGACGTCTTACAACTGATATATTTAGAGTACTTTATGACCTTAATAACAATACTTTTCAGATCCGTTTTTTGGGCTCCTTTGATGTAAAAAAGTTATATTTTCCCATGCGCCGTTATTGAGTAAACCACTACTATTTTCTCTTCGGTGACGGATAATTATGAGCGGGAAAATTAAAAGATTAATTTGATAAAAAATCGTATAACCATTAAACACCATCGAAATACATGCAATGTAAACCATATAGTAAACAGTCATTTACTACAAGCAACATTAAATACCTAGTCAGAAGAGAAAATTATCTTTTGTCAATAAAGGTGTAGAGCTAACCAAAGATTTTTATAAACAAACATGCGCTGGTTAGCCACACACAGTACACATACACCTTTCTAGGGTACACCTGAGTCCCCGGTATTAGGACCTCGTGACGAAACACCGTGTGTTTTAGTCGGTTCGAGTCCGACATACCACGTTACCGTTAGCCCCGGTGAGGTGATTGTTGGTTGTTGGTGGTTTTAACACGTAAAAAAAAAAGGTGGCTACTCATATATTATTTCCAAGTGAAAGAAGATGGTTGGTTCAGACACAACGATTTGAATTTGATTTTGGATTCATAAGTAGATTGCTTATCAATGCAAACAGTTTCAGCTACATCGAGCTACATCGTCATTTACAAATTGGAGCATTGGCAAAGAGGTGGGAATTTTTAATGATTCCGTCGGGATGGTTTTTTTGAATCATTCAAAAAAACATTGATCTCACAACGAATAGACATCAAAGTTAATGATGGCGAAAAAATAACATGGGGGTAAGGGTGAATTTTATCAAAAGATTTTTTAATTACTTGTTATTCAGTCGGTGGATAGGTATTTCAGGTAATCCGACATACTACTTCACCATTAGCTCAGGTGAGGTGATGACCCGTCTGGGTTTCCACACGAAAAAAAAAAAAAAAGAAAAATTAGTATGAAGTGGTCAAATAACCCTTAAAGCATTTAAAGCATTGAATCAAATATTATTTTATTAATTTCTGTATTCTAAATTTATACAAATGGACGTTAAAAATCAGAACAAAGTCTTGAAATATCTAGACTACCTTGAATAGAACAGTTAAATATAATCGTCTAGATGAGAACAATTACTATACGCTGCAGTTAATTATCCTACACAAAAAAAAATATGTAAATTTATATATATATATATATATGTATTTATATATTTATATATATATAAGCGAAACTATACCATTGGCTATATTGCGTTCCTCCTACATATCCGGATGTCCACTAACCGACAAACTTTCAAGGTGCAACAGCTTTACACAGACTTGTTGGCAGAATCTGAATAATACTTTGTAAATGTATTTGTATGTAGATATATGTGTATGAAAATACCTATTCATTTTATTTTAAGTACCTACTCCCTTCATTGACAAAAACAAAACCCAAAACACAGTCAAGTATATACAACTTACATAATACAGCGGAAAACATTAAGTATGTTTTGCTGCGGTCCCCTGCAGATTAGTCCTTGTCGCAAAAACAACTTTGTACCCACATTGTACTGACTACCTCGTTCACAGATTAATAAATAATGATCACGACCGTCTGCCTAGAAAAACGAGTAAGACTATCAAGAGAAGGTATGAAAGAACCAAATTATTTTGGGTTGATTACAGCCGTGGTAAGAGCAACTTGAAATATAATTCTGTTATCATATACAGTTGGTATTTTACTGTGTCACATAAAAGAGATAAAAGATGTGACGCTATGTGAATATTATACTAGGCAAATATTAATAGAAACGTACAGACAATATTTCTTTGACAAATGTTGGGCTCGCCAAGTGTTTTGATGTGATGTATATGTGTTATATTATGTGTAGCTTTATTAAGAATCTAAAGCTCAATCACTTATTTGGTGGTTCGTTCATTCGTTTTTGTGTGTGTGTATGTTTGTCATTAAACCTTTCATGCCTTTTCTTCAGAACATTTCTAATTGGATCATGGTATATTCTGGCTTGGCCGACCCCCACCAGCCATCCCACTAACGTTTGCCTTATATGTATTTATTTAAGGTTCAAGAGCCATTCTGCGGCACGTAGGGGCCGGCTCGACTGGAGTGATACCATGGCCTCACAGAAAACCGACAGTTAAGCAATGATTGCGTTGTGTTTCTCCGAGTGAGTGAGGTTAATGGAGACCCAACCCAGCCCTCCTTTAAGGCCGGCAACGCACTTGTGACTCTTGAGTTGCAAGTGTCCATAGGCGGCGGTAGCTACTTACCATCAGGTGACCTCTCTGCTCCTATGGCCCCTATACCATAAATACGTACCTATTAAAAATGTTTACTTGTATATTTAAAAAAATATATATGTTACCAAATATTTTAGAATTACAGGAATCAGTAATTGCAAGAGCAGTGTCGCATTTACGAACGCTATAATTTTGATTCAGAATATATTAATGCAGAAGAGATATTTGATTACGAATGTTACGTGAAACCGCCTTCAAAGAGACGCAAATATGCATCTTGCTTTCCTGTACTTTTTTTAGGGTTCCGTTCCTCATTTTCTCATTCCTCATTCCTCAAAAGGATGTCTTCCTTTTGAGGAACGGAACCCCAAAAAAAAATAAAAGAAACCCTTACGGACGGACATCAAAGTGATCCTATCACTTTGACGTCCGTCCGTCTGTCTGTCAAGATCTTTTTTCTAAAGAACTAGTGGAGGCATCAACTTGAAATTACCATCAAATACTTATGTCTGCTATCCCTTGCAGTTATAAAAAAATCAAGTTTCTAAGTCAGCGCAATCAAAAGATACGGTCATTTGAGCCTTACACTTTCACAAATTTGAATATTTCGCAGGTAAATCAAAACCTTCGGTGTGGGTTGCCTTTCGTTTGAGTCCATGGTCCACAGCGGGAGCGCATGAGATTCCGTAGCCTCGTTATGCTATACGATTCAAGGTAATTCACACCAAAGAGTTGGCGGAAAGGGAACGGGAGAGAAGCAGTACAGAAAAAAGAGTCAGACTCACACTTGTTCGGTTTTTTTAGGTGAGGTTTCAGAAAAAATATACAGTAAAACAAAATATTCTTTTAAGAAGGGTTTGGTGATGCCTCCTAGACGTATTAGACCAGGGTCGATAATTTTTGAAACGAAAATGAATAATAGTAGGATGAAACCTATTGGAAAAGGAGGAAAATATTATTAAAATAAAAGGAAAAATAATTTAGGAAAAATAATAATTTTCTGAGGTCGGGAAGGGGAAGGGGGTAAGTTTTAAGGGTAAAAAATGGTTTATCTCGATTTCCGGCAAAACTACAAACCCTATAGAAAAAAGTCAAAATGGCAAAGTTGTAGGTAATAAAAAGATCTACAACTTTGTGTTCACACTTTTTTCACATAACCTCTAAATTTATGTAAAAAATTAAAAAAATCAAGTTTTTGGTTTTTTTATTTTTATCTTTTACAAAACATTTTTTTTTCACGAAATTTTGTGAAAACTTACCTTTTTATGTCGCAAATACACTGTAATTTATTTGATTTGAATTTTTTTTTTTTTCACCTTATTTTGACTTAATATCGAAAAAGTACCCGTCAAAACATCGTTTTTTTTTTCAAAAAGTTGGTGTGCTTTCTGTTCGTTAAAATCTCTGCTTTCCGAAGGTGTAAAATAAAATATATATTACTATAGTAAATCTTCTCAGAAAATGCAAAAAATCGAAAAAAAGTCGAATTCAAATTAAAATTCAATTTTAAATTATTATATACAATTTTGAGCTATTTATTAAAATTTACACTTTAATTACTCGAAAAACATAAGATTATATGTTACATTGATAAACAAAAAAATTGTAAATCGAAATATACTAGTATAATTAACAATTAAATAAGTTAATAAAGTTAATATTTAAGGAGACATCTACAATATTTTGAATCTTCTTTAAGTTATATGCGTAGATGCCTATTTATTACTATTTTAAGATAACTTATATACCTGAGTGACCTACGAAAAATATTAGCCCGTCAAAAGGTATTTCATAGAGAAGTGGGGTAGGGGCTAGGCAGGTCTGGGCCTCACTACATACCTGCTATTTCGTAGCAGCTGTAAAAACCGTTAATATTTATAAATTTCGTTTGAGATACAGAGCAGCGTACAACATCGTTTATAAAAATACACGTGCAGGCTGAGTTACTTTAAGAGAATTGTGACAAATTTAGAATCCTCACATCATCCCTAGTGACACTAGCTATACATAAAAAAAATACGCCAATATGGCTGTATGACGCGTCATTTGTTTTTTTGCCAACGCAGTTGTCTTAATTTTTTTTTAATTAGTTGCTACTTTTTTAACAATGTGAAATTCAATTATGTTAACGGGAATTAATGCGATCACGTATTTTAAAGGTTTCACATACCTTTCATTTGCCTGATGCAGCGACCAGGTTACTCACTACTACCAAAAACTTTTAAATACGTGATCGCGTTAATTCCAGTTAACATAATAATATTATCATTGAACGCCATTCAACGCCAACGAATTTTCCAAATTTCGTTATAATAAAATTTATTTACTGTTACATTCTTCAAACATTTAATGACGGTGGTAAAATATGATTTGCATGCATTTTTTTGTTGTTGTTTTGCTGTAGCTTCTATAAACAACTTAAAGTAAATAATATTTTGCTTGTTTTATTCAACACTTGTTTATTGGCTATGACAAGGACTGATTATGGGTTTTTGACCTTATTATTTCTAACAGAATCCACTTTAATAATGAATTTCACTAATGTTTGTAAGATCATCATCCTCCGCGCCATTTCCCAACTAATTTGGGGTCGGCTTTCAGTTTAACTACGATACTGCCTTCCATACCTTATGTGAAGCGACTGCCATCAGACCTCCACAATCCACGTACTAGGCGATATCGAAGTTCATTAGTTAGACCAGTTTCTGGGACGGGGTGACTACCCGTAACGAATGCCACAGATATTCGAATGGCAACCGGGACCGACGCGACGCGGCGACGGCTTAACGTACTCTTCGAGGCACGGAGGGGTCTCGGTGTGTTAAGAATGGCCACCCATCCTAAGACTGACCTGGCTCGGTCACTACTTAGCCAGAAGCCCCACTAATGTTGGTAAGAAAAGTACAAAAATATATACTTACTAGTTTTTTATTATAAAATCTTCTAAATATTGCATACTGATGAGTTTTAGAATATTTTTGTCAAGTCCAGTAAATTTCTCTTAATCTAGGTTGAAGAACTCTTCAAGTTAGCCGAGAAAATATCCCTTTCATTGGACGATGGCTAAGCTAGGCCAGTATTTGTTTTTTTTTACGGGCAGGTGCTAGGAGGGGTCCGGATGTCTTAATAAAAGGTGTTCCCGGATCATTCCTATTTCAGGCGCAGTACAACACACCGTGTGGTTATAGTCGGTTCGATTCCGACACACCGCGCTCCACTGAAAATCCCGGTGGGGTGACGGCCCGAGGAGGTTTTCACACCCACAAAAAAGACCAGTACTTGTTTGGCAACCATTTTTCATTAATTGTTTAACTAAGCTAAGTTAACTTTGAAGCTAGATCGCCAAAAGTAGTCGCTTATATTTTTCTAGATCATGAAAATGTCGTCTTTTTCTAAAATACAGGAAAACACTGGACTGAAAATCGATTTGATAAATACGATTCAATAACAAAATTATTAAAACCCAATCATCATTTAAATTCATCAACATAATTCTGTACCTATACTTATTGAATATAACTTTGTAAATTAAAATAACCGCTACCAAGTTTATAATACATTTACGAACATTTACATAATTTAAAAGCCTTCAGGATCCAGGAACAAGGTTATATTTTGTATTTATAAGTTTATGTTATTTTTCTAAACAGCATGAACAGGTATATAATATGAACATACGATTGTTAAAAGTTTTTCTTTTATTAGTTCTAGCCTAAATAAACGATAAATATTTTCACCTGTAATCACAACATCAGCTTACATACAAATTACAATATCGGAGCAAATCCTTTTGTCTGCAAAGCTTAGTCCAATCCGACCCTGCCTTAATTAACTTGGGTCCCAACGAAGATTTCAATTATAATAGGACCAAACGCTTAAAACATTATCATTCGCTCTTTAAATGTAATGCCATGTCTGCTCATGTTGAATTGAGTTTTCGTGTTTGATTTCTGTTAACAGTTTCGTTTAGATTACTTCAATGACACTCAAGGTAAAATTATAATAAGATTAAATTTATTGATGTAAAGTGTATTTACAAAGTAAAAGAAATACTTTACACACACACGGAAATATTGATAAAGTATCTCAAATCTTTCACCCTAATTAATATCAACAAATCATCATTAAAGCTAGTTTGATGACTAGCTTTTTGGCGGCGACTGCACTCGTGTTTAGACTAAAACCAATCCAAAAAAAAAAAACAATAATGATATAATTAAGAAAATAAAAACAAAATAAGTATTTTAAACAAACGACTTTAAATGAAATAATATGTAGCATATTATACATTTAAAATAACCTAAAAATAATATGAAGTGAACTGCTCATCAGAGCTGGTTTCTTCACGTTGTATGACTTCAAAATGCGGATTTTATGTATATTATATTACAAAGTGACAACCCTAGACTATTGCCTGACTTGTGTATCAAATTATTATCACCATTATTCAACTCATCAACCATCACCCATACATAATAAACTCTTCATATATTCAAATTAAAATGTCTAGCAAGTTAAATAATTAACACAAATTCTAAAACTAAACGTCACAATGTTCGAATTTACTTACGTGTTTAAATGACGAGCTATATTAAACGAATGACTTGCCTCTGCAAAGCAAAGACGGCAAATCCGACTTATAATGTCTTCATCCTAAATAAACTCTTTCTCACCTTATTTACGACCTTTCCAACATATCAAACAACATAATTCCGCCGAACCTTTTCAGAAAAGATAACGTACAACAAAGCGTACAATTTACTTAAGAATTGCGGAATATTACTTTTTGTTCGCCAATCAAATTCACGGACGGCGGAGATTTACCAAACAATTGGACTCTGTCTTGTGAAGGTCTAAGAAAATGTACCAATAGCATGGCCATTTCACTAGGGTTAGCAGTTACTTAAATTATGTTACATATTTTTGCGGTTACGTATTTTTGCGGTTCTAAAAATACTCTCCCATATATCGATTTACGACAAAGACAACTTTCCAACCGCAAAATAAAAGTTTATGTTCACATAAACATTTTTTCTAATGTCATACAACAACAAATTAACAACTTTTGGATTTATTTCTGTACTTGTGCTGTCAAACCTTGCTTCTTACCAAATTTCATGATTCTAGGTAAATGGGAAGTACCCTATAGGTTTTGATTTACTTGCGATGCGCCTATCTTTTGATTGCATTGACTTAGATTTGAGACAGCTTCAAGGCAACGCAGACATAAAAGTATTTGATATTAATTTCAACTGGATGCGTCCACGGGTTCCTGAGGTCTTGACAGACGGAAAAACAAACAGACACAACACAAAACATGACTGTCATTGTTATAATACATACCTGCCTATCACACGGCAGGTTGCTTACGACTTGATAAAGGGTCCCCGTCGGGCCTGCGCCATCCCCAAAATACGACCATAAGAAAAACCGTATATTTTTAGGAAATTTCTGAAAATAATACAAAAACCTTGTTTTAAAACAGAAAATATTAATTTTAAAACATAACTAAAATATTTACCTAATTAGAAAGAAAGATGGAATAATTATCCGGAATTTGTTCTGTGAAAAAATATGTGTATCTAAAAAGGTAAAAGCCTTTTGCAAAGCAGGGCTGGATACAGTTTCCCTCTCTCTTTCTCCTTCTCTCTCTCTCTCTCTCTATCTATCTCTCTCTCTCTCTCTCTCTCTCTAGCAAGGTCGACACCTATAAGTACCAGTATAAGTACCCATACCTATAAGTATGTATAATATATAACAAAGTAGGCTTAAACCCCAAAATAAAATGTTATTAATAAAATTATTTCAATTAAACATTTAACATCTACAGACTGAATATACAATTCAACTTGTAAAGAAACCCTAAAATCTCCCAGAAACTTATCAATAATATTCACTCTGAGTTCACGAGGAGCAGCCCTGGACAGACTCGTATTTCATTCAAAGATAGAGAGTAGAGAGAAGTACACGTACATATCTTTACACTACCCGTGAAGCTTGTGACTACGGTCAGTGCGAAGGTATTTATGTCACCAAAGTATTAACTCCCGTTAATGTAATCGTATATCATGGCACGTGAAAGTTACAAAGTTATTCGATAAAAGTAACTAGTCTACGCAAACGGCAAAGTTTTGTAGAGTTCGGTTCAAACAAAAGTGTCCATTAGTGCATAGTCATAAAGGATGTTTTTTCTTTGAGTCGATCTCTCGAAAACTATGCCGTTTGCTGGAATATTGAACTCACAGTCAGTGACTGTGAAGCTAATTATTTTATGATTTTACACAATTTATAGAGCTAGTTAATAAAATGTATTTTAAATGGTGAGTGACGATGATAACAATTTTAAATAAATGTTTTAATGGTTAATCTTGTTATAGCAATATTACAATATTTTCAAGTTATAATCTTACAAAACCCAGTCTTAAGTCATTCAAGTCGAACCAAGCCATTAATACCGAGCAAGTAGTTTTTAGGAGAAATAATAATGATGATAGTATTGTGACTCGGCGCTATTCTTGAAATAATTACCTATAGCCCCGCGTTCAATAAAAATACATGTTGTGTTTTTTTTTGATTAGTAGATTTAAGAGTTTGTACCTAGTTTTGTGATTGTAAATATTATAATATTTACAATCACAAAACTAGAAAAAGGTAATATATATTAGATGTGTAACTCGGGACTTAATCGCGATAATATTTAAAAGGTACAATACCTCTTGGTTACCCGACGTTTCGATCGAATTGCACCCATCGTGGTCTCGAGTGAACTGATATTTCTTATTTTCTACCAGTGCCAATGCACAGCCTAAACCATAACTTAGGATATTTAAAACATTAATTCGGATATCTGCCTATATAAATATATACCCCTTATTTTGCTATCTCTGTTAACTCGAAAGAAAACTTACAGTCACAAGGTCCTACAAAGTCTATAGCGAATACAGGTGCCAGGCGCATCTGCTCTAATACACACACCTAGAACTTACGAAAAGGACTTACAAAACAGAAAGCTTTAAATAAAGAAAATTTGAGTAAGCAAATACAAATTATTTTATTTATTTTAGATTGAAGGTGCTCCTTCATTGTTATCACGAAAGTCGTGTGTTCAGCTGTGTAGTTTCGTAGTAATATAATGGTGAAATTTGCCATTTGCATCATATATCTTTAAAAAGTTAAAACAAGAAAACAGTGATAAATTTTCATAGACTGCGTTACACTTGGCACGGTATTAAATGTCACTTGCTAGAAAATTGAAGGGCGTACCAGATCACCTTCGCTACCCTTCGTGGATATCAGATTTATGCAGTAATTATTTAAGTAAAGCAGAGATTCACGCGATTCACTTCGCATTACAATCGTTAGGAGTTTCAAAGTTTATTTAAGATTTTTTTCTTAAATTGAAGAAGATATAAACTAAAGAAGTTTGCATATTGACAATCAAATGACTTTGATTCGTTTTTAATAACTCTATGAAAATAGAGAAGCTAAATTTCATGTGGTTTCAGTGTAGTTTCTGAACACTGCATATAAATAAAAATCGCGTACTTTTGGACAAAGTGTATCACATATTAAAAGGTGACTTCGTAATGTGATTTTTTTTTTTAAATATTATATTGCAAATACTTGAGCAATTTTTACTTCGTCTATTAAGGTTAAATATTAAATTCGGTAATGGAACATATACGTTATGTCTTGTTCAGTTTTATCCACACATAGCATAATCAAAACTTCAAAAATCCATTTTTATTAGAATGTAATTAGTACCATAGGTTTGTAGCGGTTATGTGTGGTGTTTAAAAAGTTTATGTTGTTTTCATTGTTATGGTATACTATAAAATATGGTTTGAGAAAGTCTAGCAACTTCTATATTTCTTAATGAGAGTATCATATAATTGCGAATAGGTATAGGTATTAACACCATTGCACGGAACAGGCATTTATCTTGGTGAAGATCAATATCATCTTGCTCGGGGATTCTTCACTTTCTTCCGTTGCAATGGTTTTATAGCTTTTTATATGACAGTACTTTAGTTAGTTTCGGATTAATAATTACTTGCAGATTATCAAAATATTTGATAACATTGTTTATTTGTGTGGAATTGTTATTTACCAAAAACCCTTTTTGTTATTTTCCATTAATATCTAATCCCTCTGAGATACCATGATATAATTCAATACTCTAATATATAGTATAAGCACAACAACCTATAGAATGATACATACCTCGTTCGGCCTCACCCTACGATGGTATAGAGGATAAACGAGTTTGATTAATGAAATCAGATATGTCGTAAACAGTTTATTTGTAATTCTGAGTGATTTTTCCCTCTCAACTCACGAATAGGACAATAAAACTATACAGTTTAAAATACAACGTATCTTTTTTGAATTAGATGTCTATTACGAAAAGACAGTTTAATCTCTTGTAAATAATTGAATCTGTAATGAATAAAAATTTCAATAGTGTCAATGAACACATGTAACCCATGACATTGTCAATAAATCACGTTCATTATAAAACTCGTGACGCTTTAACACGATCCGGACAATTCCAGCACTATATCAACTGATATTATACTACCCAATTGTAACGTTATATATCTGAAGCTAACTTATTTGTCTAAATTGTCTGCTATACTCGGCAGTCAGCTGTGTGCTGGCTGACCATGAGCCGACCTTATGTGGTCACAGAATACAAGTTGTAGTGATGACTCATCGTAACCTACTAATATAAATAGTCGAATATAATTAGAGCGCGGGAATACCTAAATAATTACAGCAACTCAACTCAGTCAATTTGCTGAACTTTTTTCTACTCACCGTTCCCCTGCTTAAGTTTATTTACCATCTTCAACTGTGGTGCACGAGTCCTACGCTATCCAACTGTGCCTTTCTACTCAGCGATCTATGGTCTGCCTACCGCTAACCTGCCCAAGAGCATCTCTACTGCCACTGTCATGTCGCTCAGCTTGTCCGCAGGTAAGTTTCCAGCCGCACATCTACCGTCGATACACCGAACTATGCTCTGCAGTCGACGAGGTCACCCACTAGGCCTGCAGCGGCCTACCTACTACATCTTGGGTCTTCATTATCACCTAAGAGCTTCGCAGTCAGTACAATCTACGCTTCGTACTACTGAGAGAAACCGCCGGAGTCTCCAGCTAATATATTCAGCCAGTAGGACAAATCAATAAACGTATTATTTTTGTTAGAATTTGATTCTGGATTCTACCCTGAGACACGCCTACCCCGTCCTACAAGCTATGAAAAGTACAGAATAACGCAATAATCAGTATTCACCAATTAAACAGTCGCTTAATATAATATGCAACCAATTACTTGGTGACCGCTCACCTTGGTGCACCACTTGGTGATCTGTAAAGATATCATGAAAGGGTCAAGGACTTCTATGATCTCATGTAAAACAAGCTGGAACCTTGTTTGAAATGAATTCATAGAAGACAAGCAATCTTTTTATTATGGAGATAAATGTTCCAGTTTCAAATAACAAAACATTTGAACTTTATTGTTTAGCATTATCACCGTTCTCCAACCAAGAGGAGACGCAGTTGATACGTACTTCTATATATAGCTGCCAAAATTTGAAGATTAACTCTTCCCAGGGCAGAATTGGACATTCATCAACATGCAGCATAGTTCATCTGACCAGCAAATCCGACATATTCACTGAATCACTGTACTGAAATCAAACATAGATTCACATTAAATTAAGTTGTGTACATTGAACTCATGTGTATTTTAGTGCTGTGACCATTTTATGTCCAGACAGCCTTACGACGAAGCAATTACGAGCTAGTGGAGTGATACCTGGCAGGTCAAGGTTGTGTTATGACAGGTGGTAAATTAAAAATAAGTATGTCTTCACATTATACGAATCATCTATGTTGCTGATATAATTATAACGATACAAAGTGCTTAAGATCCGAATGTATTTCAGTTAAACAATTTTCTGAATAGATCTATTTTAGCAACTGAGATCATAACAACAAAATACACAATGGATTTTCATATTTTATTCGTAAGAGGAGAAAAATCCCTATAGGATAAATCCCTATAGTACAAATATGTCCTAAATCCGAGTATGCGACATGATTATAAAACAATAACTCACGTTTATTATCTTCTTTCCCTTTTCACAAATTTAATTGGCGCAATGTGACTTCTTTTTTTCGCTCTATCATTCGTCAGTTCAATGCTTACTCCCTTTATAGCCACCATGCTATTTCATGCAGTCTACCTACGGTTTCTTTTTAACCGACGAAAAAAAACGAGGTTCTCAATTCGACCGTATAATATGCTTTTTTTTTATGTCTGTTCAGCTCTCACTCCGTTATTTATGAACCGATTTGATTATTCTTTTTTTGTTAGATAGGGTATACCTCAAGGGTGGTCCCATATCAAGGAAGTCAGGATCTGATGATGGGATCCTAAAAAATTGAGAGAAGCCCTCGAAAATTGTAGGAACGAATAGTGTTTCTGTTTACTTTTCATTACTTTATCAGGTATTGCGTTTAGAAATCATCATCATTTTTCATTATCATCATCATGATGATGAAAAAAACCATAAAATAAAATATTTTTAACAAAAAATTAAACCGACCAAAAGAACTAAAAAGCAAAAAATAAATAAACCTTAAGTCTTAAGTATTGAGCTTATTTACATAAACTATCTAATTTTATATAAACTTATTTTGAGTCGGCGCCAAATAAAATTTTGATAATTAATCAGTTTGTTGTTTGGCGCCGACTCAAAATAGGTTTATTTATTTTTTGCTTTTTAGTTCTTTTCGTCGGTTTAATTTTTTGTTAAAAATATATTATGTTACCCTTTAGTCTTGTATCCGTAAATTTTCATACACAAAACTCTAATACCTAATGATATAAATATTATAAATGGGATTGTGTCAAATCAAATCATATCGTTCAGAAGTCGTTATTTGTAAAACAACCAATGTTTTCAACGAAATAAAAAAACGAACTGAAAGGGAAATAAAGAAAGAAAAACCTTTAATCTGACATTCACAGGACCGCACACAATTATTACAATAAACATAAAAAATTAACTAAACCGCAAGTAATGATAATGCCCTATGCAATGCCAGAAAAGGCACCTTTTTTTTTTTTTTTTTGTGCGTGTGGAAACCCCCTCGGGCCGTCACCCCACCGGGGTTTACGATGGGGCGGTGTGTCGGAATCGAAGCGACTAAAACCACACGGTGTGCCGTACTGCGCCTTAAATAGGAGGGATCCGGGGACAGCTTTTATTAAGACATCCGGAACCCTCCTAGCGCCTGCCCGCAAAAGCGCGGGCACCACCTTCGGGTAAAAACCTCCCATTTAGGCGACGTCCAGGCACACGCGGACGCCGCCTCCTCGCGGGGGGCCACTATAGCGGGTGAAGGGGAAAACCCGTCCCGTCCACCCGCGGCTACACTCAGGGCGGCATGAGGCGTTGGTAAGCGCGCCTCCGCCGCCCGGTTCGCCGGCGGCGAATTAGGTCCGAGTGGAGGTCATCCTCCTGGACCCTTTCCGCCGCCTCCTTCTGCGAGATGACTTCCTCACAGAAGGTTGCGACCGCGGTAAAATTCCTGTCGCTACCGGCCATGGAGCGAATGACAGCCGGTAGCGACAGATCCACTCCGATGATTGCAGTGAGGGCCCGACGATGCGTCGCCCGACTGGGGCAAACCGCCAGCGTGTGCTGAGCCGAGTCCTCACTGCAGTCGCAGTGGTGACAGGCGGGACTCAATTCCCTCCTAGCGACCGAGTGCAGGTACTTCCCGAAGCAGCCGTGCCCGGAAAGAACCTGCGTCAGTCAGGAAAGGGTCCCGTGCTGCCGCCCTGCCCACTTGACGATGACCGGCTGGAGCGCCTCCACGGCGGCAAAGCCAGCACGTAGAGCCTCCAGCCGGGACGACCAACGCGCCATGGTGGCTCGGCGAGCGGCCTCACGCCATTCGCGTACCTCTTCGGGCGGGGGCTGACTGACGGAACTCAGCCGTTCGCCGATATACTTCGGCGAGCACTTTCGCCTCCAAATCCCACGGGGGAGTCCCGGGCAACGCGCACGCCGCCTCTGTTGACACGGTGCGGTATCCGGGTATGGCTCTAACCGTCATCACCCTCTGAGGGCGCCAGAGGCGCGCCCTATTCTGGGCGGTCAGAGCCTCCGCCCACACCGGTGCACCGTACAGTGCCATTGACCGGACAACCCCCGTGTACAGCCGTCTCGTAGCGACGCTGGGTCCACCCAAATTGGGCAAGAGTCGCCCAAGGGCGGCCGCAGCGCCGACCAGCCTTGGAGCAAGCTGCAGGAAGTGCTCGTCAAAGCGCCACCTACCGTCGAGGATCAGGCCCAGATATTTTATGTGGGCCTGAACCGGTACGAGGATCGAGTTGACCTCGATAGAGGCGCCAGGGGGCGGACCACGACGGGGTCCATGAAATAACAGGGCCTCCGTCTTATCCAGGGCCACCCGCAAACCCAGCGCCTCGATGCGCCCGACCACCAGAGAGACTCCCCTGGTGGCCAGGCACTACGCCGAGCCCGGGGGGGAAGTCGCCTCGAAGGGCCCAGTCGTACCCCATGTTCCACAGGAGTGGTCCAAGGACAGACCCCTGCGGAACACCGCACGACATGGGCCGACAACTCAAAACTCCATCTCGGTCCTCGTACATGACGGTATGCTCCTCTAAATAGTCTGCCACTAGCCGCCTCAGGTACCCTGGCACTCCGTGATAGTGGAGTGCTTCCCTGATGCAGCTAAATGGCAGACTGTTGAACGCGTTGGCGATGTCCAACGCACCGCAAACAGCACGCCGCCAGAGCTCACTACCTCTTCGGTCACGGCCCTCAGGCGCAACATAGCACCGACCGTCAAACGCCCCGCTCGAAAACCGAATTGGGCGTCCGACAAATCGGGGCCGACCTCGCACAGGTGCCGGACGATGCGGGCAGAGAGGACCCTCTCAAACAATTTACCCGCCTCGTCCAGCAACACGATGGGCCTGTAGGCCGCAACCGAGTCGGTAGGCCGTCCCGGCTTCCTTAAAAGGACCAGCTTCCCGCTCTTCCAGCAGTCAGGGAAGCGCCCGGACGCCAAGCAAGCATCGAACACTTCCCTGAGGCGGTCGGACATGTGGTCGAGAGCGAGGGCCAACACTCGGGCAGGGATCCCGTCTGGCCCGGGGGCGGTGTTCTTGAAACGGATCCGTAGAACAACCGCCCCTACCTTCGCCTCCGTGACGGGCGGAACACCATCCTCCTCGTTCTCCCCGTCGTCTCCGGCCAAGGGGGCCATCGACGGGGGTACGTGCTCCACCCGTTGTGGGAAAAGGCCTTCAACCATTTCCTGCAGGAAGCTGGGCTGGAGAGTCTCCGTAAGGGGGGCGCGCGGAGCTTTTGTTGCGCCGCGCGATATTGGCGTCCCCAGGGGTCACCATTGAGACCCTCCAGCATCTCCTTTCTTTTGTCCTCTTTGGCGCGGCTAATGGCCAGCTTCAGAGTTTTCCGCGCCTCTCGGTACTCCTCATGAAGCTGGTCCTCCTCCCCCTCTTCGTGGTGACGCCGCCGGCTGCCAGTGTAGGACCTCCGGGCACGAGTACAGGCCGCACGGAGGTCCGCCAACTCCTGGGACCACCAGTAGACCTCCTTCCTTGGAGGCCGACGACCTCGGACGCGGGGCATGGCCGCATCGCAAATCTGCGTAATCGCATCGCGAAAGCGGCCCGCCCCCATGTCTGCCTCCTCAGTCTGAGGCCGCATAGACAGCCAAGCGTAAATAATGGCTACCTCCTCCAGTAGGTCCCTATTAACTTTTGTAACAGCCCACCGCGGGAAGCGGGAAGAACGCCGCGCCGTGTGACCCCTTCTGGGGTTCGGGATCCGGGAGAGCTCGAATCGGATATAGAGGTGATCCGAGAGCGTCTCAACCTCTTCCAGGACACGCCAGTTCCTTACTCGTGCGGCGAGAGCAGGGGTAGCGAACGAAAGGTTCACTATCGACCCCCCCTGCTGTCGCACGCACGTGTTTGTGGAGCCTCTGTTTAGGAGACAGAGGCCCACCGATGCCGCCCACTCCTCCACGGCATCGCCCCGTGCGTCCGTCCTGGGGGAACCCCACGCAACGGACTTTGCGTTGAAGTCCCCCAGCACTAGGACGTGCCCAGACGCTAGTCGCCGCACCAAGGTCTCCAAGTTGTTGAGGAAAACCTCGAAGTCACTCAGACTCCGGTTGGGGGAGAAGTAGACACCATATATGGTGATACCCCCCCACTCGGCAGCAACATATCCGGTACCCTTGTCTCTTAGCGACAAGGGCGGGGAATGAGCCGCCGTGGAGCTGATGACTGCCACGGAGCCGTCCCGGTCACCCATCCAGTTTGGACGGGGAGGAACGTAGTACTGCTCCGAGGCTACGGCTACACCGACCGACCACTCCGCCATGGTTTGCAGGAAAAGATCCTGCGCACCGGAAGAGTGGTTAAGGTTCGTCTGGACAAGGAGGCTAGAGACTTGGTTCATTTATTGGACCGTCTCTACAACCTCCTCCATGGGCGACGACGACGACGCCGGAATGACAACGGTGGCAGCCTGGGTCGACTGGATAGCCCCCGAAGTTTGACGAGAAGTGCGGGGCGGCTTGCAGCCACCCTGCCCCATCTGATGGTTGCAAGCAGATTGCCCGCCGCACACGCAGGGCAGTGAGGGGCGGCGGAACATTCCGCCGCCCCTCACTGCCCCGGTCAGCCGCAGCGGAAACAAAGTCCGCTGCAGTCAAAGCAGATTGCGCATTTGACGCGGGTGTGTCCCGTGGACAGGCACTTAAAACACCTCATCGGTCTCGCCTCCAGAATTGTGACTCTGGCGTTGACGAAACCGATGAGGACCTTGCCAGCGTCACCCAAGATTTTGGCCGACGCTACAGGACACCTCACCCACACCGCGCCAAGGCCTCCTGGACCTGATGCTGTCCGGGGTGCATCCAGTTTTCTCCAAAACCACAACCCGGACATCCTCAGTCGTCACGGAGTCGTCCAGGCCTGAAATACGCAACTCCGCGCATTTGGTGGGCCTGGCGATCTTGACACCATCCGTCGCTGCGAAGATACCCCGCAGCTTCTCGGCGAAACTGTCGGCCGTCCTCGCACCTTCAGCCCCGGGGAACTCTAGGACCCGAGCTCCCGTCTGGGTGAGGCGCATCCTGACGCCTGAAGCCCCGAATTCACTGGCGAGGCTATCCCGGGCTATCTTAAATACTGCCGCGTAGGATGGCCCGCCATCTGCTGCCTCCGGTGACACGGTGATCACCACAGCCGCTGTCTTAGGCGGCTGCAGTTTTCGCGGCTTCTTGGTAGTGGCCACTGCCACCGATGGCGACTTTCTTGGCAGCCTTCTTGTTCCGCTTTCGGGACCTTTTGCCTCCCTCGACTTTCTGCCACCAATTTCGGCACCAGAAGGAACTGTCGTTCCTTTAGGTGCCGGAGTGGAAAGCAGAGGAAACTCCGCCGTTGCTGCAGCCGAGGCCTTAGTGGCTTGCCCGGCTTTCGATGCCACCGCTTTTGCTGCGGCCTTAACCGGTCGCTCGGCCTCCGGCACAGCTGCAGGGACTGGCGCTGATGTCACCGCCGCATACGACACCGTGACGCGGCCACCTAAGACGGGAAGTGGTGTTGGACCCGATGCGGCCTTGGGCTTATCACCCGCGAGTGGCGGCCGAACGATGAGGGCCGGAGGAAGCCTTGCCTCAAGGCCTGCAAGGCGCCCGTCCATCATCCTCCACACTGCGTCAATGACTTGACGCAGGTGGGAATCCGGGACTTCGGGGGGACAGGGGGACGAAGCAGGCTGTGCCGTAACTGGGCTCGATGCTAGAGCACAATTCGAGCGCGCCCGAAATTGGGCGAACTGAGCGCCGAGCTCAGCCACCTGCCCCGTCAAAACATCGTTCGCCGCTTGGAGGCTACATCACCAATTAAGGTCTTAACGACCCCAGAGACCGCGGAGGAGGAGTCCTTAAGGGCCTTTACGAAAGAACCCTTAAGGTTCGCGGACTTGGTGGCCACTTTGTGAATTATGGCCACCGCCGCGTCCGCTCCCTCCTGTATGGTTACCGGTGTTTGGGGGACAGAACCCCCTTCCACCGGCTCCCGGATCTTCTGCAGGAGATCCACAATCTCCTCTTAAGCCACAATTTCACCCTCCGCTCTGGCACGGGTGTAAGCTCCCGACCGGCAGAAGGCGGAACCTGCTGGAGCTGGGATCGGCGTGCGCGACCTCGACCTCCCTCTCAGGCTGCTAGCCACTTTCGGTGGCAACATGTCTTGCGACGTGTCTAAATCCTCATCTCTGGAGCGTCCGCGCTTGCGACTCTCAGTGTCGCGGACCTCCAGCTCCATCTCTTCGGCTGAGTCGGCCGTCGACCTAGCAGTCCTAGATCGCACCGACATTTTTCTGCTCCCAGGAGTCAAATTGACTTCTGGGAGCTCCACCGAACAAGTCGTCTCACAAGTCGTCTCACAAGACACTTCGTCGTCGGTCGACGGGACTTCTCCGTCTTTTTTTCGTCCGTTTTGTTTTCTGTTAATGATATTTGATTTTCCATAATATAACCCACGAGATGGGGAGAAATAAAGGTCGACCCGGGCAGAGATCCCAATACCCGGGCAAGCGAAGATTTAAGCCCAACCGGGGGGTCCGCAGGTGCCCCGGCTGGGAGTGCGCTTGCGACTGAACTACCCATCAGCCATGCATCCCCTGGTCACGCACCAGAACACGGGATGCGGGGTGATTTTTTAGAGAGGTTTTCTTCCTCGCAGTCCAGGCGGCTAAGCCAAGACCCTCGTCCCCGATCAGAGCCGCGAAACATGATCACGACGTCTTTCGGGATTACGATATGCCGACGGTGGCAAGGAAACTAAATCTTCCCATGCCTGCTCGGTGACAGTGTGAGTGCACGCCGAGCCCGCCCTCCTTCTCTACTGAGGACAGCAGAGAAGAAACGCCGACCCGTCGAAGGGTCCCTCCTTCGTGATTTTTTACCGAGGTTTTCATTCTCATAGCTCCGAAGAGTGAAGAGCCAACAGAGAGATGTGCTCTGTTGGGCCAAGCCTCAACCAGGTGGCCGAAGAAAAATGGCCTTCTCTTCATACTAGAATATTAGCCGTTGGCGATGACGCCGTCCTCAAAAGCTGAGGAAGAAAAGGCAGCGTCGTCGCCAACGTTTACAGGGTGCACCACGTGGAGGTTTTCTAGACAGCACCCCCAGAAAAGGCACCTATCTCAGCATATTGCTGCAGCCTAAGAGACTGCAGCACTGGTATTATGATAGGGCTTGCGCCCGGCGACATCTCGAGCCTATTATATAAATCGTGATCGCACGTATTTTTTTTATGGTATAGGGGGCAAACGAGCAGACGGGTCACCTGATGGAAAGTGACTACCGCCGCCCATGCACACCTGCAACTCAAGAGTCACAAGTGTAGCGTCATATTCTATACTGTTTTCCCATTTTGTAACCAAAACTGATGTGTCCTTATTCTTATTGTTGTTGTGTCCTATTCCATAGTGTTTACCCGACTGCGCATAAAAGCGAGGTGAGCGAAGATCCATCTCATACTCTCTAAATGATCAGGGTCATGGAGATCGTAAGCTCTGTTCCTGAATGAAGTCATAACAGATTGTAAGTGTCGGGGAGGATGATAAGACGTGGCGTGTAGGTATCTATCCTTATGAATAGGCTTACGGTACACACTTACAGCAGGCGATGGATCATGCTGATAATTTAAAGATAAAACATAGAAGCGTATAGAGGCCTTAGGACTTGTGGCCACTTCCACATACAGCAACAACAAACATCAACATCATCTAGCGAAGACGACTTGAACTACATAGTAATTATAAATAAACCCTTCATCACGCTATGAAAGTACTCGAGCCCATTAGTAGGATATATTATATACAACTTCTCAACATCAACCGTTGGGCCACGGCCCGCCAGGCATGATTACCTGGCTTCCTCAGATGATCCTGCCATTACGTTAAAGGGACATAACACCCGTTCCTCCACATACTATATCTACATTAGAAAAAACGGCAGTCTAACCTTAAATTGCAAATGGCTGATATCTTAAGTGTTTGCTATAATATCGACATAAAATAATCAATAGACTGCAACAAAGTAGTTACCGTTTAATAGACTGTTAGGCAGCAAAATTGGATTACGTATGCAGGTCAAACGTGCCGTACCGTAGCACAATATTATTACAGAACCATCACGTAAAGCCGTATTTGATAGTGTGTTGCATGCTTATGGCGGACCATCTTGTATTTTATTAGATCATATTGGAAGCTTCTGCATATTGAAACGAAGTCCCACACGAATCGATTTTATTAGTCTCGCACTCAAACATTGTGTTGTGTCAAACAACAAACTAAGTTCATAAAAAACATGGTAGATAACAGTTATAATATCTTGATTTTGTCAAACATGAGAAAGATCCCAATTTCAAGATCTTGTTTTGTTTTTTTTGTTGTTTTATAAGGTTCACTTTAGTAACTATGTAAACAAGTCTTGAAAGTAAATTTTAACTTACTGTTAATTATGGTATCGTAATGAAACTTTGTTTTTTTTTATGGTATAGGAGGCAAACGAGCCGACGTGTCACCTGATGGTAAATGACTACTGCCGCCCATGGGTACCTGCAACTCAAGAGTCACAAGTGCGGCCTTTAAGGTGGGAGTAGGAGAAAGGGTAAGAGGGGGGAGGGGAGGAGATGGAAGGGTTAGGGCCTCCGGTAACCTCAAGCACTCGGCGAAAATCTATGCAATAGCCTCACTGCCGGTTTTCTATGAGGCCGTGGTATCATTCCGGTCGAGTCGGCCTATAAGCATGAAGCATGGCTCTACCACCGTTAACCGTTTGTATGTATATGTAGTTTGGATGATACTTATACCATAATTTGGCATCTTGAGGCTGATCTGATCACGGAGCAAGGAGGTGGAACTCTTCAATGGCTACTAATAAACCTCTCGAGTTTGGGTTCATATGATTCGTTCTGACGAGTCCAATAGATTGAGTT
This sequence comes from Callimorpha dominula, assembly GCA_949752705.1. Taxonomy (NCBI): domain Eukaryota; kingdom Metazoa; phylum Arthropoda; class Insecta; order Lepidoptera; family Erebidae; genus Callimorpha; species Callimorpha dominula. The sequence continues at coordinate 6,242,866 of OX456991.1, forward strand.
TAGATCCGAAACTCTGATCATGGAGTCAGGAGGTCGATTCGCTATCAAATCGTGTTTTTTTAGTTTTACTTAACTGTAATTATTAAATCTAGAAGCACTCGAGATCAGAGTGGATTATTTGCGTTATCCATATAGCACAACTGTCTGTGGCTGCGACGTCTTAACTCCCGACTTGGAATCGGAAACTTGACTCCCGACGATTAAAACGTGTTTATCCAAACTTTACTTTTAAAGCCAAGAATCTTGGTAAGCTCGTTTTGTCGTGTTTATCACTTTAGAAGTAGAACAAAACCCAGCATCAATTTTTAAATTAGAATCTATTGATTGTAACAAGACTTAAAGAAAACATTTCTGTTCTGAGCTGGTTAGAAGTATTATACATATTCTTGAAAGAGTTAAAGAGATTTAAGCGAGCGAATTCACGTATAAAATATCCTACTCTAAAAACCATTGATTGCCATTACTTGTTTATGTAGCCGCCTTTATGGTTACTAATATATAAATAATTATGTAGGTACTTATACAGGACTTAAAGCGATCACAAAATAGGTATTACATACCTTTGAATTGCCTAATGTTTCGACCAGATCAGGTTGCACTGGCGCCACGTCTCATCATAATCCGGAACACCTACAATATGTTATGACTTCACTCAAGAACAGAGCTTAGGATCTCTGTGACCCTGAATATTTAGAGCGGGAGCTAGATCATCGCTCACCTCACTTTTATGAGCAGTCGCATAAACACCAGAATAGGGACACATCCGTTTTGCTTACAGAATTGGTTTACTGTTAGTATAGAATGTGCATTGCGAAACGAATTTAGTACTAATATGTAAATGTTTTACTTACGTTATTATATCATTCTTCAATTCTATTTCTAACTTAATATAAAACCTTAACAAAAAGTTTTTATTCAGCTTTGAACTTACTCGTATAATATCTGTTGTTGGTGAATACATTTTGTACAGTATCTGTACCAAAGTAGCTGAGGGAGGAGAAGCGACCGAGGGATTACGCTGATACGACTTTACTATGGAAAATATCGATTTAAACGTGATAATGTTTCTCACATCTACTAAACTGTCGTGTATTTAAATACAATATACAGAATATATTTGTTCACGGAAATAATTTATTCACGTTAATAAGTACATAAGATCTTTTTTCTAAAAGAAAAAAACAGAATTATGTAAATATAATATAAAAAAAAACAAAAATGGTAATGAGATTAATTATGTTTACTCAATCATTAAAGGGATTAAAATAATTTTACATTTGTTCATATATTATGTTTGCCGAAAAGATGGTTTTGTCCAAGTTTAGAATTATTACTCTTGTAAATAATCGTAAACTCAAGAACTCATTCAAACATCATTGGACGTACAAAAATAGTAAAACTCTTTAACTTAATAGATAGTTTAACAGCTGATGCTGACCGGCAACGGCTGTTTCGGCAAGTACTTGTGTCGGGATACAGTTTATTTAGATAAAGAAAGATAGTTTAACAGTTGTAATTAACTTCTGACATTTGCCAAGTTTTCCAATAAAGTATGAGTAAGCCACATCCACGCCATTTCTGTTCAAGAAAATAATCTGTTAAAAACTTGGACTTTTAGTATAGAATAAAATAAGAATTTTTTAGGCTGTCGATTATTTAATGCACTTTTCTTATCTCTCAAAACTCTTGACACAAATCAATTAAGACAAGGAACAAACTTTATCTTAAGTGTTGCTTAATCTCGTCTCTTGTAATAATATAATTAATCGTAATTCGAGTTTCTAAAGTATGAGACAAAATAGTACTTTCATTGAGTAGGTATACTTGTTTGTAGCATCATTTTTTGGGTTAAAAGTAAAGCTTTAAGTAACACTTACCAAAATGGGTAATAGAAAGCCTGTGGCAATATGCTGGATTAAAATATACCTATTAATAATATAATCTTTTTCTCGATTTTTGCCTAAAAGTTGCCATAATATATCTACTTCTTATCCTCTTCCAGTTTTTCAACTTGTATTACGGATAGTTCGTTTGGCGTAAGGTGATGATGTTCCCATGGATGTATGTCATCGCATAATACCAGTGACATCTCTTTTTGGAAATAGCACTTAGTCGTACAGCGGTTTAACTTGGTGAGTAGTACATACCGAGTGCTATCTATCTGTAAGCGTATTATTTTTTAGAACAAATGTTAGAAACTCCTATACTAAAGAGATAAATTGCACTAGAAGTAGAGACATTTTTAGTGCACAATTTTTCTAATTCTGTCAGCTTTTGTTTCTTTACATAATCACGTGACGAACCCTTGTGAATATTTAGCGGACGCTTTTTCCTACAATACGTGGTCTGTGTTGTATGTAAAGAATATTTGGCCATACAGTTTAAGCGCACTAACAGGTTTCATGACGATGCTGTCAACATAAACTTGCAGCCGTTATTTATCTCGAACTGTGTTAACAGAAAAGTAAATATTCTTGCTTCTGAAATAACCCAGCACTACGACCTACACACTCCTATGCATTTAAACTAGAACTTTTGCCGTCGCCTTTGCTTACTTACTGAGGATATCAAACAATGAATTCAACGAAAAGTTTCGACAAATGTAAAAGTTTTGGTCAATTCAAACGAATTCGGAGAATTATGTGTGTGTGTGTGTAGAACGCTCCTTGAAATAGAGTGTACATATATGTTAAAAAATTGTCCAAACTAACTCGTAAGCTATATGTGTCAGGGGCATCTTTAAGGAGGATTTATGAGAAGTATAAAAATAATAATAATAACTTGACACATCTCATACACGGCCGTCTGATCCCAAACTAGGCAGAGCCTGTACTATGGTAACCAGACTACTGATAAACATACTTATATATTTTTAAATACATACATATTATAGATAAATTACACCCAGACACAGAACAAATAATCGTGCTCATCACACAATTATTTGTCCTGGGTGAAAATCCAACCCACGACCTCTGGCTCAGCAGTCAGGATCACTAACCACTAGACCAACAGGCCAGTCAATGGTGCTTATATTATTTGGTTACTCAGAAAGATATGGATGTACATATATTTATAACAAATAACGTGCTACAAATGAAAAAATCAACGAACAATTTTATTATAGCGCCCTACAAACATAAACGCTAGAGAATTCCTTTAAAGTTACCAACAATAGTGGCATGGCACCGAACAATGGGTACAACAGCTTTTATAGCTTAACTATTCCTTTATTAAATTTTCTATTTAGGTCTTTTGTCCTTTTAAAATATGATATTAACAGAACCCTATAAAATTGTTGATCACCTTTTTATTTTACAAGGTGATAACTTTATTATTATTGAAGACTGTGTGTAGAACTGTGTTTAGATTAATATTTACATATAACCTGCTAGCGGGTTCCTGTAGTTTTACATGCGTTTTGATCTCTGATCTGATCGTATCCTATAGGTCTTAGCGTAATGTTACTCATACTATAACCTACCTTAATAACTATGTTTTCTATATTTAAAAAAAGTGGTAAATCGTAATAATTTAACAAATAAACTCTTTGGTTTTATAATATTTATTAATATTACGTTTAATTTGGCTTTAAAACAATTCTAAAGTCAATCCCTAATACCTACTCAGTTCTAAAAGTTCTTTATTTAAGACAAAATATAAATTTTTCACTGGGGCTTAAAAATTCACGCCGTGGGAACATTATTTAAGAATCTAAAATTAAAAAGATAATCTATCTATTTCAGTCCGTTGTCATATATCTATTTTAGCTATAAAAATATAGCTATATACATCGCTCAAAATAAAGTTTTTGGTGCCCAAGTGATGGGTCAAGCACTCGCCCGGGCCTTGAATCACGTAATAGCTTTTTCTCAAGAGACAGCGAAAAGAGCTAAGAGAGGGCCTAAAGACACCAGGACACCTGCAAAGAACGCATCTACAGAAGGGACTGTGCAAATATATAAGAGATAATAAGAGATAATTTTATTTGCAGTCTAAAATTGTCAGAGCAAATTCAAGGATAGAAGTTGAATTTGCAAGAAGTTAAAATCCTGCACAGGACGCACTTCGTCTAAGTAAGGATCCATCATGAAATTGAGTTAAATAATTTTAGTAAAAATGAAATGAAAACCAATAATATGTCTTTAACAAAACTTTGCCATTTTAGTTGGCTTAATTGTAATAAGCTCATACTTCTGCCTTTGTTGAATTCTACTATAATCCATCTATTAACTGAAATCTTTACACAGGTAGAACATAGAAGCTTTTCCTAGGTATCATATATAAGCCTGCATGATTGCGATTTCAGTTTCATTGTGTAAATAAACACCCGCTGTTTAAACGTCCAACAACCGTCTATTTTGCGAAAGCATTTAAGTAAAACATCGATACTTTTATAGCCTTCGATGAAGTTCAGGGTCACCACCTGTTATAACTGTCATGTTACTGTGTTTTATTGACTTATTTATTATTCAAACTATAGACTATTTTAAACTGTCTTGGTTATGTCATAAATTAGAAGTACTATTTATTAAGCGGAGGAGGGTTTTATTATTATAGCTATTTTGAAAGTGGATAAATTAGATGTATTTCTAATATTAAAACATACTTTAGTGCTTATAATGGTTTATTATCCAATACTTAAATAAACTTTATTTTAAAAGCGATAAGTACCTACTCTCAAAAAATACATTTTTCATCCTTAGATGTGAAGTCTATAAGTCTATACTTTTACTTAACTGCCAAAGGAGGTAATGTTTTTCGAGCATATGTTTATGTACTTGCGTATGTCTGCATGTTTTGTTGCATGTCTAATCATTTTCTTGCCCTTTTCCCAAATTTATTTGGCATCAGCGCAATGTGTCTTCTCCCATTCCTCTCTATCATTCGTGAGTACACTGCTTACTTCCTTTCTTCAAAGCATGAAAGAGAATATGGCATCCTCTTTCACGCAGTATTCCATCCTTTCTTTGGTCGCCCTCTAGTCTTATATCCATACATAAAACTCTCTTTACCACACTTTGCGTATCCCTTCGCATCACATCACTATAGCCTAAATCATTTAACGAAGTTTTTTAACAAACGAAAAAACGGAGGAGGTTCGGTTCGGCTCGGTCAACCCGTATAATTGTTTTTTTTTTTTCATGTATGACCACGAATAACTTTTTACAGGATAGTCCGATTTTGAAAATTCTTTATTTATTGGATAGGGTGTAATATATAGCTTCAAAGTTGGTCTCATTTAAATTAAAAGAAGAAAGGAACAGAAAAGTGAAAATAAAACTTGTTAGCCAACTGTTAGCTAACTTGCTTAACTAAATTAAATTCAAACACATTTAGGCAAATAGACGCGTCGCGTCGCCGCTGCCATCACTTCATATTACGTATTAATTAATTAACTTATTAACTTTGACTGGCATGTTGGTCTAGTGGTTAGTGACCCTGACTACTGAGCAAGAGGTCGTGGGTTCGATTCCCATCCAGGACAAATACTTGTGTGATGAGCATGATCATTTGTTCTATGTCTAGGTGTAATTTTTTTATTAATTTATTTATTTACTAAACTTACAACTATCATTACAGGTTAAAAACCTAATGCAATAGCTGAGCAACTATACTACTTTCTTGATTCCAAATTTATTATCTATAACATAATATGAATAGTGTTATCTTAGTGAATTCACTCGGTGAACAATAAAATATGTCAGTCTCCTCTGCAACGAGATTTAGCGTGCGAAGCGCTCGCGGCAGCTCATTGAAAAGATTAGTGCGCCCTCTTGGCACCGCCAGCAGCCGGGGCCGGCGTCGCCGGGACACGTACCTATCCGGTACACACAACCTTATCATACCCAATTTGTCTATAATATGTATGTATTTAGAAATATATAAGTATGTTTATCGGCAGTCTGGTTACCATAATACACACAAGTTTATTTCTCGCTTTTCAGTTCCTTTCTTCTTTCGTCAGATTAATGTTTTGTTAAAAAAAAAATATTTGCAGTTGTGAAAGTGGCATATGGTATGTTATTTAAATTTTTTTATTTATTATTTTTAAGGCAGTCGTGTTTTTGTTTAATTCAATAATTATCGTGTTATAAAAGCCATTGGTATAACAAACATCTTTTTGCTTTTCAATCATGAACCAACGACTTTAATAATGAGACTCGTACCGCAGCTGGAGTCAAACAATTTTTGTCTTTCATCGAATAGCTCAATGGTCCCCTTGAGACTTAAGCAAGTGTTAGATGACGAGGACTATAGGTACCTATCTCAACTAAACAATGCTCAAAATTCAAGTATTTCTGAAATGAAACCATTAATAATTTTTTTAGAACTTAATATTTTTAGGGTTACTTTCCGTTTGTTCAAAAAGAAAAAAGAAACCCTTATAGAATCACTTCGTTGTCCGTCTGTCTGTTTATCAAGACCTTTTTCTGGAGATATCAAGTCTAAACGAAAATTAAATACTCATGTTTGCGGTCCCTTGAAGTCGTAAAAAAATCAATCAAGCAATTAAAAGATAATATAGCCATTTAAGCCACATATTTGAACATTTCGCAGGTAAAGCAACATCTACAAGGGACGTCAATTGACCTAGAACCATGAAATTTGGCAAGAAGCAAGGTCTCTGTGCACTAGAAAAAATCCAAAATTCGTTCATTTGTAAATATATATAAAAAAGTGGTTTTACGATTATAAACTTATATTATGCGCTTGCAAATTTTACTGCGGCGTATATCCCGAGATTTCTGACTTCAAGATTAAGCATTGCGATTTTTTTTTAATGAACAATGATGAAATATATTAATGAAGTTTATCAAAAAAAATCCTATGAAAAGATGAAGATGAATTAATATAAAATATGCAGAGCAGTTCCCTTTCCCTTAAACAAGGATATTAGTTAGTTTAAAACAATTTTAAATGAGAATCATCGAGTTACCTACACTGAAATTAGTTATTTTTTATATTTGTTATTTAACAGTTATTTATGGTACTGTTCCATATACGAAAAAAAAAAAAAAAACACTAGTTTGAAAGTACGTTCACACGACAGGCGTTGCGTTGGGTTTGTTCACATTTCGAGCACTTGAACAAAATTTGTTGACGCTCGTTAACGCGCCTCAACGCCCGTCATCGGAACCTAGCCTAAGAATTTGTGCTATTAAATTTAATGAGCTAAGATTATATTACTGTTGAAACAAACAAAGTTATACATGGCCTCAAACATATGGAAACTTCTGCTTCAAAACTAATCTTAACTAAAATCTATTCATCAGTCGTTATTAAGTTAATATAAGGTAGAGTGAGTGAATGGCGGGACACCGGCGAGAAATCGAAGTGACGAAGAGGTTCTTCAAAGAACATTACAATTGACTAACTTACCACTCTTGGCTTTCTACAAATCTTGAAGCTTGAGATGTGGTGAGAGTGTAAGCGTTTTCTTAACACCATTTATTTTTCTTTCTGAAGACAACGTATTTATTATATTATACGTTTGTGGATAATTTCAATGTGAATACTGATTTACTCTTTGGTTAAGAAATGTACTAATTGAGAAATCACAATCGTTGAAGAGGGACAAGGTTAATAAGAACGTTCTTCCATTTTATATTATATCTGTTACGTTTCTTCTTAAAACTCGATGACTGACTGATCTTTCAGATCTGCTAGCATTTAAATCGCTGTCTTAAATATGCGAACTGAAGATCTATGATTATGAGATCAATAGACGGACGGACATTTAAGAATATCGACACATTGTAATGCGTCCAGTCAGATTTCGAGAAAATAGAGGATTGAAATCATGATATTAAGAGTTTCCGTATTAACATTATTGTAACTTGTATTGTTGACTTGCGGTTTTGACTTCTCGGTTTGCAACAAAAATCTCGGAAACGGCTCCAAACGATTTTCATGAAATTTAATATGCAGGGGGTTTCGGGGGCTCATATGAGTTTTAAGAAATCACATATAAGACAAGGAAGAGCAGATATTCTTCTGTTGTTGTTTACTACCTATTAATGTACCATTGCCACACAGTCTTATAACTATCCGCTTGCAATGTAACCAAAGTCTTTAAGACCCACGTCTGAAGCTAAGACAGTAATTGCCCATTATAGATCTAGCCGATGGTCAAACACATATATTTATTTCGTACGAAACAGCATTTGGTCATTTGGTCGTACGATTTCCATTTTTCAGTCATAGAAAGCGTTTAAAACGGTATCGTGGCGTGATGCAAGTGCTATTGAAAGATTTATACCGATCATGAGTATCATTTATAGCGTAGTATTTTAATCTACACAATAATATATAATAGTTAAGAATTCTATGAATATATTATTCTTTAAATTATGTTTAGAGTACGTTATTTGAATAAAGCTATGAAGAAATTGGAATACATTATTTGAATAACATATTTTACTAGCAGCGCCCCGCGGTTTCACCCGCGTGTGTCCTGATCCCGTTGGAATATTGGTATAAAAAGTACCTATGCGTTAATCCAGGTCTCTAGCTATCTACCTACCAAGTTTCATTGCAATCGCTTCAGTGGTATTTGCGTGCAAGAGTAACAAACATCCATCCACCCATTAATCCAAACATTCACATTTATAATATTAGTGGGAAGTGGGATTATAATATTAGTGGGACTAGTGGGATGGCTGTACATAGGTATGATGTAATTTTTGTATATAGATAGATCATTCTTTCTTCATCAACGTTCTTATACGCCTCATCAGTATTATTTACGAAAATACCCAGAACAAAACAACCTTTTCCTACTACTCCAACGTTGTCCTTGCTACATGCATTTCGTATTAAATATCTTAATGATTTTTTTTATCGTATAAAATTTTGTATGAGTTGCTTACAATGAATTAGAACCGAAGCTCAGTTTAAGCTGCAATTAAGTGTAATGGTGCCTACACCTGTGAATATATCCTTTTCTAATTTTCCAATCAAAATCCCCCATCTGGTGACCCAGATGATCACCAGAGGAGGATTTCGATTAGAAAATTCACTTCACATACGTTCATTTGTTAAACTATTTTATGTTTTTTTTTATGGTATAGGGGGCAAACGACCAGACGGGTCACCTGATGGTAAATGACTACCGCCGCCCATGGGCACCTGTAACTCAAGAGTTAGAAGTGGGAGTACTGGAAGAGGGGGAGGGGGGAAGAGCGGGAAGAGGGGATAGGGGGATTAGAGGAGAGGAGAGGGGGAGAGCGAAAGGACGGGAATAGGGGAGAGGGAAGGGCCTCCGGTAACCTCACTCACGTGGCGAAAAGCGATGTAAGCATTGCTTCACTGCCGGTTTTCTGAGAGGCCGAAGTGTCGAGCCGGCCCATACGTGCCGTAGCATGGCTCTCCCACGTCATTTTTTTTTTTACTTTTAAACTTTTGCGTACCATGACAATATAATTATGTTTATGGGAATTTAATAATAATAATTATTTTACTGAAAACATAAAATTTTAGGCCTTCACAATTCTTACACTTATGTTTAGTTTGTGTTACAAATTACAAATCTACAATTATGTTTTGGCTGAATACTGTTCTCCCAGCTAGGCTACAATGTGTTATGGAATGAAACAGTCCCATTCTCTCAACTAGCACATGTTTTTTTATTCAAAAATAAAACAAATGTGTAAATGTTCTTTTATGCGTGTGTGGGTTCATGTCTAGTCTATGTGTAGTATTGATAAGAATTGCAACAATTGATGCTTATATACTACAGTAATGTTCTTGTCTTGTGCCGTCGCAGCGGCGGTTACTGCAAACATGTATCCATTTTGAAATTTTATAATAAAGCATTTCCATTATTTTCCTTTTCAACTACGATATCATAGCGTAACATCAATTCATAAGTTATGTTAACATTAAGTTTACAAGAGCTCCAACTTTGATTTGTTTAAGTTTAACTGACCAAGGAGTTGGAAAGTTTAGAACTTGGTACCTGTCTAATGAACCGTAACGTATGGACCCTCAGGGTATTTGTGAGCAAAGTTATTTAGATTTGATAGATTTCGTACCCTTTATGCTTCTGTAACTCTATAAACATAAACTTTAATTCAATTCAATTTGCTTCAAGAGTAAAGGAATATACCCAGAATGCCGCCTCAGGCTGGTTTATACAGTTAATGACCAAGTTTTGGTACTACTTAGGTTTCAAACAACTATAAATCTAAGGCCGATAACGAGCGGTTTCCATTGAAAAAACAAACTCTCAATCATAATTAAATGTTATTTAAAAGTTATAAGTATAAAATAATAATAATCATTTATTTCAGGCTGCATTGGCCCATAGATAAGTATCTTAATCTAAATATACATAATGAAACATTCTGTTTTAGTAAATAAAACTTAAAACTAAGTTAGTAACTCTTCACTTGCACTAAGTCTTTGTGCGGTCTTTATGTGGTGTTCCGTCGCTTCCGCGGACAAGTACGAACTACTTGTCCGCGGAAAACGACGGAACACCATACCCAGCAGTCAAAAGCTTTCATGTAACACCTGGTGCAGATAACAGTTGGGTACTCGCATCACAAACGCCTTATACTTACTTGTAGTTACTGAATTATAGTTTTGAATAATTTAAGAGAAGAGTTTCACTATCCACCTTCTAGCTCCATTACTAGGTCAGCTCTAAGAGTAAAGATAATATCCATTCATCCATATAATCCAAGAGTAAAATACCACGATACGTCAAAAGGGGGTTAAAATTAAGTTTTAAAATGTGTTTATATACTTAGTTACAAGCTAAATACAAACACGGGATATAACAGTAGATTGAGTACATCCTCGCATTGGCGCAAGATCGCATTCACACCTTATTAGGAATTGAAGTTTAACATATCTATAATATATATGTATTCAGAAATAAATAAGTATGTTTATCAGCAGTCTGGTTACTATAGCACAGGCTCTGCCTAGTTTGGGATCAGACGGCCGTGTGTGTGATGTGTGAAGTTATTATCATCTTTATTAACATACATTAATATTTAGATACACATTTCATGTGTTGTTACATTATTATTATCATTATATTATCTAAGTAACCTAGCCTTATTACTAATTCTCAGCCTCAACCAATCAACACAAGATCCCTACACACTACAAAAGAATATTAAAGTTATTTAACATTCAAACCACGATTTATAAAACCCAATAAACATGCTCATTCTGATATTGAAAAGTTCTTGATCGTGTCGGGAACACTTCAATTTCCATGCGAATCAGGTGTATATTGACAATGCCGACTGACGAACGCCCTGCATTTGCTTAAAAGCCTTAACAGAAATAATATTTTCCGGTTCTCTACAGAAGTTATTACGAAGCTTATTACATTCATTGTGCTTGACAAATATTATTACAAAAGTGTTTTTTTTTTCTATTATAACATTGTGTTAGTGATGTAATGTTAAAGTGAAACTATCTCCAGAAGAGGTTAAGAAAGACTAAAAAGGTGAAGCATTAAGACAAACAAAGAGGGAACTTAACTTTAATGGTTAAATCTTATTATCATTAAATTATGTTAATTTCATTTAGGTATTTGTATTTCTAACTAATGAAATGAACTGGGAAACTATGTACAAATAATGCATTCAAGAATTCCGCAAGAAAGATTCCCAAACTATATTTATTGTAGGAATTTGTATTTTTCAACTTTTGATTAATATAACTTAGATTTGATATATTTCTGGCTACTTAGAACAAAAGCAATATGTTTGATACATTGTTTGTGGCCTGGATACCCAGTAACATTGTGATTAAGTGACTTTTGATCGCGCTGCTTATTACAAAGATTTTAATGCTCATCTATGACAATATAAGTTTATCTTCTATCTAGGTCGATCTAGGTGAATGTGAATACCCTATGGGTTTTGGTTTACCTGCGAAATGTTCAAATTTGCTAACATGTAAGGCTTAAATGGCCGTATCTTTTGATTGCGTTAACTTACAAACTTGATTTTTTTACAGCTTCAAGGGATTACATACATAAGTATTTGGTGTTGATGTCTTCACGGCATTCTGAGAAAAAGGGTCTTAACAGACAGACTAACAACATAGTGATCCTATAAGGGTTCTTTTTTTGAAAAAACGCCCGCTGTCAGATGTTTAAAAGCAAAGAATATGAAAAAAATATATACATATACTAGTAATAAAATAAAAGTATAATACTAATAGAAATCCTTACTCAGACCTCTACAACCCATAACTTCAAATATATTATTCGTAAGATTTATCTACTTTACTGTATCTACTTCCATATTCTATTTATACAAATATCTTCAAGATTATCAGATTATCTCATATTCCGTTTTTATATACTTACATACAGACGTATAATTTGTTGGAAGCGAGGAAGGAAAATTGGTTGAATTGTGAATAATGTACATTATTCACAATTCAACCAATTTTCGAATTTTACTGTATTATGATGGTGAGGGTGATCTTAGGCTTAAAGGCAAAAATTTAAGACTCCGTGCTATTGAGAATTTCCAAGCATTCGAGAATAAAAACAATGTTTTATAAATCTAGTTCCTTACAACATAAGTTGAACACGATGACCGACAGATGGCATTGTATCAATTTCCTGTATCGCGCTAATTGTCTCGCTACTGAAATTCATACATAAGTCTTAAAACAATAACTTCAATAAATAAAAAAGAAGAAATCTTACTCGTAGATCAGAACCTATTTGTTCTTCAGTTTACTAGCTACTACTACCATTAGCACCTAGCAGAAAAATCTAATTACTATTTTGCCCAGTCCGAGAGTGGAACCCAGAAGTTCACAAACACACGCAAACATAAGCGAAAACTTCTACCGCGATATTCTATTCACTTATTAATCTTTTAGAAGCATTCCCTTCGCTCTTTTATGAGGGATCATTAAATTATTGCGAGCCAACGCCTTCCATGGATGAGACACACGTGTTGCGTGTAAAAGGTAGCAAAAAAATATATATGAAAGTACTTTTCAATGAGGAATAAAGAAAACGAGGAGTGGTAGGTTACCGACTGACTTCGGTGAGTGGAAGGATGCTTTTGACACAATCTAGTATTTTATGATACGATGTTGAATAATTGTTGTGTGCATAATTTGTTGTTCCAGATTGGGTCACGTTGAAGTGATGACAAGCGACTACGTTTACCCGTCTCGGGGTTTCCGGTTCGGTTTCTCGATTGCAGCAAACTGTTTTAGGGTAATACCTATATCCTAGAGCACTTTGTGCAGCATCCAGCAAAGAAAATTATTTACATAAGTGGAACATTTTGCTAAAAGCTAGTTTTTACCTTAAAATTCGATATTGGCCAAATATAACTTTTTTGTAGCCTACAGATACAACACTATAGACTTTCCTTTTTAAGTAAAACAAAATGATACCAATAAATGTAGCCAAACTATAATTGGATTCACATACTCTTCTTTAAAATTCTTTAATATTTTTATAATTACTTCAAATTACTTTTCATCACACTTATTACTTTTTATATGATGTACAATAAAGAATATTTTATTCTAAAGCTAGAAAAAAAATCTGTCCATCAATGAATTCAATCATGAATTTATTTCGAGTTTGAGGTTGAGTATATATAATATAATAATATACTTCAATGATTATATTATTAATATAACAGTAACTAAAACTCTTAAGTTTCAAAATTCTAAAATCAACACAAAACCTACTAAAACTGTGAGTATTCTTTTCGCTAAGGCGATTTCAGACGCAATCACATTATAACAACGGCCACATACCTACACCAAAGCACTGGCACTATTATATACTCTGTGCCAAAGCTAGAACAAATGAATTGAATTCATGAATGGCGATTATACTCTCAAGAGCTTAATTAGTCGGTGATTGCATAATAACTATGTTAGGAGTCTAATTTTAGGATGTGTCTAGGGAGACACGTGCTAAAATTGTTCCTCTTTAATACTATAGAATATCCCAAGGCAGGGGTTGCTAATAGAAATTTAAGTGATCTAGCAAATTTGGACTGTAATGTAGAAGCTTACGGCTGAAATTGGAAATGCAGAAATATTACGTGACTCCATTTAATTCACTTCAGGTATCCTAATATTTGGGTAAGAAATGTAAGGCAAACTATGCTCGTTCCTCTTAATGATTATAATGTTGATTTTTTCTTTTTAACTACTTTGCTGTTAGTGATGACACTTTTTGATATATTTCTTGGTAGTACATATTTTTAAAACTTTGCAATAATACTAAAGTTTATAAGGTCCTTTACAAAAGTAAAACCCCTAATAACGAATGTAGTAAATAAATCATTAGGTAACTGAAGTTGTAAGCCTGTAATATTTATGTGTTTGAATAAAAATATGATAATGAAAAAATTATGAATAGGTAGTTACTATTATCGATAAATTGTGTGGCAACATACCTACATAGCACCAAGTAGTAACTGTTAGTGTACGAGTACTGATCCTGAATTGTGCAATAGAAGTTCTCGAGCTTATTGTTGGGACGTCCTACTCTGGTTGTTCAGGTATTTCTTTCAACCAAAATTCAAAATGCATAACGTTATAAACCACATTTAGAAACATTTAAACTAGTCATGTTGGAGCAAACGGGTCCTAGAGGGGACACGGCGACTCGGTAAACGAAAGATTGGCCCCAGCCAGATGGACCGATGAAATGAGGAAGGTAGCAGAGATGGACTGAATGGACCGTTGGGAGAGGCCTATGCCTAGCAGTGGTGTAACTGGCTGATTGATTGATTGAAGTGAACACAGCTAAAATATAATGTAACAGTTTTAAATCGCATTTTTATATAATTGCTGGATCTGAATCTAGAATATGTAGACCTGCCTTTGTGACTTGCAATCTTCTCTTATATCACTTGAAACTTTTAAGGCCCAAGTTTTATAAATTATCATGGTAAGTTTCAAAATAATGGAAGACAATAACTACACGCTCGTACTCACACATAATTCGTAATTGGAGCCCCCTTTATGCGAGTCATTTGTTAGAGTTACTCTATCTAGACATGTATATAATCGAAGCGTGCAGTACAATAAAAATATTTTTTATACAATATAAGAAGGTAAAATGTAAAGTTTTTCAATGTTAGCTTTTCTCTTCTTAATGATAATTTTATTTTAACTGTAATAATTAGTAACCGTGTATGTATTATACTGGGATTCTTTAAACATAGATGTCTGTATGTGGTTTATATACCTATATAGAACTCTCTATAAACCTCTGTGCTACTTTTGCTGTTCATTGATGATGCTTGAAAAATTTACTTATGCAACTTATAACATATTTTTTTAGTATCTAAACAATTTAATGTGATTATTTACATTTTATAAATACTATTATGGTTTTAATTTATTTTATTTTCTTACCAGTCTACATAGTTAAAGAAATATATCTGACGCATTGTTTTTATTAAACCCAGATAAAACCCCTAAATATAATAAGTAAAGATATAATTTTTCTACATTATAGCAAAAAGGACATGCGCATATTGTGGTTGGATACGCGGATGGGACTACAGCATACTTTGATCTTAAACGGAAGCTTTAATTCCACAATTATAAACAGTATTTGCGTGTATGAATTCCTCTTTTACATATCACATCCCAAACATCAGTCCAACCACAAAACCGATAACAAAGCTCGTAGTGTTGCGATAGTAGATATTAAGCTTAAGAGAAGTAATTGTCAGTGACAGTTTATAGTTCTCTTAGTATTCATTCCATTAATGTAACCTATATGCATTTTACCCTTTTTTTTTCGTGTGGAAACCCCCACGGGTCATCACCTCACCGGAGCTAACGGTGAAGTGGTATGTCGGAATCGAACCGACTAAAACCACACGGTGTACCGTCACACGTGGGGCTATTGCAAGGGACCCGAGATACCCTAAGAAGGAAGCCTCCAGGAACCCCTGCAGATATTTTATTTAGTGGGTGGGTGCTGTCAGTTTATCACACATTATAAAACAAAGTCCCCCGCCGCGTGTCTGTTTGTCTGTTCGTGATAAACTAAAATACTACTGAACGGATTTTCATGCGGTTTTCACTCATAGACAGAGTAATTCCTGGGGAAGGTTTAAGTGTATAATTTGTTAAGGTTTTGTGAAAAATGTCTGTAATATGACTATAAATGTTGAAGATTGCGGAAAAAAACAATATAATATGCGAAGCCGGGGTGGGTTGCTAGATTATGGATAAAGCGGTTTATCCAATCTGTAAAAACTCAAAGTAAGTTACAGCCTATTGAAGCTATTTGATAATTCTCAGAAAATATAAATATATTTTATATCATCATTTAATAAATATATAAAGTTCTTGGGTTCAGTTTGAGTTCGTCAAGGGACGGACAGAAGTTGTTGGAAAACAAACTAAAGCACTTAAAATCCTCTTTTCTACCTACTCTCGAGCCGCTTCGAAATTGATTTCAAATTAGGAATATTAGTTTGAAATTGCATTTAAAACATTGAAAGATTATTCTATAAACACGTAGACTAGTCATCATCACGTGATTAGGTAAGAACTTCTTATCATTAGGTAAGAACCACAGACCTGACATTAAATTTTTTTTCACTAATATTGTCCTACCTGTAGACATCGGCTGTTTAAATCGACTAAGTAAGATGACAAATATTGAAATAATAATATATTATTAACAAGTTGCATCAGTACTTGACAATCATCATTTATAATTTGAATGTTTCTTCCTTTTTTAAGTTATAGTGGTAGTATATACATTATTCTATAATTCCCCGAGCAACTTCATAAATGTTGTGGTATTTTTAGATAGATAGAATATTCTTTATTGTACACCATTAATAGCATAAAGTTGACACAGATCTCATTTAAAATATTAGAACCCCATATCGCTATAATTAGCGATAAGAACGACCATTGTGCGTTCTTAATGCTAATTATAGCGATCTCTACCAGACAGCCTTTAGATGGAGATAATAACAGAAGTATTAAATAAAAAGATACTAGTTAATGACGTACTATTAAATATACAGACAATAATTTACACATATACGGCGGGGAAAAACTGGATGAAGAGAGCTGACGATCGAGCTCAGTGGCGTACTTTAGGAGAGGCCTATGTCCAGCAGTGGATAATGAAAGGCTGATGATGATGATGATGATGATGATGATGATGATGATGATGATACATTATATATTATATACAAATATATAGCTATTTAGTAGAGATTACACGTAATAGAATAAAAAAGAGTAAAAGGTATTACAATGATAGATAGTGTTGCTTGAGTATATTTTTAACACTAACTGATTTTGATCGCTAATAGAGTTTTTCATGACTTTTCCCAACTTATGATTATAGGAGTTTCCAGTTTAAAAAATATAGAAATAGTGTATGGCACGATAACTGGCACTCCTAGTTTTAAGGGTTGTAAAGGTTTCAGCTTGCCGTATTTGTAATGGTAATGCATTCCAGAAACGAACAGCCAGTACCGTAAAAGATATGTGAAAAAAAGTTGTTGAATGCACCGGCACTTCTAATAAAGACTAATAGGTAACCGCTTGAGCTTTTTTTTGGAATTCAGGAACATGATCATATTTACGCAGTCTAAATATGAATCGGATACAAAAGTTTGGAAGTCGCTCTAGTTTATCTAATTGGTTATCGGTGAGATCTGGATAGCTGGCGTCTACATAGGTAAGAATTGGAAGGAGAAGTGAATTGGCAAGGGCAGTTTTGGTGGCAGTTGGTAAAAAAATTCTGTATGTATTATATTATAATACATGAACAAGCTCACGTGAAAACTTTCAACTTGTGCATTTAGCTTGCTAAGTGAATTGTCGCCTCGTTCTAACAGTTAATGCAAGATGTAACGTTCCTCTACAGGACAACGGTATTTGCTTTGCTTAAGTATTTATACATCTTTTGGTCGGAGTTCCATATTGCCTATCCTACTAATATTATAAATATGAAAGTTTGGATAGATGGATGTTTGTTAATCTTTCGCACAAAACCACTGAACCGATTGCGATGAAACTTGGTATGTAGATAGCTGGAGACCTAGATTAAAGCACTTTTTATCCCAATATTCCCACGGGATCGGGACTTACCCGGTTAAAACCGCGGGGCGCGGCTAGTATTTCATGTGGCTGTTTATTTTGTACAAATTCAATTATTAATGTTTGAAAAAAGAATTTGTATATTGTATTCCAGATCTTTTTGTTTCAACATCATTTGAAAAATTCTTCGAAGACGAAACAAATCATTAAATGAAACACTATAAATTATGTTTTATTAAATCTTACATTAGACAAACTTTATGAAACGTTAAATATAGACTTCATGCCGCGGGTTATTAGTACCAACCAATAACCAGCAGCATGAAATCTAGTAAAAGTAGTCATGAAGAATAATGATTTTTGTTGAATATGGTAATGAAAGAAGCTACTGTGTCCATAAAAAGAAAGTATGTATATAAAAGAAATCGTATTTTTAAAGACCCCGTAATGAATAACTTAAACTTTCTATTTCATATTATTTTTACCTTAAATATATTTAGTCTTTGCAAGCAAGCCAGCCAGGATGGCAGGCCTGGTTTTTAATTTGAGTGTATAATTAAATTTTCAAACTGTACACTAGCTGTGGTATTGCAGTTCTGTAACAAAGTTGTCTTTTGTCTCTTAATAACTTACCGTTTTTACCTGGATAGTGTGGTTGTTAGGATTATGAAACTACAACAAAATAGGGTGTAGTTATTTTTAGGAACGATGATATTAAATGGAACATAGGAAAACCTAGAAATTTTAAAAGCAATGTCTTGACTTAACAAACTAAATAACAAGATGTTTCTACACTCAGTCTTCTCACAATAAATAATTTTCCATACTTTATTTGATGCCGTAATAAAATTTACAAGTTTTAAAAATGTAGTTAATTTAAAGTTAATGAAAAAAAACACGTGACGTCTTTGGGACACCAGGTTGGACCAAAGTTCCTTTCGCTATATATAAATATATTTAATGGACTGAACAAATTGTATCAAAATGTAGTAAATATTGTAAAAAAATTGCTGTGAAAGTTGTCCAAACTAATATATGGATAATTAGCATACAACCTACATCACATTACAGTACTATCGGGCAGAATCCACAAGTGGAGTAAATAAAATAAATTCATTCGCGGTCAATATTTTTCGTTGCCCGTCTTTTTCCATCTAGATCCCCATGCGCTGAGCATCTGAAGTGTAACGTGCGCTTCATTCTAAAAATGCGCAACATGAATATATATGAATACTACATAAATAAATTCAGACGTCTCATTTTCCGGCCCTGCTTTCTTTCTTCGAATGATACCTCGTGCAATACTAAAGGAACTAGCAATCTGGAAGAAACTTACATTTAAAAAAAATCCATAAATTTTTTGACAAAAGGCAACTCAGCAATTTTTATGACAAATCATTTACTGTAGAAACCGTGCGTTTATGGAATGGACTGCCTGTTGCTATCAGAAGAGCACAATCGTTAGCTAAGTGCAAAACAATGTTACAAGAGTATTATCTGTCACTATAAAACTATATTTAAAATATGATGTATACATTATTTATTGTGTATGTGTATGTCTATTTGTGGGTATATATGTATTTTTATTTATGTATATAAGAAGAAGAGTACTTGAGTAAGTATAAGTAGGTATAATTATTGAGTATTGTATGTATGTTATCGATGATAAGCATTAACCACATTTTAATTTAACGTCAACGATTACCACCTGTTTAATAAAATAACTCCATTCCATCCCAAGGTTGCCTGGAAGAGATTGCTTTAAGCGATAAGGCCACCCTTTGTACACTATTTATAAGATACATCTTCTGTTACATATTGTTTTTAAAACCCTGGTGTACAAATAAAGTGTAATCTATCTATCTATCTAACTCATAATCATAACCCAACCAAAAAATTATATCTTGAACTTGCATACAATGGATACCAAAGCTTGTGTATGACATAGCAGTAACATACTTCAATTTGAAGAAAAATAAAATTAAAAATATGTATGTATTATGAAATAATGAATAAGAATAAACTGAAAAAGTTTAAATAAGTTTTTAATAAACTAAAAGAAGTTCATCACTCTCTAAACTATGAAAAAATATTTTGTTAAGACTAGCAAAACTCAGTAAATAGTTATTTCATAAATGTGGTACAACTCTTAAAAAAATTGAAGTAGCATAATATATGACATCTAATTGTAACTCTTCAAAAAAGGGAAGGCTTCTTCTTTAGGAAGTGAAATTCATACAAAAAAAAACAAAAAGTAACCCTAAATAGGGTTTTACGTAAATTTTCAATATTGTAATTGATAAAAACCTTTCTTACTGAGAAAATACTGAGAATCGTGCAATGTATCCTATTAATGAAATTATTTTTATGATAAGTTACATACATTTCCCAAAAATGTAAATGAATACTGACACAACATAGATCATAGCTTTTAAATAAATTACATAATAGAAACTTACATAGTAATGAATTCATTACGTTTCTGGAAGTAATCGGATTATACCCATGACGTAGCAAGTTGTGAGTATAAGTATTTGAGTGTGGATGTAAAGTATAGAAAATTCATTAAAAGAGGCTCGTACAACTTATACATCTAAAAGGAAGTATTATTTTTGTGTAACCCCGTGAAAGATGACAAAATTCATAATATATATATTGTAACATTACACAAACTGTAACATTAGAAACTCCAGACCCGTCCATTAAGCAAAAAAATCATTTCACGCAATAGGTTAAGTATAAACCCATTGTGTAAAAGGTTTTATTACAGTCATTAAACAGCCGAAATTATAAACATAAATACATACAAGTAAGTAACAATAGAATGAATATGTAATAGAATTCTGATTTTAATTAAAGAAAAACAAAACGAAAGCCATTTATCATTAGGAATTATTACGTGTTGTTCATGTAATTAATCAGTATTACAGTAACAGCGGGGAGCCCTACGTGTGACGCGATTATCAATAATTGTAAATAAACATATAATGTGATAATTTATTAGATGTAACTTAGAAGTATCTACACGTACATATTATATAAAATGTATACTTTATTATTTTATCAGGATATTCACTGTTTACATACTCGTAACTTCGTAATTTAAAGTTTATTGTTATCGTTTTCTTGCTTTATCTATAGTTTCTATATTTTATGAATGTCTATGCTTGTGGTCACTAATTCTGCATAGTTTGGGCATCCGTGATCATTTATTTTCAAAACAAACAGAATCGATTGATACATTTTAAAAAAGAAGCTCCTTATAGCACGCTACACTTTAGACGCTTGGCGGATGGGGGGCTAGGGATGGGGGGCTAGGTGAGAAAAGCGTTAGCACAAAAAAAATTGACCGCGATTTAATTTTTTTATTTACGCCATCAGTGTGCGATACTAATGTAGTTTGGAGTCGGTTTGTATACTAATTATCCATATATTAGGTAGGGGAACTTTATTTATTTATTTATTTTAAACTTTATGCACATTTGGTACATTGGCGGACTGAATGCCTAAGGCATTCTCTACCAGTCAACCATTGGGTGATGCAGAGAAAAGAAGAAGTAGGTGCAAATAAAAGTTACGTTAAATAATTGTACAGTAAATGGAGTACAAACTAACATTTATCCC
The DNA here is from genome assembly GCA_949752705.1 of Callimorpha dominula. NCBI lineage: Eukaryota > Metazoa > Arthropoda > Insecta > Lepidoptera > Erebidae > Callimorpha > Callimorpha dominula. Next base: position 6,264,541 of record OX456991.1, read on the forward strand.
CATAACTTTCATAGATGCCGCTATTTTAATTTCGAGTTGTTACAATATTCACTATTTTTTATAATTTTTATGATATGATATTATAAAACTTTAAAATGAGATTTACATTTTATAGTGCATTATTACAATAGCCGTGGATGAGTAAGTAGATTCCTAAGTCAATATCAAAGTGCAAGGATATTTCTATAGAACAGGAAATGAAAGCTAAATACGAATTGAGTTCGAATTTAGCGAATTAAGGATGTTTCAGTTGAAGCGGATGTTCAAGCAAGCCGAGCATGAGGACTCGGCTTGCTTGAACTTCCGCTTCAACTGAAACATCGTTACGATAGTTTATGATTTTAATCAGAAACAAACAAAGTACCCACTATAGACCAAAGATGAATAAATGCGTTGTCTCTGCAAGAATGATGCAAAAAATCAAATAGTTTTTACTTTACAGTTTGTTTTCTTACCTTAAAACTAGACTACACGCAAAACATATTTGAGAGAACCAGTATCCACTCACTCATTAACTTCTATTCGAAAAGACTTCTAAAATATAGTATTTGCTCCAAAAAAATGTTTAACGATTAATAGTAGTGTGATTAGGTTTTTCTTGGATAGGCGTGTACTAACTTCGTCTTCAGGCGAGTTAGAAGACAAACGCCTATACAATTTATCAATTTAAAAATGTTCCTACTTAAGACTTCGCATTAATGTCGTGTCACTTTGCCTTTTCATTAGTAACATGTATTTAATTTATCCCCCTATTTTATATAGTGCAACGTGATTGTAGACTTACGTAGAAGTTTGCAGTTATAGGATTCCAGTATAACCGTTGGCAATATTTCAATGTTTTTACGCAAGTTGATCAGTTTGTGCGAGTGCTGCATGTTTTGTGCTTTTAGGGCAATGTAATAATCACAAGAAATTTGGTTGGACGTCGTTGGTTTGACGCAGTTAGAGGTGGGTAATCAGCCGAGTTAAAACCCACGACTGGGAAACAACCCGGGTGATTACCCATCTATAGACGCAGTTAGGTTGCGCGTACATCTGGCATATACGAGAAAAGCTAAAATGTTACCAATACTAATAATGATGATAATTTTGGTTTTCTATCATCACAACTTGCCAATAAAACCTTCTTAGTCAAGCATTTTAGTTCCTCTATATCTCCAAACACCGAGTATAATGTGAGAATATGTTAAAATTTATTGTAATAATAAACCATAATCATTATTTGTGCATATGAGTAGCTAATATCTATTTCGGCATATGACATTTTGAAATCAAATATCAGCCAGCTAAACCACTATAATATGACGTGCCGTTACAATAATATTGATATTAATAATAGAGTCAAGTTTATATAGGATATACATATATGTCCAAATGAGTTTACTCACCTAATTGTTCAGTGAGTGGTTTAAAACTAGGGTTTATTTCAATGTTTTTTTTTAGTACCCGTTACGGGTACTAAAAGAAAATTACATTCAAAGTTGGTTGTCTTCCTAAATTACGCAAGTAAATATAGATGCAATTATTTCGCTGATTTTCGCTGGTTAGTCCCGGCTCCGTAATTTATAAAAAAATAGTTTTTGAAAATGTTGTCCTTTTGAATAATTTGATTTAAAAACTTCTTAAAACTAAAAATTAAAGATCAACACACAAAAAATAATATATAAAAATAAATGTTGCAAATAGTTCAGATCGCTATCTGCCAGTGTCGATCTATAGCCGCCTGTTTCCAAATAGTTGAACCTTGTGAGAAGAAATCAGGCAAAAAACTCACGGCCACACTTTTAAATCGGCAGATAGTATAACAATATCTAGTGAAATGTGATTATTAAGCGTTATATTATGTAAAAATTAAGCTATGTAAGAGAGTCATAAACTTACCCATATGTAAGTTTATGACTCTTGTCATTCCTAATATGTCATAAACTCATAAAGGATGGTGCAAGTTGGAGTTTTATGTCCTTGCTAATAACGTTACTCGGCAAACTAAACATGTTTATTTATTTATTTCTGGACGGTACGCTTACAGCTACTTGCTGCTGCAGTAACTCCAGTTTACTGTTTTTATACTTGTTTTGCTTCTTTAAAATCACCTGGTCAAGGTTATTGTTTTATACGATAAGGCTTGAACCCTTTTTTAACATCGGCCAAATCGGTCATGCTTAGTTTGTCAGAACACCTACTTACATGTACTTCCTCATGAATATATTTATAGTCTATTTAAGAGGTAATAGATGTACCTAATGGAAATAGTTCTATAGGAAGCACTTATGTTTTCGTCACCATTCTAAAAATTCTAGGTTGGTATTGGTATTGGTGTAGGGCTCTGTCTCCGCATTTAGACTCATAGATGGTCCATTATGCGTTCAGATAGGCTGACTAGTTGAGCTAGCCTAGCTCCTTCCAGAAGCACAGAAGCCTCCTGGGGCGTTCGCAGGCTTCTAGGAGCGATCTCGCACCCGCGAGGATACTTGCCCGTTGTGTGGCCACTCCCTCACACTCCAGGATAACGTGGGCGGCCGTTTCCTCCGCGTCGAGACATCCTCTGCATAGAGGACTGTCTGTCGCACTGATGGTGAATAGGTGCCGGTTTAGGGCTAAGTGGCCCGTAATGGTTCCTACAACTATTCTGATGTCGAATCGGTTGAGACTGAGCAGTCTGCAAGTTAAACGTGGTGAGACCTCCGTCAGCACCAGTTTAGACTGCCTACAGCCCGGTGTGTCAGCCCAACGGCTGTTGTGCGCTTCACGAGTCCGTTGTCTTACCCATGAGCGAAGTTGATTAAAGGGAAGTGGCAGTAGTATAGTTGGGCCTGCCACTGACGTTGCGGATCCTTTCCTTGCCAGCTCATCGGCGGCGTCGTTCCCTAATGAGATACTATGCCCTCTGATCCATTGCAGAGTTACCCCATTGGCAGAGGCTATACGCTCTAGCGTCTGGTGCCATTCATAAATGAGACCGGAGTAAATGGTGTTGCCCTCCAGGGCCCTTAAAACGGCCTTACTGTCTTACAGTATTCGAATGTTGTACTCCTTTATAACTTTTGACATGACCGCAGTCGCGGCGTAGGTTATTGCCACACACTCGCATTGAAATATGGAACTGTGTTGACCAAGCGCCAGTGATATTTTTATATTTAAATCTTGTGAGAAAACTCCGGCTCCAGTCCCTGACCCCTTCTTGGAACCATCCGTGTAGATTCGCAGTTCATGTATGCCAGATTGATCTCGGTCGTTTTCAAGTAGTTGTATTTGATACTTCCTCTCAAAGATGTGTTGTTTCGGGATCCTGTCGCATGGGGCAGCGATTAGTGATTGATATTCCACTACTTGATTCCATAATTTGATATGAGGACCCTCTCGGTTATACCACAGACCCAAAAGTTTAAGTCTGATGGCTGCCACAGTTGCCTCCTGTTGTATATACAGGTCCAGTGGGGCTAGATCAAGAGCCACCTCAAGGGCAGTTGTGCGCGTGCAACTAGTGACGGCAGTACATGCTAGTCTCTGGAATTGCTGTAGTTTGTTTGTGACAGTGCTTAGCTCCGTTTTCTGCCACCAGGCAATAGCACCGTATGTGATGATTGGCTGTATGACCGTTTTGTACAGCCATAGTGTGATTTTCGGTGACAGCTTCTGTCGAGGAGTCACTTGCATTGGCAGAAAATAATGCAGGCCTTATTTAGTTTTGCATCCAGGTGCCTGTTCCATAGGAGTTTCTGTCCAGTATCACTCCTAAAATTCTAGGTTTATGATAGGTAAATGATTATCATGTAACTGTGTACAATGTAGACAGGCTTTCTTAGGAATGTAAATCAAGTGTGCAGAAATGAATTTAACTACGTTCTTAAATAAGAACAAAACTTTTCAGAAATTTTATAAAATATGAAGTGCTTCTACGCGCAATACATACTATATTACATTATATTGTGGATTTATAGAAAAAAACCATATAGAGTTGCCAACGAACGGTGAAAATATTTTAAGCTCTAGGTAATTTACTTCAACGCAAGTTCCAATAATTCATCTAAATCCAACCATTTCTAAAATCGGACACTTTTGTGCCACTTATTTGAAATTAAATTTTCTTAGTCCATTTGAAGGCCATTATTTATCACTTGCAATATAACAAAACCTTAAGACGTTGAGCTCAATTTAATTAAATATACTTATATTGTTTATAGTATTTTAGTCCCGAGAGAAATCATTTGAGACAATGTTGAATTCTTTGTCATGCTCATTTATTAAAGAATAGGGCGGAGAGTTGTCATTTTATTGTAATGGGAAGATTCCAGAACTATTCTAAAGATGAAAATGATAATTTTATATCTTTCGACTTTTCATATCTCAAGAATAATTGTTTTCTTATCTTATAATCATAACCTTTACTCTAGGGACGCATTTAAATTACCGACGCCGGACAAGCTCTTCAAAAATCCCGGACACATGTGTAAAATCGAGATTCTTTCCCGGACACCTTGAAAAAAAAACGCCGATTCCATTTTTTTAATTAAATTAAACAGCTTGTTCATCTAATAATTATAAGTTGCCCCTGGCACAGTGTCCGGGTTTTACCCGAACACTTTTTGACACCCCGTCCGGACGCTCCCCGGACGTCTTCTAAACTAGGACAAATCCGGGGAAACACGGACGGACCGCAGCCCTAGATATGATACACGGAGCCTGAAAATAGCTGTTTGTAGATTTCACAAACAAAATTGCCTTGTCTTAGATTGTCCTAAGGATTGGGGTAACAACAAGGATACAATACACAACCGCTGGAGTAACTAGATCTTCAATTATTTGAAAACTAACGACCACTTGGCAAGAGATGGAGAGAGCTTCTATTGTCTGATTATTTGCAGTGAAGTGTACGAAGATACGAAGAAACTAAATCGAAAAAATAACCATGGGCGCTGTGGTTAGTTACCTTGAACTAACGTAGATGACAAACAAAGGCAACAATAAAAGTATTACTTGCACGTTACCCCCACTTAAAAATTAACGAATAAACAATAGAAACGCCTGCAGTGTACGAATAAAAAGGTTCTTATCTCGTAGATATAACATGCACGAAACCGGGAGTAAAGACTTGTAAAGAAACGATTCGTCTGCAATTAAATTAAATTTAAAAAGGATTTTTAATTACGTGAAACATTTATAAATCTTGTACATTGCTGGAGATTTTATGTTGCACTCTTTGTTATTTTTATTTGATAATTTCTTACAATTAATCAATAATTAATTTAATCAAAATATTTAAGTATTCGTATAATTAACGTTGTGTGTGTGTCTCTGATTAATCTGTAATTATGAATTACAGATTAATCAGTACGAACGATCGTATTGATGTACGAACAATCCAAATGTAAATAAAATTTATAATTTTATACTAATTAATAACGAAAGGTGTTGTGTTATTGAGGCATTCATAATATTAAATATAATAATATATAACGTTCTTAAAATATTCTAGAAAATGCAAAGTTAAATAAATTTGCAATATAAAAAATTATCTGTAATCAGTTTTCTATTATAAGGTGTAATGGCGAGAGTCTATCTTACGTCATGTCGAGTCGTGTCTATAATTAGCTGCGTCGACAGACTACATGGAACCGAAAATATACATGGAACGTAACGAATCGGCAGTGTACATAGCAGACCGGCTGAATTGAAGTGCTCCTTGTGTTACGTAGTAGTGGGTTCCTGTTGAAAATCAGCGCCTGACTTTGCGGTATGCGTGACAGCTATTAGACATAATAAACACTTACTTTTCCCGATAACTAACATTTTTTTAAAAAAGACACCTGACGCGTTTTAAGCAGTACTTAGTTAGTTCTTTCTTAGAAGAAGGAAAATACTGGAAAGTTATAAGACTGTTTTGATAAATAAGTTTGCCAGTACGTACCAAAATATGTAAGACAAAAACTTTATTGTACCGCTACGGATTCCCTACTCTGCATGTATTCAATTCACAATCTCTCACTTCTCCATTATTTTATTAGAGTTTTTTAACCTCGACGCAAAAGGAGGATGTTATAAGTTTAACGTGTGTATCTATATGTCTGAGTATTTGTGCATATGTGTGTCTATCATGTCCTATACGGGTGAACCTATTTCATTTAGTTTTTTTTTTGTTTAGAAAGTGGCCTGATCAAGAGTGTCCTTAGGTCCTGTTCGAAGATCATCACTTCTAATCGTTGTAGGGATTTGCTTGTTCTCTCAGTTTTTGTTTCAACTGTGTATAACCATTAGCTAATATCATTGTTCTGTGTGTTTCTGTCAACCAATCTTACTCCGCATATTATCTCATCTCGATAGTATTTATACTCTCAACCCAACTCAACTCTAAGACTAATTAAAACTTAATATATTAAAACCTTTGTATTCAACACATTATTATTGAAACCGTAAGCAAAGTTTCTGGCGTAAGAATACTCTGTGTACGAATACAAATCGTTCAAATAACTGCAACATACAATATGATCCGATAAGAAATATCTTACAGAACTCAGAACTCAATTCGGAAGGATATAGAAATACCTTGAAAATGAATTTGAATTCTACGTTCCATTTTCAGTATATTCGAATCAATAAATACCGTTGGCACTTTAAACATTTTGTTTCTTGAAAATTGTGAGAATACTGTGAGTGCTCTTTGCAGTGCTTGAATAGATTCAAGTTAGAATCGAGTGAAAATCAGGTCAGGCTCATTGACTTGAAACTATAAGTTACTTTTTAACTCAGATAAAAAAAAATTACATTAGATATTATGAAATACTCGTACGTATCTTTTTATTAAGTTTTTAGTCAATAGAAGTAAAGAGAAAGAGTGAATTAAATACGTAACAGCAATTTTTTTTTTAATTTAAAGACTATTAACACATAATACTATCCGTCAGGTGAGATGGGAGACAAATGCCTATTCCAATTATCGATAAAAAAAATACTGGTAACAAATATATAAACTCGCCCTATTCACTTCATTTGAAGAGTCATGAATAAGGGGAAAAGGTTTCTCCGTATATCGAGGAAATTTAAGGACCGGATCACGATGGGACTTTCAACACTTCCTGAGGATTTGATGCAAGAGATAAGCTTTAAGGAATTACAGAAATATTAGATAAGAAATCTAGTTTTATTTTCTTTTGGTACATAATTTATTGTACACCTTTTATGTGAGAAACAATAAAAAAACAATGCAAACATTCAGGCATAACAATTGGCGGTCTTAACGCTCACAGCGATATCTTCCGGACAACCTTTGTACGGATATTAACAAATATATTTCAGGGTAGTCTGTGATGTACTGAGAAAGGTTAATGTTGATTTTAATATATACTTAGTATACTATACTTATATTACCATAAACATACTACATACATTTATAACTTTTTCAAAGCACGTCGTCAGTATAAACTAGAAGTCTTCGCTATAAATGTTGTGAACACATTCTTTCTGTTACTTAGTAAATATTATTCAATGTTCTACGGTTTTCATACAGAGTGCAAAAAAATACCTCTATTTATACCATCCTATCTAATATTAATGTTAGTTTGTTCGTTACTCTTTAACGCCTTAACAACTTACAGAAATACAGAAAAGGATAGGGTCCCGAAAAAAAGTACTGATCCCGGATTCATTATTTGATAAGCACTTTTCATTCGATTTTAATTCAAGTATGGATGGATAACGTTTGGATTAATAAAAGATTTCTATTGCATAACATAACAACATTTTAATTAATTTAATGTAAACGTAGAAATCAGCACGCTATGGAGAGGAGTATGCTGAATATCAAGAGATCAGACAGAGTAAAAAACAACGTCATTAGGAATAAAACGAAAACAGATGTTACAGTAAAAATCAAAAGACTCAAATGAAGATGGGCGGGGCATATGATAAGAGGTCCTGATAAATGGAGCAAGAAAGTTACAAGATGGTACCCCAGGGAAGGAAAAAGAAAAAGAGGGAGACCGCGGAAACCATGGGACGATGACATCAAAGAGGTGGCAGGAGTGACGTGGAACAAAGTAGCTCAAGTAAGGACAGAGTGGAAAAGGTTGGAGGAGGCCTTTGCCGATTGGACCCTTTCCTTCCGACTGACGCAGGTTCTTTCCGGGCACGGCTCTTCGGTAAGCACCTGCACTCAGTCGCTAGGAGGGAACTGAGTCCTGCCTGTCACCACTGCGACTGCAGTGAGGACTCGGCTCAGCACACGCTGGCGGTCTGCTCCGCCTGGGTGAAGCAGCGTCGGGCCCTCACTGCAGTCATTGGAGGGGATCTCTCGCTACCGGCCGTCATACGCTCCATGGCCGGTAGCGACAGGAATTTTACCGCGGTCGCGACCTTCTGTGAGGACGTCATCTCGCCTCTCGTCATCTCAAGGAGGCGGCGGAACGGGTCCGGGAGGACGATCTCCACTCGGACCTAATTCGCCGCCGGCGAACCGGGAGGCGGAGGCGCGCTTACCAGCGCCTCATGCCGCCCTGAGTGGGGCCGCGGGTGGACGGGACGGGTTTTCCCCTCCACCCGCAATAGTGGCCCCCCGCGAGGACGCGGCGTCCACGTGTGCCTGGACGTTGCCTAATTGATAGGTCTTTACCCGAAGGTGGTGCCCACGCTTTTGCGGGCAGGCGTCAGGGGGGGTCCGGATATAATAATAAAAGCTGTTCCCGGATCCCTCCTATTTAAGGCGCAGTGCGGCACACCGTGTGGTTTTAGTCGATTCGATTCTGACACACCGCCCCACCGAAAACCCCGGTGGGGTGACGGCCCGAGGGGGCTTACATACGCACAAAAAAAAAAAAAGGCCTTTGCCGATTGGCAAACAGATCTGCAAAAGATTACCAAGCAGCAGATAGTAAAATAAGTTTTAACTTTTATTTGTTTTGTTTGAATTAGTTATTAATGTACGTAGGTATAAGCTAAAGATCAAAAAGGCTATATTATTATATTATTAATATTATTCTCTTTATTTACTCAATAAACATATAAATTACATTTTTAAATACATTCACCATAAAAAAATAAAAACAAATATATTTAAAAATATAAAAAATAGTGTCCCACCGGTATCGGGTACAGGGACCAAGCTACCGGTGGTTAGGGTTCCAGAGAAAGAAACCTCCTCACTATGCGTGCCGTATCAAGGAGGACTGCCTTCTGCATCAGGCTCTTAATCCAGCTGCCTAACGTGAGCCTCTGAAGGTGTTGGTCGAGGCTCTTAGCAATTAACCCATGGGCCGAAATGACTATCGGCACAATGATTGCTGAATCCACATCCCGACAATGTCGACAATCTCGTGGGCTAGGTCCAAATATTTTATTTCTTTATCTTTTTCGGCTTTTAAGAGATTGTCGTCATGGGGAATGGTGATGTCAATAAACATTGCTCGGCGCTCTAATCGGTCTATCACCACTATATCAGGCTTATTGGCAACAATAGTCCTGTCAGTAATGATAGATCGATCCCAGTACAATGTTGCACGACCATTTTCGAGAACTGGGTCGGGCACATACCTGTAGTACGGTAACTCGACAGCCACAAGATTATATTTAACAGCAAGTTGCTGATGGACTATCCTGGCCACTTGGTTATGTCTATGCAAGTACTCGCCGTTGGCAAGACGAGAACAACCAGAAATTATATGCCTGAGGGTTTCTTCGGGACGATGACACGCCCGACAAATGTCAATTGTGCCGTCCTTCAGAATATATCTCCGATAGTTATTCGTCATAACATCTTCATCTGTAATTGCACAGACAAAACCTTCAGTTTCTCCGAGGAGGTCACCGAACCGTAGCCAGGATACTGATGCTAATAAATCTATATCGGGCCCATTTAAGGCTCGATAAAAACGTCCATGCAACGCCTTGCTCTTCCATATCTCCCTGCGGTCTATAACAGTAAGTACTGCTGGTTTGCGCCAGTTCTCTTTTCCTAGAGCAAGCGAAGTGAATCCGTTGTCAACTGCCATCACATCCCGATACACATCCAGGTCAACGGAGAGGAAGTAGTCTCTAAGGTTGCATACCTCGCGGTTATGGAGGGTCCTGGCATTTAAAAAACCACTATCCCCACCTTTCCGCGGGATATACAATCTCATGACCGATGAACGTGGGTGGTGCCTTCGGTATGCGGTAAGCAGTGTACGAACTCTTCTATCCAGGGCATCTAGTTCAGTCTGAGTCCATCTAAGTATGCCAAAGGAGTAGGTTAGGACTGGTATGACCCAATCATTATAGGCCCGCACCTTATTACCACCTGACAAAAGACTTTTCAATACTTTTTTCAGGCGGCCATAGAAACGTTCCTGTAACGATTGCTTCATAGTCAATTCATTTACACCTAACGCCTGTGTCATACCTAGATACTTGTAAGTTTCGTTGGCGGAAAGAAATCTAAGGTGTGTGGAATCAGAGAGTTCCATCCCCTCAGATTCCACAATCCTGCCTCTTTTTACATGCATGACTGTACATTTATCCACACCAAATTCCATCCTGATACATTTACTAAAGGTTTCAGTTACCTCAAGTAATTTTATCAATTGGAAATTGTTGCAGGCAAACAGTTTCAAATCATCCATGAAAAGGAGATGGGATATAACCTGACCTTCTTTCCGTAAACGCCAGGATTCAAAGCCAAGCAAAACCACAAGGGACTCAAACTGTCACCCTGAAATATACCCCGCCTGATCTTAATATACTCGCCGTAACCCTGAGACCGCCGACATCCTGGATAGTAGAGCACCGTTCTCCATTGCCGCATACATGCCTTCAAGAAAGTGCATAGAGTTGTATCTACCTTGTACAACTCCATCACTCTCAAGACCCACGTATGCGGTACAGAGTCATAGGCTTTTTTGTAATCTATCCAACATGTCGCCAAATCCTTTCGATTACGACGAACTTGTTGGTTAATGGTCGTGTCAATAATAAGGAGCTCTTTAGTGCCACGGGCCCCACTTTTACATCCATTCTGAGAGTAAGCCATAATAGTATTGTTAGTTATACGAGATGTTATCTTCACTCTCAGAATAGACGTAAGTAATTTATAAAGTGTGGGTAAACACGTTATAGGTCTATAATTTTTGGGATCCGTGGCACTACCAGACTTAAAGAGCAGGTGAGTTACGCCTGTGGTCATAAAAGTCGGAAGCGAACCTGATTCTAAGCATGATTGCAATTGAGATGCCAATCGTACATGTGAGCTACGGAGCCACTTTAACCAAAAGATATGCAGTCCGTCCGGTCCGGCTGATTTCCAGTTCGGCAGCGAACGAACTCCATAAGCTATATCAGTATTCGATATTGTTATTGGCTCCATGGTATCAATCGACTCACACGAACGTTCGACATCTCGCATCCAATCACCCTCTGTGTGAGTGACAGGCATCGCCCAAATGTCACGCCAAAAGGTATTCGTAATTTCAGCATCTGGGAAATGTGTGTCACTCGCTAAATCAGGCTGCTCCCACCTTCTATAAACCCACCTCTCATCCCTTTGGAATGAACGATTCTGAGTATATCGGTCCACTCGTTTTTTGTACCTTCGTATACGGTTTGCCCATGCATAAACTTTCTGTTTCAGAAAGTCAATGCGCTCTGTGACTCGCGCTGCATAATTACAGGAACTGATATCAGTTCCCGAAAAAGCCCGGTTCACAAAACGCATTACTCTCGGGCGCGTGTTACCCGATCTGAAACATATAAGCTTGCCAATGAGCCCTCGCCTCAGCGATACGACGTTCAATCCTGCACTGCCACGCCGGAGCAGCTAGCTTTGACCGAGTAGCGGTATCATTTTCTGGAAATTTAACACCAGCTACTCGACATGCTGCAACAGCCGCACAGTACAGAATTGAGTGTGTATCACTGAGATCTGTGCTTTCTTCTAAATAAATACCCAATATAGAATCAAGGGCACACACTAGCGCTTTATTTCGTTTATGCATTGGCAAACGCGGTAAACGAGGTCTGTTGTCATAACTCATGGTCCGATATTCTCGAATAGCACCTTCCAAAATGTTCCTTATTTGTTCATTGTACTGAGTACTTACAGATGAAGTACCACTGTCCTCTCCACCCTCAGCTGGGTAAGGTCGTAGCAACCCAGAAATTGATTGTGACACTGTTTGTGAAGGGGGAGAAGTAACAATGCTATTCTGCAAGTCCAAGCGTAGCCTATCAAGCACGGAGTTATCCAACAAATGACATCGTTGAATAGCCCGTACTTGATCCGATAGCCTTTGTGCCGTAACATTAACAGCTGGTTCAAGTTCCTGAAACAGAGACAACATACGATTACGATACGCAGTGAGGTTAGTTCCTCTCTCTGTAACCACAAAATATGCTCGCATGACGTTCTCGTTTATCGAGGATGTCCATTTCATGCGATGCACATTACCACCGATAGCGGGGGTCCTATTCGAAGCCGGTGGGCCTCGGGGTCCCAAGCAGGTCGGTGGCCGGCCTCTCCCCTGCCGACGTACAGGTGTTGGCGACATCGGCGGAGAGAAAAACTCGTCACTCGATGTTGAGCTCGACGCATCCACAGCTGCCGGTATGCTTGATGCCGTTTCCGGGGGCCGGGCGGCGGAGCTGAGCGACGAGTCCGGGGATGTTAAGGGTGCAGTCCTTGCTCTGGATCTTGTTAACATTAGCAGTCATATTCTTCTTCTTTTAATTCAATGGCTCCATCGTTTATCGATGATTTCAATTATATTAGACATGACGTTATAAACGTCATGTCGTACTCATATATTTTTGGTTTTTTACGTATTTAAAACTTCCTTTTCATATGAATATTTATTTATGGTATTAATTTTTATAAATACTATTGAAAATATATATAATTGGATTTGTAAATACAGAAAAATTAAAATATTGGATAAGAGGTGAAAATTTTACGACTGCCATATTATAGTGTTGCCAGTTTATTATTATTATTATAAACGTAGAATTCAGTAAAACACAAAGACATCTCAAGATAACTCAGCAAATCACAAATAAATATCAGTCTTAGTTTAGATTTTAGAAAGATAAGAATTAAAACTATTTCTGGTTCAATGACATAATTATTCTTTTATAATATTAAATAGACTAGGATATTATTTCAATTAATAATAGATTTTATCTTTAGATTGGATGCTACAGAAAGGTGTATTCATATTTTAGAGTTGTATAGTGAATGAAATCTTATTTTAAAACTGACAAATCCAACTTGAAGAAGGAAAAAAGGCTGACATTGTTAGTTAATAAACTTACGACTATATCCCCGAAATGATGGGCAGAGGCATAAAACATCCACATTTTGCGGACTACAATTTACTCTCACCTATCTACGTAATAGAGGGCAATCCTGTTACAGTCAACCAGGCACTTTGGGAATTAAATGTGAAAAATAGGAGTTTATTGAAAGGGGAAAGTAGCTGAGAAGAGGAGGTCATGAAAGGAAAGGGATATTGCTTATACAGATGATTTAACCCGGTTCCTATAACCAAGAAAAGAATCGTTTTGCTTACAGACGGTAAAATTTCCAATGAAAATTCCATGAAATTTTACCGTCCGTAATCAAAACGAATCGTTTCTTGTTTATTGGAACGCGGCATTAACCCGGTTCCTATAACCAAGAAACGAATCGTTTTGCTTACGAATGGTAAAATGTTGTTGAATTTTCAAGAATTTTTTACCGTCCGTAAACAAAACGAATCATTTCTTGATTAGCAATGCCTGAAAGTTCGAGCTCTCTAACCAACCATTTTCTAACTAAATCATATTCTTATTTTTGCTATACATCATGCCCCTAAACTAAGATCACACCTTTTAGTAACACCTTGTATCTTTCGTTATTACTAAATATAATCTAAACTAATATTATATAGAGGAAACATTTGTGTGTATGTTTGTAATGTTTCACACAAAAACTACTGGACCGATTGCGATGAAACTTGGTATGTAGATAGCTGGAGACCCGGATTAACGCATAGGCTGCTTTTTATCCCGACATTCAAACGAGATCGGGACTTAGACGGGTGAAACCGCGAGGCGCTGCTAGTAAGGAATAAGTTAGTCACGTTTGGTGTTCTTTAAACAGTTGAATACTACTTTCAAAGCAATATTAAGTGATTTACACCCGGTTTCTGAAATACTTATCAAAACATTGTTTAACTAACAGAGCTGTCATGTTAACATTCAAATAAATTCGAGTTCCTGAAACGTTGATCAAAGAAACATTTACTTATCTATGATCCATTTCACTGAACATTCGAATGGCATTTGACATAAACTCTCTTAACTGATTCAAAAATCAAGTCAGCCTAATCATGCTTTAAGTGTCTCAGTACATACTTGGAAAGAGATTTAAATTTTTGCGATGATCAGCCTTTCAAAAACTCTTTGAAAAAATTACAGAAAAAGAAAGGATTTGTCAAGTTCTTAGAAAGCCTGTATTTCTTTACGCTCTTCTCTTATTACTTAGAAAGCTTCATAAAATGTGTTCCTTAAAATCTCAAGGGAAAGACCGAACAATAGGATACCGAATTTTTATAGGTTCCAAGCAGCCACTGGTCCTGGGGAGACTAGACATGACATGTATCCTATCTATTTCTATTACCTTGACGTACCTTCTTTATTTGAGTAAAGGATTTCTCAAGGGAACGGGTAAATTCGAAGTTGAAAAAATGTGGCGCTGGTTTGTTGAAGTTAAACTTGGTAATAAATTTCTTAAATAAATTGAGATATCAACACGGTGAAGTGATCATTGTGTTTAAAATATATTTAACATGCAAATATATTATGGCAATTACATTCTATTTCTTATGAAATTTCGTCCAACCTATGAAATTTATAGAATTAAATTCATTCATTTTAATCATTTTTTTTTATAAATTCTAATCTTTATATTTTTTTACTGTTACACCACTTTAAAGTAATCCCTAAACAAATCAATTAGGTATTTGATATATTACTTGCACATAATTATACACATCTGCTATGAACATACCTCTGTCGGCTATTTCATAATGTAGCTTCTGCCATACAAATGGAATACTAAATGTAACATAACTCACTCACATGACATAGGCTTGAGCTAAAGACCTGCTCAAAGAGTAAGTTTGCACCGCTTTAAACGTTAGATACTCATAAAATAATAAACTAAAACTCTATTGATTTGTATATCATATACATTATAAGTGTCAGGTTTAACAGATCTGCTATATTTAGGTCGATTTTTGAATAAAAGTCTGCCTATTGGTTTTGTACCAGTTGTCCAGTTTTCCAAAAAAATTTTCACAGGAGGTCTAGTTATGATCCATAGACCCCAAAACAACCGCCAGTTAAAAAGTATATAAATATATATGTATATATGTATGTACCTCAATTTTACCGGCACGATAGAGTTCGCAATTATGCACCGACTGCTTTCAAACTTAGACGACAAATCAACAGGGCAAAAATGAAGGATAAGTTCGTGAATGGGGGATATTCCCCAAAAGGGGGGGAACGGGTGGCAGATTTTTAAAAAATAGTTTTTTCAGCATAACTTTTTTCCTATGAAATTTTTTTGGACCGTTTAACATTAATAGCATGCCTATAGTAAATACGAACATTTTTTTAAATGAACCCTAAATCATTTCATCTTTAACTTGGGGAGGGGAGGGGGGAAAACCAAAAGCAGGTTTTTTTAGTTGTTTGTATTGACATTACTTTTTGATACGTGGTCACCTCGGTAAATATTAGATGGCATTAAATGATATTCTAGCGCATATTTTAATAAATGCATTCTCTTTGCTGGCAAAGTGGTATCTAGTAATTATTCATGATAATACTAGACTTTCAGCAGTGCTTTCCAATTATGGTTAAATAATTTCGTTTTGTTCTAACATTTAAAGGTCATAGTGTAATTTTAGGTTTAAGTTCCTAGATCATCGGTAAATTAAAACGAGTTTATACTATGTTACCATTTTGTATACGAGTATAGAGATATAGTTACTATTGGGCCAAGAATGTAATCTTGGTGCTTAAAAATATACCTATATAGAAATGTTATTAAAACGTTGACTCCCCTGGAACAGCTATCGGAAGTTTAATTTTCACAAAACAGTTTACTTATGCCGCGTTCCAATAAACAAAAAACGATTCGTTTTGCTTACAGACGGTAAAATTTTCATTGAAAATTCAACGAAATTTTACCGTCCGTAAGCAAACGAATCGTTTTTTGTTTATTGGAACGCGGCATTAAAGACTCAAAATCATTGCTGAAATAACGATAGGTACTGTGTAAAATTACGCACTCCTGGTTAAAATCACTAAAGTTGCTCACAACTTTATGATTTCAACTAGGAGTGCATAATTTTGTTGTTGTTGCGCAAATCCGCTGATGTTATCTAGCAGTTAGTTCTCGTTCTGAAAAGCGAAAAGAATTCAGTTGAGTTTCGGGCTAGGCACTGACTTTAAAGAGACCAGTGGGTACCTAGTGCGTGTCGTTTGTTAGTGTTTTTTGAAGTCTTTTTTAAATACGTTATATTATAACTTTAGCTTAATAAGCCCGATACTTTATTTAGGTGGTAAGATTTTTAGTTCGTCTAGCAACTTGATGGACTTAGTTTATAAAAAAGGCAGATAGCTAAACGTAGAACTTCTACCTTTTTTGAACGTCAAGCTGCTTAATAACAAGAAAAACCAACAAACACACTACATGTGCTCTTAATTTCTGGGGGTTTCCCCTTATTTCCCTTAGATACTATCATCAAATCCGGATTTGGAAACAACAGAACCACCTTGGGAGCATACTCTTTCAAACAAAAGATGAATTTTTAAAATCGGTCCGTAAATGACGATAATATAAAAAAATACATATAGCCGAACATATTATCTCTTTTAAAATTTTACAAAAACCCTTTCGTTTTATTTTTGTCACGACATTTACTTATTCTAAATGAACGGTGCGAGGTTAAATCCCAACTCAAAGCTGCACTCAGCAAAGTCACTGCTCTCTTATAAAGCAACAAATGAACATGCTTAAAAGCAGCTGCATATTTTAACGTTTTGAGCAAATAGCGTTTTGTATTTACATTATATTATGTATTTTGCATAGGTAAGTCATTCATTTAATAAAATACTGTTACAGTTGTGTATAACAAAGAGGAAATTTTATTTTATTTATGTAAGCGTTTGGGTGAGTAAAGTATCTATACTAATATTTTCATTTTTGTTTGTTTAAATAGAATCTCTCTCTCTCTCTCTCTCTCTGGAACTACTCGTCGGATTCAAAAAAATATTGTATATGATAGCCAGATTCGTGAGAAATAGTATGTATGTAACATCACGCTACAACTGTTAGGAGTGGAGCAGTGACCATAAAAGCAAGTGAAACTGTGGGGAACAGCTATTATTTGATAGAGGTTAAATTATCTAGACAGTTACGTAGTATCTCAGTATTACCAATTATTACTTTTTGCTCAAGTTATGGTACAAAAAAACACGCCACAATGGCATTGGAGTACGAAAGAAATTAAGCGGACTATCGGATAAACTTTTAACAGTTTATTGATGGGGATGATTGACCGGAATGATTAAGCTCCGACTCTCCCAGCGTCCCCGATCCAGCTTTCATGGAGAAATAAACTTCAGTGACGACTTTATACCACATGAAATTTAGATCTCACAACATAGACATGCTTGAATTCAATTTGGTCATAACTCAAGGCTAACGCCTAACTAGGACTATAAACCTTTTTGCTAGTATACCGTTTGAACATCTCAACTGAATTTGAATAATAATGAAATAATATTTAAGAACAGAATTGTCGCGTCCATGCTCTTTATGGTTCAGCGTTTGATGGGAAGGTAAACAGTTGTTGCCAGGCAGGTGCGTCTTTAACGGATTAATCTTACCAAGTTAGATTTTAGTGGCATTTTACACTGGTAAGTAATGTTGGCCAACATTCTTAAAGCGAATTTCTTGGAAGTAAATTTCAATTTAGGAAGTAGATTGAGCGCAATGTCATTCGTTTCCTTAACGTTTAACATAAGATTACTTTTAAGTGGCCTTTAAGGAGCAGGATTTTTTCAAACGTGTTTTTTTTTTGTAAACATAAAAAAAAAATTAAGGCGTGCGATTTTTAGAAGTGAAAACTTCTTTAAGCACGTTGGGCACTTTTGGTATAGGGAAAAAGCACTGAACTCGCTTGACTCAGGCTCAAATACATAATATATAGCTATACAGATGTTTGTGAAAACTTTTTTAGGCACTTTGGGCACTTTTAGTGTGGGGAAAAAGCACTGAACTCACGTGACTCAGGCTCAGATACATATATACAGACGTGCGTGTGCGTGCATGTGTATGTGTGTGTGTGTGTGTATGTGTGTGTGTGTGTGTGTGTGTGTGTGTGTGTGTGTGTTTCTTTTCTGACGTGCAGTCCTACAACTGACCGTTATTTTTGTACTTCAATAAATAGGGACTTACAAAGGCTAGAGACATCGCATACGATACAATAATTATAATAACACGATATATTCTACGCTTGCTAATATTACAAATGCGAAAGTGAGTTTGTTTATTTGTTTCTTATGCTTTCACGTCTTAACACTCTTAACTACTAAGTCGATCATCATGAAACTAGCGTGCATATTATTAGGGGTAAGTACAGAAAAAGATTTTCGTTCCCGAGGAATAGAAAAAAAAAACTGTCAGTCGTAGGATTGCACGTTAGAAGTGAAAACATAACACACACACACACACATCTATATATGTAGTAAGTTTTCACTTCAAAAAATAATCACGACAAATATGGCACCTCCATTTGTTTTGATTCGTTCGGCTATTTGACAGCTTAAATTGTAGGTCGGTCCGTTCGGGATTCTAAATTCAATTTTGAATTATTTTTGGTAGAGGTAACCAATAAGAAATTCGGCAATCAGTCAAACCTTTATTTTAACAACTAAGGCCTGTTTCTTAAAATAAAAAATAACAAACTCGGTTCCGTTGTATGAATTTTCGATGGGGACGGACATCAGTGTCTGACATGAGGGTCACGTGTCCTGACGCGAGTTTAACATTTTTTAGTTTTCACTTCAAAAATATTTTAACCGATATTTTACCGATTACTCGAACACGATTTTAACATCACACGAAATGCATATTAAATAATTTTTGTTGTTTACAAAATATCTAAATGAAAGCTATTTAACGGCAGAGTTCACATGAAACACAAACCCACGCGTGCACACTTCTTCTTAAAATTACACCGCCCATTTGCTAGGTAAACTAATTGTGTAAATGTTGCATATATTATTGCACATGGTTTCTGCACATAAGCATTTTATTTTAAAAATAGTTACCGTGAATTCAATACAAATAACCATTGATTTATAACATAATTATATATATACGGGTATTAACGCGATCACGAAATAGGTATTACATACCTTTGAACTGACTGACGTTCCGACCAGATTGCACTGGCCGCGGTCACAGACTGACTATCTATTATTAAATTCAATTCACCACACTATTCTAAAATAATAAATCTCTCCAGTTTATATGCTTCTTAATATCAAAAATGCTTACTTTGTCATGTGTTATTCCAGGCTGAATTACCGTAGCTGTTACGTGCAGAATATTTTAACTCTAAAACAATGTTTGGTTTTCTTAATTTTGCATACCTCTAAGAGAGAAGTTTTTGATTAAAATTCAACATTCATCTTTTAACTGGCATGTTTAGCGTTCGTTGCGTTATTTAAATATTTTATGCTATTTACGAGGGCTCCGGTTATTCTCATTCACTGTGCAACGTTTATTATTCTGCGTTGTTTTTTCTCAAGAGTATTTGTTTGTCTTTTGTAAGTGTATATTTTATGAGTTTTAACGCGTATGTGTCATGAGGAAAATCAGAGTGGGGTAAGGACTTTAAAAAAATAGCTATAATTTTGTTTTATATTTCGTTATATTTTACTGTAAAAAGTAACTCGGAAATATAAAAGCATTTATTGTTTAATTTATTATTATTAACTAAAGCAAATATTTTTTTTCTTTTATTTTTTAACTCACCTAATGTAAACTCCCCAATTGAGTAAATGTTGAACTTATAGTACAGGTATTTTGTATTGAGGGAGCAGGTATTTTTTTTTTTAATTTCTTCAATTGTTTTAGTGGCTAGAATTGCATAAAATTGATACTACATTCAGGCTTCCTTCTTCATTATGGAAACCGAACAGCTACAAGTACCTGCCTTCCTGTAACTCCTCAGTGACCTGATCAAGCTGGCACTGGGCTGTCCCAGGTAAATGCTGTGGACTGCAAGACTGGATTGTGAAGGGCTGAATTACCCACGACCGTTAATTTTTAAACTATTCTTTTCTAATAGACGTTCCATTACAACTTACGATTCATTTTTTTTTACATATATAAAATTGTCATTAATATAGGTTGGAACTCTTCTAATATATAAAAATCAATGTACGTTTGTTTGTATTTTCATGCTCTGCCGTACCGTTCATCCGATCATCATGATATATTGCATACAAGGTGTACACTGCATATGCACTGGCCAGGGATACATAATTTTGGGCTTCAATTTTTCAGAAGTTATCTGATTTGTGTAAAAAAATCGACAGTTCATATTTAAGAAGTTATATTTTTAAAAAGCAAACATTATTGCAGCAAAAAGAAAACAAGTGTGTTTTAAATTTATTTTAGAATCTTGCATGTACTTATAAGTATATATTTCATTTAGATCTCAATTCTTTTGTCGGCGAAGTCGACAACCATGTATATTCTTAATATTAATCTTGGCTCCCATTTTCACATTTATGTTTTTCATGGGATTACTTTCACGCGAGCAGAGCCGCCTGCAAAAGCTAGTTTCAAATAAAAAATATATATCCAGTTTATTGATTGCTTAATAAACAAAATCTTCCTAAGAATTACAAAGAAATTTGCTAGCTTAACTAATTCACGTAACATAGAAAGTTCGAGAGATGAAAGGACAGAATCCCGCAGCGACAGCCGACACCGGAAACTTGGTGTGTTTAGCATTTAATTTAGTTGGCGTGTGAGTACCATTAAATACCCAAATTTTCTCATTACCGCTTCCCGTCATGGCTCCAGGGAACTTCTGTAGGAACATTGAAAAAGTTAAATAACATTTCATGGCTGTTTTAGATTCCATGTACCCGTTTAGTAATACGCAATAACCTGCTATACGAATAAAACTCTGTAAGAGTTTTTTTTTATTTAATCTTGGCTTATCTAAGATTACTGTAAAAAAATAAAATATTTTTCTGCACATTGAGATCGAAAAATTGAATACAAAGAGTCATCTTAAATATGTAGATAGTAATAATGTTTATAGTCATCTACCTTAAGCTGTTATATCTTATTCGTAAAATTGCTTTGTGTGAATATGTACAGTGTAGCATAGGTTATTTTTTAACAAATTAACGAGCGCGTCTCGCCGTTAAACTGTGAATCTTAGATCTAAGTTACTATTCTGAGTTAAATAAAAAAAAATAAAAAAATTACGAATGGAGAAACTGTACAAGCCCAGTCGCACCCGTTTAAACGTCATGTTGGTTATTAAAGGTGTATGTAAGGTGTTTCGTTAAATTACTTATAAAGCTTTGTGCTCATGCTTATATGAATATTTTCTAAAATGGGAACGCAAAAGCAACCTCACAATTTTTCTTCAAGTACATTTACACAAAGCGTCAGACAAACGTCAGATAAAGGTCTTATTGCTGCATTTTCCTCACAAAGAAAATGCTTTGTGAGGAAAATGCAGCAGGTTGGTTTGAGATACTTCGTGATCTAGATATATAATTTATATGTTCTTGTATGTGTTGGTTTAATGTTGCAATAGGGTATTTGAATTTTTTGAGCCATGTAGCGTCGTGACTAAGGCGCCTGACTTGTGATCAAGGGGTTGCGGGTTCTAAACCTTACCCAGTACGGCATCATCGTGAATTCACTCCAAACGCAAGTGTATTTTGCTGGCAATGTTATAAAGCATAATAGTAATGTGTGACCCACCCCAAAGTAAAATAAAAATATATGGAACTCGTGATGACATTTTTACGAATTCTTTGTCTTATTTTTAAATTTGATTTTAAATTGTCTAGAAAGAATGAAGAAAAGAATGAATGAACGTTTCATTCATTCTTTTTGAATATTAAATCACGCCATTAAATATTAAACACGTAACTGAACAATAATAACGCTACCATTGTGCAATTTATGCATTCAAAAATAAAATATTGCTAGCGCTTTATTTCAACTGAACAATTTCATTATATTTCACATATTACACAGCGCTTTCTAGATCCAAACAAAGCATATGTATTTATTATTAAGCATTTAGTTCCATAATCACGTTACATAGGTTGTAAAAACAGTTGCTTATATCAGCGTCAAACTTTCCAAACCTCAGATACGTTTCAATCATCAGACCTGTTGCCGGAAGAGATGGTTTGCTAACAATGTAGTTGCCTCCAGCTGACCCACAAGAACATTTCGCAGAGTTCGTGCAAAATACACAATTTGAGATCTGTTTATTTTTATGGTATAGGGGCAAACGAGCCGACGGGTCACCTGATAACGCCCATGGGCACCTGTAACTCAAGAGTCACAAATGCGTTGCCGCCCTTTAAGGTGGGAGTAGGAGAAGCGGGGGAGGAGGGGAAGAGGGGAGAGGGATGGGTTAGGGCCTCCGGTAACCTCACCCACGCGGCGAAATGCAATGCAAGAATTGCTTCACAAATTCAATTCACACATAATAATAAATAATAATAAAATCTTTATTTCGGAACAGGTAACACAGGTTTACAAATAAGTGGGTTTGATAATGACTGCAGTAGTTACAAACTGTGGCACAGTCATTAACGCCCTCCAGGAGACAATCGGGTGTATGTTCACTAGTTTAATGCATTTTTTTATTTTTTTTATGTAATGAAACAAATGACTATAAGTAATAAATTAAACCAAAGAAAAAGTGCTTGGGTAAGCTTGAGAGTGATTGTGTTGTTGTGTATGTGTATGTGTATGTGTATGTGTGTGTGTGTGTGTGTGTGTGTGTGTGTGTTGTGTATATGTGTGTGTGTTGTTGTGTATATATATATATATATGTGTGTGTGTGTGTGTGTGTGTGTGTGTGCGTGTGTGTGTGTGTGTGTGTGTGCGTGTGTGTGTGTGGGTGTGTGTGTGTGTGTGTGTGTGTGTGTGTAAAATGAAGGAGCAAAGTAGTGAAAGTGTCGTTTCGCCAGCTCAGACTTACACAATTCGACTGTCCAAACTTTATCGATTCTTCTTCTATTGGTAATGGGTTGATAAGGGAGCTCCATGTGCTTATGTGCTTACAAATCACATTCATATGCTGCCTTTAACATCATCGCTGGGTCGTCGTGTGTCGTGTTTTTTAAACTTCTATTCTAGTCCCACAACCCCATGTTTGTGTTCTTACCGGCCACGGTTTCTTTCCCTATATTTTATTCCAAATGAAAACGGCGACGTCTAAGCAGTGGACGTCGACCTGGCCTTCGAATTTCTTTATCGCCAAATCACACTCTTGGCTTGGGTTAAGATAACATCAATGTTTGAATAAGAAAGAGTCAATATACAGGGTGTATATGACAATGGACAACTTTCCTAAATCACATAAAGGCCACGTAGTAACAAAAAAATTTAAAAAAAAAATATCCGTTTACAAGTTATGACCGTTTTAATTTCTAGGTGTTACTACCTCCGTTTGTCATAAAAGTAGGTGGAATGTGTAAAGTTAGGATAGGATCTCTTATACCATAGTATCTCTTTTGTTATCTTGTGATTGTAACCTTAAATATATTTCATTTCAGTTTGGCATTTTCAGGGTCTAAATAATTTTACTAATGACATGAAAATAGTTCATAAGTAAAGTAAAATAAATTAAAGCTTTCCCTTATCTAATTAGTAATATAGAAACAGAATGCTACTATAAATATATAGAATTATAATTATCTTGTAGATACAGATAATAATAATAATAACTTGACACATCTCACACACGGCCGTCTGATCCCGAACTAGGCAGAGCCTGTACTATAGCAACCAGACTCTCAGACACAGAACGAATGATCATGTTCCTCACACAATTATTTGTCTTCGGTGGGAATCGAACCCACGCTCTGGCGCAGCAGTCAGACTAGTCCAGATATGTAGGCAGTGCAATAATAACACTGTAGAAATGTAACAATATAAAAGCAATAGTTGGCACACACGACAATTTAAAGCGATAGACCAGTAAATACTGTAGATGTTCTAAATATAAAATATTTATAATCAGCCGATGTTGTTGGTCCATGAAGGTACTTCAACAAATAACTCATCAGTATCCCGTCGCGTGCCAGCGTTTGATTTTTATTTTTCAATAAAAGTGTTCGAATAGGCATACCAAGTAAATGTCAGTGTCACTGTATCGGGCAACAACCATTACAAATTAGATGTCATTTGTATCCGCCAAAACTCCTCGTTATTTAAAATAAATATAGCTTCTTATATATTATATCAGATAAATTTTCGTGTTTTAAAAACATTTCTGTCACCCTATGAGGTGAAGCTGGAATAAATAGGAAAAATTAAAAATTACTCTTCGTAGTTCTCGATATTTGCCTTTTTCACAAAAATCAAAAGTTTGAAGCATTAACTGAATTTTGGTCGAGTATTTAACCATTCACTGCTGTTCTTCCGTAAAACTTTGTTATGCATGTTTGTTTGTAGTAACAACTTTTAAATTCTTTACCATTGCTTCCGTTAGCCGTTTCCTAATTTTCCTTTGGTTCCTACAGTTATGTTGTTTCCTGTGTTTGCTTGATATTCTAAATTCAATTTTCTTTTCTGCGCCTTTGTTTTCATTTAGTTTTTCTTCACATACTTTGTAGATACGGGTGACGTCTTTTTCAAAGAAATGCTGCGATTCAATAACTCCTTTATTAACCTCTTTTCAAGCAAAATTGTTTCTCATGCCAATTATAAAGTTAGCATTCACATTAGAGCACGTTCCGATATTGGTAACTACATTTTCACCTTACCTTCATGATTTGAGTTCTACGTTGGAAATTATTAAGTTATCTCGTAAAAAACACTAATTTTGATTTAGTTTGTGTCTTTGTTGTAAGATTCTCCTTCTCATAATTTTAATCCTGGCTTATTGCAGAGGCACCATAAGCATAGGACACGAAAAAAAACTCCTAACATAAGCATATTGTTAACTTACTTAGAGGGGTTAAAATAATACTAGGAATAAGCGACCCATGGCACTAATATTCTCTATTACTATTGTCTGTGAGAAAAATGAACCCAATTACAAGGTTCAAAACATGTACAGCACACCTAACAACTTCTAATATATAATATAAAATCAATACACATTTAACGTATAATAGTATAAGAATATACATATAAGCAGCACGTTGTTAAGGCAACGGACATGAGGTTGGAAAAGGGAAGTCGCAACACGTGGCTCTCAGGAAATAAATCGAGAAGGGAACTTAATTGAAAACGCTTATTACTTGGAAGAATGTGAGGGCGTTGTGTGTAGACATCATAGAAATAAAGGTGTAATAAAATATACTAAAATATTTTTTGGTTTAGCTTTGTTCTAGTTTCAAGTAGAAAGAACTTTTAATTTTTTTTTTTAATACTAGAATGGAATCAATAGTCACAAATGAGGTAGATATATCAACACGACTGGCAGGGCTAAATTATACATTGATTATTAAATATTCTGCTGTTAAGCATAAAGAAAATCAATCATGATGAAAATTTCATATCAGCCAGTGGTCAATAATATTTTTGGGAATTTACTTCCAATATTTGAACCCATACAAGTTCAGTTTGCCGATGTACCAAATTTTTATAATGTAGTCAATTTAAATGCGCAGAATATTTCGGCCCATTTCCCGAAAATGACGAATTTGGAGTCATAATTGTTACTCTAAAATCAATATGAAATAATTATGGCTTTGTTTATTATGAATAAAGAAAATATTGGGAGCAAAAGATCTCCCAGCTTGTTAGAGAGTGATTATAGGCATTTTTAAAAGCAAATGGTCGGAAAACTACATGTTTCGGCGTTAATTTGGGTTGACATTTCGGTGTGTTGATACTATTTATATGTATATAATTGCCTATCAGGCAATTGTGTGCAGGAAAGAAGTGATATTCGAGATTTCAAAAAAAAAATTGTCTATTATTCCCGAGGAATCACAAATGTCACAAGCAAAGAGTATAAAAACACTACGGTCAGATGTACTGAACGAAGTTTCCACAACAACTGAACTTTAATTTGGAGACTCGAAGGCATAGCGACTTGTCGTAAAATACTTCGAAATATGCGTCAATATTGTCACTACAACTCTAAGTATGAACGATCTGAAGTCAATGGAGTCGATCTTAAGATTAGCGCTATGCCTGATTTTAATTCTACTATCACGAAACTGGAAGATATTTTCTATTTTTCAATATTTCTTTTCTTCTCGTTCCAACACATTCAGGTAAAGACGACTTCGAGCACGGATTCAATATTGTCGATAAATAGCTTCAGCACAATTTGCTGAGATTAAATACAGAAAACTATTTTCATTAGAGCATCTTATTTGGACTTAAAACAACTCAACTTATATGCTTGTCACGGTCAGATCCTCATTAATAACGAATGTATAACATGTTCTGATATTAAAAAACCATCTCTGATCAATAGAATTCTTAACTTATTTATTCGCTTTCAAAAAGTAATGCTATTTAAAAATAAATGCACTCATTAACATTGCCCTATGTGATTCTGCAACTTAATTAATTAAAGTAATGGAATTTAAAACCTTGCTAATATCCATTAAGAGAGCAGTGAGTGTCATTTTCAAGGATTTGTAGTTTTTGACCTTGCCATAATATATTGAAAGTAACGTTCTATTATGTTTAATAACTTTCTATAATAAACGTGGCACTATAAGTGTACCCAGCACGTAATTTATTAGTAAATATATTTCACGGAAGTTCCCTAAACAAACGGTATAATCATTTAAAAACTATAAAACGTACCATTACAGCAAAATAGTTTTTTAAGTACCGCTTCTCTTTTGTTTCTGAACAGAAGTGCGACGATCCATTAAGTTACCGGTATAAACGTAAGAAATTTCTAACATAAGCCTTACAAGGCATGTCTTAACCATACAAAGATGTTATCGATGCTTGTAAAATAAATTATTAACAGTATCTTAAGTTCTGCTAATAAAGTTTAGGTTTATTTATATGATTAATAATTACATAAGCTCTTAGGCGTCCATTAGACGCTCATGCAAACGTCAGTCATTAGTTCAAAACTTACGGTGTAATGGGCGCTTTATGCCTAAAACAACGGATTACAGAGATAGCATACATAGGACTTGAATAATAAAATGTTTCTATGGCGCCCACCCATTACACGGTAGGTTTTGCTGTCAGTTTTGCCACAAACAAAACGATGATTGACGAATAACCTATCGTCTAATGCAGTGATTGACGGTTGCATGATGAGATTTTAATGTCGATATTATTTCACCAATCACCAACGAACATCCGTCAATCATGACTTTTGGTAATGATTAACGCCTATGTTCCTTTTAAGTATTTTTTTATTATCTATTAAACTTTAGGTAGCTCTTTAAAGTCAATTTTAGTTTATATAATTATCTTCTACATTAAGAATACTGACACCCATAGAGTAATAAGCACAACTTGGGACAAAGTGTAAGGCTATGTTTAAAGGCTTGTATAAAGTGTAACAAAGCAGGAAAACATAGCATGTGAACGACTTGAACAAAATTCGTGTACTTGTTAACGCGCGTCATCAAAACGTGCGCTTAACGCCCTTCATCTGAACATGGTCTTAGAGTACGTTTAGAAGACGGCGCGGGCGTGGCGTAGAGCGCGCCTTGAGTCTTTGATAGTGTTCACATGGCGAGCGCTTAAACAAAACTCGTGTACTTGTTGACGCGCGTTCAATACCCGTCATCTGATCATAACCTTAGTCTTTGGATGAGAGCAACGCAAAACCGCTCGGTCTGGCAACACTTCAGAAACACGTATGTTCAGCAGTGGATGCTGCAGGTTTCAGATCATGATAATGAACATATCTAAAACTACTAAATATGTTCCCCACCACACCACTAGCCACAAAGGTTCAATAAATTTAAGTCTACATAATAAACATTATCTACTTATTAGACATTATTACAAATACTTGTAAACACCTGTAATTAACACTATATTAGTTGATAAGATTAATAATGTTTATCCAAATATTCAACTTTAGTAAGTTTCAGTGGTTTTTAACCAGTAAAACTTCCTACACCCTCAAACGACATCGGAGTTAATGAACAAAATTTAACAAGCACATTAGTTCAACGTGTTTTTTATGTCATGTAAGAAACAGTCTCACAACCATATAAACTATGAAAATCACTAACTAACAGTAACTGCCAAGTTGTTCGTACCTCTATTCGCACTCAAGTCAATCGATCTTCACTTATTTTTACCCTTTTATAATCCCACTATTCGTTAATATTTATCAATCGACCAATAGTATTGCGTTACCGGTATAAACAGTCAAAATAATGTCTATTAACTTATTTTTATTAAATAGTGAACTGTGTTATCATCCATTATAGTTTGGCCCTATTTTTAATAAAATAAATAAGAGTTTTTGATGTGGCGACAACAGTCATTATTTATATTTTTGTATTTGTTTAAATATTACATGTGGGGTGTTTTACTGGAGAACCTTGTCGCGGTGGACTATGAGCAACAGAAGCAGTAATCCTTCCTGGTTTCTCTTTGGGGAGGCGTTGCTGCCTCATTATGCTAATGTAGTCCATGGTTTTTGTAGTTTATTGGAAAGCGCATCACTTGACAACGGCTGGTCTAATTGCTCTAGGTATGTGGTTATTTGATATGCCTAACTACAGATCTTCGATATCGCCTAGTACTTGGATTGTGGAGGTCTGATGGCAGTCGCTTCTCGTAAAATATCAAAGTTCGGCCGTATCGTAGTTAGACTGAAAGCCGACCCCAACTTAGTTCGGAAAAGGCGCGGAGGATGATGATGTGGTTATTTGATAAAGATAATGGGTAGATGGGTAAAATTTTGCTTAAATATTTAAAGTCACTAACTCAGGGACTTATTACATTTCATCTCCTACTGAATGACCTTTATTTAATAATATAAGTTCATAGTTTCCACCACACATCTCGGCGGCAACATCCGTCTTCAAAGACCTACTGTGATGTGACCTTTGCTGTTGCATCCTTTAAATGTGTCAGGTCTTGTTGTACATATTCGTTCTGATCTACGTATAGGAACATTATTCATTCTTTAAATCACAGCTCCATGTACTAAATCTAGGTATTTCAGGGTGTTTCTAAAAGTTTAATAATATATTATTTATTACTTGTTACCAAAACTTAGAGGGGCTCATGGCTATGTGGTAACCGAGTAGGTTTGCACATTACACAGTTAAGTAATACTAGCCAGGTCACTCTAGGATGAACTTCGATATCGCCTAGTACTTGGGTTGTAGAAATCTGATGGCAGTCGCTTCACGTAAAATATCAAAGTTCGGCCGTATCGTAATTAGACTAAAAACCGACCTCAACTTAGGTGGGATAAGGCGCGGAGGATAATGAACAAAGGTTAGAGGGTGTCTATAGAAAAGTATTTTGTGGTCTCACGGGAGTAACCGGAGCCAACGGTGAAGTGGTTGTCGGTATCGAGCCGACTAAAACCACACGGTGCTCCGTCACAAGTTGGTCTATTTACCTTTATTCTATTGCAGGCGACGCGGGTGTACTCTAAGGAGGAAGCCTCCGAGAACCCCAGCAAACCTTTGCCGCTTGATCAGCAGGAGACCACACTCCCTCCCAATCAGAGGGGCATGTTTATTTAGAAGACAGTTTTAGTTGTAGTTTGTTTACATGAACTCACTAAGCATAAGTTACATTATATCCATGGATTTTGGATGCCTGTATTTTATAAAAAAATATTAAAAATATTTTCGTACCATTTCGTACTTCCTACGGCCAGAATTCCAGAAGCACTTAGCAAATTATGCACTTTGCAAATTCTACTTCCCAGTACATTGTAGAAATATACCTAAACATGAATATTGTATTAATGGTATCTAATAAAATAATACAAACAATAAAAAAACACCAAAGCTGAAGCTAGGATAAGAATTCTGTAGGCTGGACACGCCCCGAAAGCTAAAATAGCCCTGTTAGGTAATTGTTTATTAAATATTTACTACGATATAAAGCCTGAGGCATAATATCTGCCTTTGTACAATACTTATTAGTCTGTACTAATATTATAAAATATTAAGTAACTTTATCTGATTAAGATTGTAAATCGTCATGAAATATTGGAACACACTATCTTGGGACTTGACGACTGAAAGTGGCTTTCACTTTTACCATAAAAGTAAACTCTAATATTTAACAAAACGATATTCAAGATGGCGAAGACACGATCAACAATTAAAGAAACAATTTTTGAAAAATAACTATTAATTTGATATTTAAATGGGTTCGATACCTTCACGTTTTTACATAACTTAACTGAGCAGTGTACACGTTCCCACGATCGGGTCAAACTTTGGGAATACAAGAAGAACTTTACCTCGAGAACTAGAACGTTGCCTAAACATACTATACAATGTCTATGGTTGAATATAATAATATGCTGTTCAAATTAATGAATAGTTTACCTTCCGAACTCTGCAATGCCATTAACACAACAAAAAATATTCCGAGATGATGGTCCTCTTATATCACTATTAAACTCCGGATGGTTTGTGTCACAATTTTACAATGTTTTAATTACTATGAAATAAGAAAGAAACAACCCTATAATTTTCGGTTTCTCAAAAAAGTAAGGTAAGGTTACCTACGAAGGTTAGTTACGAAGTAACTATTACCTTATCTGTGGTTATAGTAAGTGTGCCATTGCTAATTTGAGTCAAATTTATTTATACAAATTAATTCCTTTAATATACTAATATACCTGCTAGACATGTTATTTATTTTACCTTCCGTATTCACACAAATTTTCTGAAGACCTGAGATTTATTTATATTGTTAGAAACATATTCAAATGACGTAATAAAAGCTCGGCAAGAGACTGTTATAAACAAACACATTTGTAACTGGCATACTTATTTATATATTACAAGTACTCGTTTGTTTTTATATGATGCGGTACAAGGAATATTCTTTTACATGATATAAATTATAACTTCATAATATTTTTGGACTTGTTCTAAGTAACCGCTGTCAATATTATTACTTGTGACGTCTTAAATTAGAATTCAAAAAAATTATGCATAATTATTTTAACGTTTTTGGTATTATTTTTAAACGTAAACCCAAACATGATTTGCCGATCGCTAAGTATGACGTGAACATTTTAATTTTCATACGAACTTCTACGGTCGTACCGTTTTTAAAGTTAATAAAGAGTAGCTGGTTTTACTTTACAGTCTAACATACGTCACGTACTTACAACGTCTGATATAGTATTATTACTATCTTGTAATGTAGCAAAATCTGAATAATAATTTTAGTTTATCGGCCCATTTAGGCATAATAATTTACGATTCAACTGAGTTCCAAGCGTTGATCGTAGTAGAAAACTTCGTTTCTTAAGCTAAATATTTTGAAGTGAAACTTCTTTAGAATCCTTGTGATTTGAAAATCCGATGAAACAAAAAAGCGACATCAAAAAGAGACAAATATATTCATAAATAGGATTTAACCTGCGAGAGAATGATATAGAATACAAGTATACAGTGTTTCCTATAATCTTTGTCTTTGCACCTGCGTACTACGAAGTCGTCAGAAAATACGTCATAGTCAACGTGATGTATAATTTTTGTGCATTTGCGTATTAAAATTCGTTGGTTAATTAATGTATGTTAATTATTTAACACATCTGTGTTAATTTGACCAGCAACGTTTATATAAAATATCTAAAATTAAATTTATTAACATTAGTAAATTATTTGTTTTGATTTTACTTTTTATTCCTCATTCTCTCGTAGGCTTCTTTTCTGAAGTTTTACTTCTACCGTGTGTGAATTGCACACACACACACTTTTTTTCTTTTTAGTTACATCGTTTTCGCTACGACCTATTTGATATGAGTGATCGAAGCTTCCTCATTTCAGGTTGGGCTGGTTTGAATTTCGTCTATCTGTATGCCTGTCTATTGTCTGTGTATATTCATAAAATAGTTATCATACCTACTAGTATCTATCAATTCTTCTTAATCAGGCTTAGTATTCGAGTTTCTTTATTTTTTTAAGTGTTTTAGTAGAGGGCGATTTTGAGAGCGAGGATGGTTCTCTCAAAAATTAGGAAGCGGCATTTGCTTTCCTTTCTTGATCTTTATATGCTACTAACAAATAGTGCTCCATTCGAGACACGGCTTACTGAAAGTAATGTTAAAAAGGACAAGAGGAGGAAAAAAGGGCCGTGACCTTCAAAACTACATCCCTACGACATTCTAAAGCGGTGATTGCGTTTCGTTAGGGGTAAAAGTAAATTGGGGTAAAAAGGAAATTAGGGACATTTGAGGCCAAATTCCTTAAATAAAAAACTAGGTCACTAGATCTATTGTTCGCAGACCCTTTAGTATTGCATTGTCGGTTGGTTCAGTCAGTAACGATTTAAGGTTTGAAGTAAAAGGGAAATTTCTTTTATATTTACTTAGTAATTTATCTACGAACCTTTGCCTTGCCCCGCAGCAAATGGTGGCATCACTTGTTGTTGTACGGTGGCCAAGTCTGCCGGGGTTCACAGGGATTTGCTTACTAGGGTACACCTGAGTCCCCAACATTAGGACCTCGTGCCGGAATACCGTGTGATTTTAGTCGGTTTAAGTCCGATATACCACTTTGACGTTAACCCCGGAAAGGTGATGACTAAAATAAAGGTATCAAACCCCAAACTAAGCGTTCCTATGTTCTACAAATAATTAAAACGATAAAAATTATTAGACATTAGCCTATTATATTTTGATAAAATCTCTCGTGTTAATCTCTGAATCTATTTCTAACTTCTTTTGTAATTTATATGCAATTTTTATTTTAGTTGTCGGTGCATTCAACAGCACACAAAATTTTCTATGTACCTACCTGTTTTCTTGAATTCACATCTTTCGTTCTAAATGAGTAAATTCAAAATAGAACCTGTTCTCTTAAAACGCCACTGGCCCTCGTAACAACTTTTCCATCACCCAAAAATAGCAAGAACATTTAATTAAAAAAATATATCACTAGGACTCAACTTAATTAGAACCCGATTTGGGGTGAGATCCAATAATAATTGGCAATGAACTCTTAATTAAAAACATTTATTATTGAACCACTTAATCACTAGAAACGAGGCTCTGACGGAATCGGCTACGCACTTGTGGTAACGTCACGTACCAAAGAAAAATAGAACGGATCCGACCTTTATTAGGGTAGCTACGAGCATTTCGGGTAAAGTGACGGGAATCGGTAACTTTATTGAAATTCTGCATTTATTTCTAACCACTTAAGCTTCTACTAGAGGAGCTTAAAGATACAATTTTGTGGAATGCATAGAAAGTGTGTTTTGCAAAAAAAAATCTAAGCTTTCTTAAAGTTGTTTGGGGTACAAATGGGGATATTATGATTTAGAGGAAAAAGTTTGAGCATTCAGGAGAAAGCCGATGGGGTTATAGGTTTCCTTTACTAAAAACTGAAACATGGTTATACACCTACGCCAAATACGTATCTTATCCGAAATTGTAAAGTCGCTTCGCTGGGCCTTAGTGAGATCGAGACGGCTGGCATCAGCATAGTCAAGAGTCGGCAATTCACAAGAGTAGTTTTGGTATCGATTGGGAGAAGGTTGCGTAATATTTGTCTTGACCCTGTAGATCCAAGATTTAGACTCATTTCCTGTAACTAAGAACCCAAAAACATGTTTAATAATATATTTTTAAACTTAATAGGTACTTTTCTTGATTGCTTTAGATTACAGTTTGATATAACTTATTGAACGGGGCTCTAAAATAAATTAGTAAATCATCCGCACAAAGTTTTATTGGACGTGTAATGTAACTAGTTATCATAGCAATCCTACCAATTTTCTAAAACTCTTGAGGATGCCACCCTGTGGCTATTTATCATCGTCTTTGCCTCTCCACTAGACCGTCCCACGCACCCCGATCAATCCATATATTTTTAAAGTGTGCTCTCGAGGATTCGTTTGCTTCAACGGCCATCAGTCCTTCGCCTAATTTAATACAACATCATTTAAATAGTATCTTACTGAATGTACGAGATTGGTCCTTTTTTCCTACATAATGTAGTTAGAGTTTGATAAAGTAAGTAAAAATGTAAAATTGACAATCTCCATATTAAGCGCTCGTGTGCACGATGCCGCCTCTATGCTGTGTATACGTCCGCCACCGCGCCGTTATCGCACCGCCACTGCGCCGCATTCGCGCCACCACCGCTTGATTTTACCATACCACGTGTCGCACTCGCACGGATATGTCCAATTTAACAAATAAAAAAAAAGGTAGTGCTATCTTGGTGGTGCGGATGCCTTGCAGGAACGGCGCTATGGCGGACAAATACACAATGTAGAAGCGCGGTCGTGGCGGCATCGTGTACACGAGCGCTAAAGGATATTAATCACGTAATAGAACAACCACGTTTAAAAAAATATGGGAGCTATTACTCAGTAACTTTAATTGTAATAATAGATTAAACAATACGTCACAAAGTCATTCGTAACTTATTGCATTTTTTTATGAATATGAATACTAAGGAAATCAATGCAATCATTTGAATGAAAATTATCTTTACAAAAAAATCATATTTTCTTTTTTTTTCTCTGCTTGTAAATAATGTCAAATATTATTTAGTTGTCAATGTATTTTTGAAATATATTTACCACATTACGGAATTATATCTGCCACAGAATAAAAACTAGTCAACATTCATTTCAAACACTGGAAGGAGGTGAAAATATTGGTCGCAAAGTTTAAGTAAATAAAGCGAGGTCACCCCTGGAGGATATAAAATTTAACTGACAGATGCAGAAGTTTAGGGTTTGTGATTAATTAATTTCTTGCTGTTTTATCCTTTTCGTCAAAGGGGAGAAGTTTGCAGTAACACAAGCACTTACATATTTGTTTAGTCTGCTTTTGTATCTTTTACTTGTTCATCTATACTAATATTATAAAGCTGAAGAGTTTGTTTGTTTCGTTAAACGCGCTTATCTCAGGAACGACTGGTTTGTATTGGATTCTGAAAAAAAAAAAAATTAGTGTTGGATAGTACATTTATCGAGGAAGATTATAGGTTATATATAACATCACAACGACCAATAGGAACGGAGCAGTGACTATGAGGTTAAGCTGTGGGGACAAAGAGACATTGAAAAATGTAGTCAACTGAAGTGAAGATATCATTTTGACATATAATGTATTTTCTGATAGAAGACATCGTGAGAAGGTGTCGTCTAAGATATTTCCTCTATTTAATATATCACACAAACAATGGGCCCTAGAGTCTATCGATGTAACACACCTATGAATAAGCAATCAAGTGAAAACAATACTGTGGAATACTATTAGTTATTCGTACTGAATACGAGAATGTGTACTACAGTAACTAGAATAGAATATTATTTATTATTCACCATATATCGTTAAACTACAATAATTGATCTAAAGTTCCAGCCAAAATATAAACATTTATGCACCTAAACTTTTAGTACACTGTCATACACAATAGTAACAAAGTTAATTTTACCACTCTCTGTGCTTGTGATACCATAGAACACGTTAACAAACAAAATTATCTCGGATTTATTATCGACAAACTGAGAATAATTCTGGCAATTTTTTTAATAATCCCATTAATATTATAAATGTGAAAGTTTGGATGGATGGATGGATGATTGTTACTCTTTAACGCTAAAACTACTGAATAACTACTGATGAAACTTGATATGTAGATAGCTGGAGACCTGGATTAACATATAGGCTACTTTTTATCCCGATATTCCCACGGGATCGGGACTTACGCGGGTGAAACCACGGGGCGTTGCTAGTTAAATATAAAATACCCTATCAAACACTCCTACCATTCTATAAATCGCTGGCAGAGTCAATAATTTCATACCGACTGTCGAGTTACAGAAGGACTTACAAGACCCACCTTGACCAAATTTATGTACTTCAGCTAAGAATATTAAAACCAATAGTTCTGCATAACATAAATAAAATATATAAGAATGGTTACAATCAGTTATTTGATATATTTGATACTTTAACGAAGACCTAAAAAACGTTAAATGCTGTGATAAACGTAGAATAAAAATTAACCCGTAGTGTCATTAATGCAAAACTATTTGACTGGCCTGTTAGTGACCCTGCCTGCTGAGCCAGAGGTTGTGGGTTCGATTCCCACACAGGACAAATAATTGTGTGATAAGCACGATACGTTCTGTGTCTGGGTGTAATTTATCTTTAATATGTATGTATTTAGAAAT
Source organism: Callimorpha dominula (assembly GCA_949752705.1). Taxonomy (NCBI): domain Eukaryota; kingdom Metazoa; phylum Arthropoda; class Insecta; order Lepidoptera; family Erebidae; genus Callimorpha; species Callimorpha dominula. Next base: position 6,301,142 of record OX456991.1, read on the forward strand.
ATGTAAGTATGTTTATAAGCAGTCTGGTTGCCATAGTACAGGCTCTGCCTAGTTTGGGATCAGACGGCCTTGTGTGAGATATTATGTGAACTAATTATTATTATTACTACCTAGAAACACAAATTTATACGGAAAAAGAACATTTAATAAATCAATCACCGAACTCCATTAGGAACTCACTAACGAATACAAACATAAAAAGCAAATTGAAACAAATTCAAATTCAAATTCAAAATCGTTTATTCATTTAAGACACTAAGTGACATTTATGAACGTTAAATTGAAGCTAGAGTTAAAATCATAGATCGGCGCAAACAGACGCCACAGCATGTACTAGATTGTCGAGGTAAATTAGGTGAAAACACCAAAATCTACTGCCTGCTTGTGTCGATCTATAACTTCCAGTTTCCAAAATGCGTAGAGCCTTATGAGAAGAATACTGGCAAAGAAACTCAATATTTCCTGCAGAATTAAATTAGACAAAATCGTTCTTCCTCGAGCAGCCAGTAAAACATGGTGAGACTGATAGCCGAGTGCGTGACAGCGGCGCACTGTCAGTATGGCCACCGAAGCGCGCTAGACTTTTAATTTATTACCTCCTACTTTAATTTTATGATGTTTTCGGTAATTAAAATGTAGTTTGTATCTTCATAATGTATGTCTGTACTTATTTTTCCGTAATAAACTCGAATGAGATTATGTTGCATCTTGATTCTACTCTGTATCTCTCTTTTGTTAAACTAATAAATAAATAAAAGAAATGAACTACTACTATTCACTACAGCAGTCACCCAATACTGATTTGTTTATCGTGTGTAAACATCCAGATACTTTTTTTGTTTGGTTTTGATTTAAATAGTGTTCAGTAAAGACAGTTTCTGAGTCTTTCACATTGTTTTCATTAATTTGTTCACCATTCATCATTTCAACCTTAGGACGTCCACTGCTGGGTATAGACCTCCGATAATGACTTCCAAGAAGACCGGTTAGAAACAACTTGCAATCTTTACTAGGTCGTTTGTTGACTACTTATTTATTAAATACTAGCAACCCGCGTACAAATTATACACCTAAACCCTCCTCGTGAACCACTCTGTCTATTAGTAAAAACCACATGAAAATCCGTTCAGTAGTTTTTAGTTTATCGCGAACAGACAGAGAGACAGGCAGACAGACGCGGCGGGGAACTTTATTTTATAATATGTAGTGATTTACTTGCTTGTGTATTTCTGCTTAAAAAAGGTATTCTGTGTTTATCATGTTACAAAATATATTTTATATCAAGAAATAATTGGTTGGTAAAAACTTTTTTAAAATATTTTTGCGCAAGGTTTTAGTGACGTAAATAAAAACGAGATCACCCCGTAAGGACATAAAGTTTTAACTGGGAGCTACAGAACTTTAGGGGTTATGATTAATTAATTTTCTTGCTGTTTTATCCTCATTCTATAGAACGAAATTAGAATGAAGGATTATGGCACTGGGACGTGAAAAAAGAAAGTCGAGAGATATAATGATTCACCATTTTGGTTGTGTCGGTGTTTGCAGGATGTATTCAATAAAAACAATGAATATAGTATTTATTCTTATTAAAATCTAAAGCCACTTAATATATTTAGTAAGACACTTAATAGTCATTTGAGCTCTATCATCATGTATTATACATAGTTATACAAAAGTGATCGTGTTTACAAGTTTTTAACCCGCACTAGGCGATCGTGTTGGCCTGACACCTCTCTTAATGGAGACTTGTGCGCAGTAATAAAACAGTTTCTATCAAATCAAATGTTATGTTAAAGTGTATGTCTGTGAATAAAATAATCAAAAATCTTCCCACGATAGCAGTTACCCAATAAAAGAAACCAAGCCTAGAACCAATCACGGCATTTTAAATTCACCCAAATCATGGCATCACGGCTTCCTGAGCGTTCCTCATCAAAAACACCATCTCCTAGCCAAGCATTGTCAATGATATTCCTAAAGATTTTATTATTTTCAAAACAATAATTGAATGTAACACAAAAAATAACTTAAGTACTAAAGGCTTAAGTAAAATTTTAAATCAATAACTATTACTAACCATAAACCCGTTGAGCGATTACTTCTGAATGGCGAAAAGAAGATTCATTAGTGAAGGTATTTTCTGGAAAAATTTAATTAGATCAGCTATTCCACTGGCTGTGCGACGAATCGATGCCTCACAGGTTCAAAAGGCTTTATTTTGTACAATAGATAAAACATGGTAAAATTGTTAGACGTTTGGGAACGTTACATACAGTAGTGACATTGTGGAACTTTTTTGTTAGCTTTATATACATTATGTAAATATTTATTTAAGTTTAATATACAACTTGCAAATTAGCCTATTGTTCAATTTTTGTATTGTTTTATCAATTACTTTTTTGTCATAATAAGCTTGTTGTGTAACTTATATAATATTAGGTTATCTATCTTATATCTTGGTCATTGTTAAGAGAAGTGTTGAAGAGAAAAATAAATGCTACATTATTACAATACCCTCAACTTTACTTGAATTACATTTGCATGTGGGAATATAAACAATATTTGATTTCTAAGCACGAGAGAGAAGCTCAGATTTACTATTTGGAAAAAATATTTTCCTGAACATTTCTTGATTCAATAACGGGGTGGATTTCTCGTAAAGGTTAGACATAAAACTAAACCCTCAGATTTGATTATGTTCGTGGCCAGATGGCACTGAAATACGTGAACAAAAGGCTCTAGTGGGTTGGAATTTCAAAGATAGGTATGAAAATCTATCTAATGATAATCTTCTTCGAGGTCACAATTATTCAAAATTTCTTAACTGGTGATATACACACAAGCATGGCATGGCATGGCATGGAAAGTATGAAACCCCAATTGTCGTGTTTTTTTATGGTATAGGTGGTAAACGAGCACACGGTCACCTGATCGTAAGTGACTACCGCCGCCCATGGGCACCTGCAACTCAAGAGTCACAAGTGCGTTGCCGACCTTTAAGGTGGGTGTAGGGGAAGGGAAGGAAGAGGGGGAGGAGAGTGGGAGAAGAAGGGAGGGGGAGAGGACGGAAGAGGGGGAGAGGGAAGGGTTAGGGCCTCCGGTAACCACACTCACTCGGCGAAACACAACACAAGCGTTCTATGAGGCTGGTTTCCTGTGAGGCCGTGGTATCACTCCGGTCGAGCCGGCCCGTACGTAACGAAGCATGGCTTTCCAACTTACACTTCACAAGAAGAAACTCTAAGTGCGGGTCGCACAAACTTAGAGTTTTTTATTGTGGCTTTTCTCATTCCCAATAATCGAAATTATATGTAATCATTAGATAATAGGTAATACATAATTATTATTCCTGTTATCTTAATAATAATGGCATATATTGCTCATGTCGATAGGCATTACTACGACTCCAAACGTTGCTGACATGTATAGGGAACACATGTCAGTTTGTATTGTACAGGCGGCCATTAATTAACTCATGACTGGCAACCTCAAGCCGCCTTGACCAATCAAAGGACATGTAAAGGTGTTTGGGCACCGCCGTAAGCATGTTTCGTCTACTTATAATGTGAAAGCATGATGAAGATGTTAATTTGTTGATCTATTAGAAGAACCATCAGCGCTTCTATATCATACTGTTATTATTTCGTCACCTGTCAATAGACAATGCAACATCCGACGACACATTTGCCATTCTCGACGAAGTCCAAAAGCTTACTAAAGAATTATGCAGATTTTCACAACTATTCTAAAATAAACTGTACTAAACTGTACAGTACTGTACACAGTACAGTACTAGACTATTCAAAAATATACTAAAAGCGTCATGGGTTAGCCTTTTCACGGGAGACAATATAGCAAAATATAGGTATGTTGGCAGAAAACCTTCTAGCGGTGTAACCTGTCAATAAAAGGGTCAATCGATATGTTCTCAATGGGAATCACAGTTATTTTATACTATTACATTATTATATATTAAAATTTAAGTCATGTTGATCTATGAGCGTTATTAGTTGTCTTAATAGAGTAGGTACCTATTGACTGTATATAAACGGCTGGCGTTTCGAAGTTATATGACAGTTTTGAATGATTGGATGTTGTTGTTGTTATCCTTTTCACAGCTCTGTGAAAAGGATAAATGAGAAGTACTTGGGAAGAAACGCCCATACAACGTTATAGTAAAGAAAAAAGTCCTGTGATAGTCTACATCCAATCATTCAAAGCTGTCATATAACTTCTAAACGCCAGCCATTTATATACAGTCAATGGGTACCTACTCTATTAATACATCTAGTAACGCTCATAGATCAACATGACGGAAAATTTAATAACTGCAATTCTCATTGAGAACTTGTTCGTTGGGAGCCATGCTTCGGTACGTATGGGCCGGCTCGACCGGAGTGATACCACGACCTTACAGAAAACCGGCAGCGAAGTAATGTTTGCATTGCTTTTCACCGCGTGAGTGAGGTAACCAGAGGCCCTAACCCTTCCCTCTCTTGCCTCTCTCCACCCTTTTCCCCTAAACCCACCTTAAAGACTGGCAACGCACTTGTGACTCTTGAGTTGCAGGTGCCCTTTTACGGCGATAGTTATTTACCATCAGGTGACCCGTTTGCTCGTTTGCCCCCATACCGCTCTATAAAATTATTAAAAAAGCCAGTCTTTCTTACTCATCTTATATTTACGAAAGCGTCATTATTATTTTTGTAGCATACTGTTCTGATGTACCTCTAGACTGATATGCCCTTAGTCAATGACGTGGGATTATATCTGTGGGACCATAATATATACACTGTGTGTTCAGTAACCAAAAGTTACATGGATCAAGTATCAAACCCTTTAAGCAGCAAGAAATTGACTGGAACTAACTTGCATAAATAGGCCTTAAAATTTAGAATCTGAAGATAGTGAGCCGGTTATTTATAGGCCGGTCTGGCTCGTTGGGTTAAATTTGTGGCATGTTAGCCATCTATGATTTCTTCCGCTTAAAGTATTTTAATATTTTCTGATTTCTTGGATTTATTACACAACGTCATACATAGTCTTACATTGAATCCAAACTATATCTCTTCCTCCCTAACCTAGGATTTGACTTTTTGTTAAGATAGTGTTAAGGTATCGTTGGCATCTACGATATTACAAGCAAAATAGAAGTATACTCGCCTTGGAAAACAAGCTAGAACTGTTATTACGTTTATTAAAAAATACAAAGTCAATGTAAAGTATTGAGATAGATATCATACAGGAATATAACGTAAGTAATAATTTTCCCTTAAGACCCCCGTTCCCGTAAGACTGCCTCTAGATGTATCTGTAGAAGTCATAGAATAGCTCAAATCAAGAAAATCATTAGGATTTAATGTAAAATTAATGGAAGTTTTTAAAAATCTACCACCGAAAGGACTAATATTGAGGACAATCCTATGGCTTAAATATTTTCCGCTAATATGATGTTTTTTTTAATATAGGTAAAGTCCTAAACCACGTAAATATTGGAACAGTACTTACGTCTCACAGGCCAAATGACTTTCTACCGTTATTCTCTCACAACACAACAAATACATCATATTTACTAATATTATAATATGAAGAGTTTATTAAAAACTATACGGTTTTACTTATGTTTGTATTTCGGGGATGCCCGACTAGTTTCGGACCCGACGGGGGCCCATTCTCAAGAAGTGAAGCGTACTGCCGCGACGCGACGGTGTCAGGCGTCACACTTGGTAAAACCGTATAGTTTTTAATAAATATGAATACCACTCACGAAAGTTTTTATTGTAATATGAAAAGTTTGTTTGGTTGAAAGCGCTAATCTTGGAAACTACTGGTTCGAATTGAAAGGCTATATAATATGCTACGACCAATAGGAGCAGAAACGGGGCAAATTTACAAACGCAGACGAAGTTGCGCACGCAGGCTAGTAATAAATACATCCAACAAGTGGTAAACACCACATCCAGTCTACCTAAGTCTTACATATGTATAATATCAGGTATCACAGTTAAAAATTAAGGATTAGCGGCCTTACTACATTAACACAACATTGAAAAAAGAAATCTGGTTAAACGTTGCAGAATTAAAGATAGCGTAACTAAAAAACAACATTAGAGAGAGAGAAAATTGCCCATTACTAACATTTTGTGGGTTTCTCTCTGCCATTCCAAATGACATATACCTGTTGTCGCCACATTAAAAACTCTTATTTATTTTATTAAAAATTGGGACAAACTATAATAGATGATAACACAGTTTACTATTTAATAAAAATAAGTTAATAGACATTATTTTGACTGGTTATGCCGGTAACGTAATACTATTGGTCGATTGATAAATATTATCGAGTGGTGGGGTTATAAAAGGGTGGAAATAAGATGAGAACTTGAATTGAGTGCGAACAGAGGTACGAACAACTTGGCAGTTATTGTTAGTTAGTGATTTTCATAGTTTATATCAGTGGTTTCGAGACTGTTTCCTACATACCTGAGATTTTAACTTTATTGTAAGGTTAAATAATGAGAACGGCCAAAATAAAACAAGCAATAACCACAAACGCTAGGTATTTCAATGAGCAACATGATCTTCACTTTGTTTTGGAGTCAAACTATTGATATAAAGAGCTTGCATTGCATGATATAGACCTAGTGCATTTTTATGGAGCGAATAAACGCCTAGATACTAATCGACTGTCTAACTAACTGACAGAAAAAAATAACAAAAGAAGTACAAGTCCTTTGCGCATTTTATTATTATTTTTTTATACAACAATCCTGAAAATTTAGTAACCAATATCGAGTTGGCTTTTTTTTTTATGGTACAGGGAGCAAACGAGCGGGACTGGTCACCTGATGGTAAATGACTACCGCCGCCCATGGGCATCCGCACCTTAAAAGTCACGATTGCGTTGCCGCCCTCCAAGGGAATAGGGGAAGAGCGGGAAGACGGGAGAGGGGGATTAGAGGGGAGGAGAGGGGGGGAGTGGAAGGACGGGAATAGGGAAGAGGGGAGGGTTAGGGCCTCTGGTAACTTCACTCACGCGGCGAAAAGCAATGCAAGCATTCTTTCACTGCCAGCTTTCTGTGAGGCTGTGGTATCGAGCAGAGTCGAGCCGGCCCATACGTGCCGAAGCATGGCTCTCCCACGTACAACAATGGTGATTTTGTTTATGTTGCTAAGCCTGCCTTCTGAAATATACAATATTTATGAAATGTGATCAATAATACAACAACATAAATAAATCGACAAGCATTACATACAACAACAGACTGTACTTGCTCAGTGTACCCGTGCCCTGATATGAGTAATGATCATTTTAATGAAAACGTATGCGAATTAATTAATCATTTCCTTCGTTACTTGGAACCGACATGAGTGAACCACGTTTATGCCATTAGTCTTATGGACTACAGGAAGTCACACGGAAAAACTATTTAATGAGTCGAATATAATTTTATTAATGGAATAGATGCTATTCCACCAAACGAATTATTTCACCAAAATAATTCATTTTGGCATTATTCAAGTAGTTCATGGTGATTCAAGTAAGGGGTAAGTGCTAATAGCTTTCAAGGAGTTAAAAAGTATTTAACCTAGTGAAAATAAAAAGTGAGATTGTTATAATCGATTGTAATAATCGATTGCAGTCAAGTCGATGTCAAACTTTTTTTTTAATGGAATAGGGGGTTAACGAGCAGACGGGTCACCTGATGGTAAGTGACTACCGAAGCCCATGGGCACCTGCAACTCGAGAGTCACAAGTGCCTTGCCGGCCTTTAACGTGGGAGTAGGAAAGGAGGGGAGATGGAGAGATGGGGGGGAAGATGGAGAGAGGGAAGGGTTAGGGCCACCGATAAACTCACTCGCTCGGCGAAACATTGCTTTATCGATACGCCGATCGAGCAGGCCCACACGTGCCGAAGCATTGCTCTCCCACTGTTAAACTTTAAATATGTCAGTTTAGTTAATGAAGTACTTTGAATTAAGAAAATGAATGGTTGGTGTTTTGTTATTTTTATAGTCATAGACCACATCCCCACAGTAAGTTAGATATTTTTTATTTGACTACCAAAATATACATTAGAAATAATTAATATGGCAAAACAACGTGTGCCGGGTCAGCTAGTATATATATATGTATATAAAATGGAGGTACATAACGTCAATTTTACCGGCGCGATAGAGATCGCAATTATGCACCGATTGCTTTCAAACTTGGACGACAAATCAACAGGGCAAAAATGAAGGTTAAGTTCGTGAATATTTGGGGATATTCCCCCAAAGGGGAAGTTAGTTTTTTCAGCATAACTTTTTCCTATGGAAGTTTTTGGCCCGTTTAACTTTAATAGCATGCCCATAGTAAATACGAACATTTTTATAATTTGAACCCTAAATGATTCCATCCTTAACTTGGGCAAAACCAAAATTTGTTGAAAAAAAAATCATAGTTCCGAATCTGTAAACCTTTTTACAATCGGTAATATTTTTAAATGAAAGCAAATTTTTTTATTTTACTCTACAATGTAGACATTTGAAGTTTTTAATGCGACTTATATTATTGGAGATAAAAATAAAAAAAAATACGGATCTACCTCTGCGGGGCAGCTGCGGGCCCAGTTTTATTATGCTGTTACTATTTTTTTTACCAAAAAATGTTTGTACTGATCTATAAGGGGTAAAATGCAATCAAGTAGGTGCGGGTTGGAACTCCAGCAAGAACATCGATGTAAACCCACTCCTTTTTTTTTTTTTTTTATACTGGGGAAATCCATCATGGACTATCCTCTACCTGGGGTGCGGCAGAGGGGTGTACCGGACTCCTACCGGCTAAAACCACCAGTGTGTTCCATCTCGCACCTTCTGCCAGGGATACGGGAGTCACAATCGTCCGCGTCCCTGGCGGTGCTGGCCTGCCTGTGCAGGCCCCGTCTCTGTAAACCCACTCCTAACATAAGCATTTAGCATAGTTGGAAGGGTTAACAAAAATACTAGTATTATGTGACTCATGTTTAAGTCTTTAAAAAAAATTAAAATAACATATATATTATGTATACTTCGCTGTCTTGCATTTGGAATAATAATTAAAACTATTAACCAATTAATTTTAACAATAATAATAACTTTAAAAACCTCACATAAGGCCGTCTGATTCCAAATTAAGCACGTACTATAGCCACTAGACTGCTGATAAACATACTTATATATAGATGGTCGTGCTTATCATACAACTTGTCCTGGGTGGGAATTGAACCCTCTGCAGTCAGGATCTCAACCGACATGTCTGTTGGTCTAGTACCAACAGACATGTCGGTTTATGTGCTAAGGTTCGATAGTGGCATAAAACAGTATTTTTTTATGGAACAGGTCGTCAACTTGGGCCTTCCTTTTTTGTGAGAAATATTATTTTTGTAAAAGGTATTTTTGGCTAAAAGGCTGGTGGTAAAGGTTGAATTCTTATGATAACATAATTATGCTGTTTTTAACGAAACAATGAATCTTATTTAAATAATTGATTTAATCCGGGGTATGGAATTCTAAGAAGGGACGGAATGACTATTTTCGGCGATTTTTCCTCAAGTTTCGGTATTTTGGTAATCTGGTCACAGACCAGCTTAAAACTTTTCAAAATATGTCGAGTCTTCGAGTGTTTTTTTCCGAAATTGAAAAATCTTGTTATAGACGCAACGAATATTTTAAATTAATTTTAGTAGTTAATTTAAGTACTTTCCAATGGTAGTATCCATCTAGTGTTCGAAAAAAAACCATAAGTTTATTCTTTTTGTTGTTAATTTGGATGCAAATATATAATAATCGTGTTTTGATTTGGCACAGGCACAATAATAATTGTGATTTTTTTTTATGGTATAGGGGGCAAACAAGTAGACGGGTCACCTGATGGTAAATGACGGCTGCCGCCCATGGGCAACTGCAACTCAAGAGTCACAAGTGCGTTGCCGCCCTTTAAGGTGGGAGTAGGAGAAGAGGGGGAGGGGGGAAGAGTGCTATGAGGGGAGAGGGAAAGGACGGAAATAGGGGAGAGGGAAGGGTTAGGGCCTCCGGTAACCTCACTCACGCGGCGAAATGCAATGCAAGCATTGCTTCACTGCCGGTTTTCTGTAAGGCCCATACGTGCCAAAGCATGGCTCTCCCACGTCATAGTTCGTGATCTGATTAAGACCTTAAAGGAAGGCATATTTAATATAATGCTAAATTTTTATTAGGTTCCCAAGCAAAATGTAGAAGCTGCTCATCTGTTTTATCTTACATTTGAAAAAGGTTATTATGTTATTATAAAAACATACAACCCAATACCTGGTAGCGGGTTCAGTTCCTGCTCAATGCAAATATCTATATGCATGAATATGTCAAATTGCATTGGTCTAGGTGTTTCTGACGTTATATGTAAATATGGTTAACCACGTTCTTACACCCATGGTACAAGCTCTGTTTAGTTTCAAGAAACAGAAGAGGTTCTCAAGTCAACCCGTAGGTATGACAATGGAACACTTTCTTACATTGCTGGAAGGTCATGACTCTAGCATGCAGTTGTAAAAAGAATTAAAAAAGAAACTCCGTTTATAAGTTACTAGCTGATCCGACAGACATTGGCCCCAATTCTGTTACTTCACTCACTAAACTAAAATTCACAAAATTTTCTTCATATAAGATGTAAACCTTGTACACTTCAAAACAAGGTCTTATTTCAAATTGAAACAAGTAGGTAACATATGTCGCTATCGAGATAACCAATTTATTTGTCGACTAAAGTCTGATACGCTTAAATAAACTTTAATACCACGTAGCGAGAGCCGCTATCCGTTGAAAGCCGTCTCTTTTGCTCTGTGTTTTTGGTAAGCGTCTTCGTAGGTGTCGATTAAAATAACGTCATCTTAGTTCGTTTTGGACAAGTTTTTATACGGCAATTATACAGCATTTGAATAAATGGAGACTCTCGCTGCGTGTAAATAAAGTTGAGTATACGTTGACAGGTTTTAGTGTAATTTAGTGGCGCTGAGAAATAGATGCCAGTAACAAATAGACCTTATTACAAAGACCACAAGGTTGATTTCATATGAAGAAATTAAGTCAGGTTTTAGTTTAGTCGAGTGTACAATAGAATCGGCACCATTGTCGTATCTTAACTATGAATATTGACTGACAGTTATGTCAAAAGCGCTAAGGTTACATTAGGAAAGTTAATATGGTCGTTAAGTTTTCTTAAATTTTCTAATTTACCGCGCAACTTTTTTTTATTTTTTTTATTCATAAGAACCTTTTCCTGACAATAACAAACACAAAAAAGGAGTTAGCGAAAGGGGTTCTATAGGTACTATGTACTTCGAAGTTGATGCCGTAAAAAATTCCAAAAACATTAAATCAAAACGGCAAACATACAAATGAAATGAAATTCAAAAACATTTCAGCAAATGGACTCGTCACGGCCATCATTTCATTTTTTTTTATTTAAATTTTTCATGCACATGGCGTACAGAGGCGGACTCTCTGCCTAAGGCATTAAGGCAGTATTCTACCAGAATATAAATCATTATCATTATTTTGAAAAAGAAATAGACTTACCTATATTTTTTTTTTTTGTAAAGCTCGTCAATAGCTACTTAATAAAAAAAAAAATCGATACCCGATTTGGTAACGAACATAGGAGAAAATAGCTTTTAACTGTTGTCTTTACCTATTATAATGTATTTTTAATTAGCCACTTAATGTGCATGGACCCTTTAAAAGGGCGCTAAACCAAATGGAAGATACAGCTACAAACTTTTTTTTTAAATAACACTACGAATATTTTTACATAGATTATTTTGATTTGCTAAAAATACATGCTATGCAAATGAAAAGAGAGCTTAAAAATATGAAGATAATTATGATGAATTTTACAAAAGCGCCCTCTAGTAATTTTGGCACAAAGCTTAAACATGGTTAAAATAATGTGACATCGTGATTTGTTGTCAAAAGGTTTCTCCAAACTTTTTGCGTCGTACAACACATGTCCAAAAGATGGCGCTTAACCCATTTTTCATTTAAACATTTCAGCCTAGAGTTTACTATGACAATTTGTATTTAATGGGCGCGATTTCAAACAAGAATGTTTGAATGTTTCTATTACAACTTCAAGTAGCTTGCACCTGTATGTCTATGTTCGTATACACTACACGACACTACAATCTCTTCGGCTGTATTTTCACTGTCATACAGAAAAACCATAAATTTTACCCGATGTACCTATTATTTGTGGAATTTTCTTTAATAAAAACAGAGCCGTCATGAATTGCGACACAGTTACATAACTCTGGTCATGCGAAAAACAACTCAGGTACATAAATCCACACAGGGCGCACCAATACTTAGTATCTGGCCTTAAGCCTTGGTAATCGTCATGTCGTAACATAAGCTCACTAAAAATTGATTTAGTTTAAAACTAAACGGAAAATTGTTTGGAATGAGATGGATCTGGGCTATTAAATCACTGTCACCTGTCAAAATAACTGCTTCTATTAGATTTCGTTGTAAATTGGACTTTTTTTAATCTAGTACTGTTACATAGCAACTTTCAAATTCAATTAAAAAAATATGTAGATAGAATCCATATATAAAAAAAATTAAAAAATAATTGGCGGGCTTTAATTTCTACATACCATTATAGGAATCTTATGAACAGACAGTCTAGTAGTGCTCAACGATTCTAAAAAATCAACTTTAAAATTAGTAGATTAATTTTATTTCTCTGTTAATAGATTATACTCTGGAACAAACCTCAAAATTACAGCGTTTACTGCTGTCGCCATGTCATTACGTGCGGTCAAAATAGCTCGTTTGCAAAGCCATGAGTTTTCACAGCTTGCTCTTAGCATTCCTATTTCTTCTTGTGGATACGTACCGTTACCAATCTCAAGTAACAAATCAGAATATTCCTGTACATTGTAATTGCCTTCGATTGGCACTCACATATTTACTGTCAAATCCAAAGAAATAATGTAGCGCCATAGACTGTAACTCTTTAGACAGGCTCTAATTTCATCAGCTCTTATTCCAGGTGGCATAAGCAGGACTTCATAAAAAAACCTTTGGGTAGATCGTTTTGCTTGATATCACGTTCTATCAACTGCTTCTATCGCTTTACAGTATAGTCTGTTCATCTCATCATAAAGTCACAATTACGTGAGTGATTGGCTTTGTCGCTTATTCAAGAAATATTACTAATGAGGCTCTTTATGAGGACTAAGTCGATCGGGATCTTTAACATAGTCTGAGTAGTTTTCTCTCCTGGCAAACTTCTTACCTTTTGCTGAAATTAATTCTTTAAAATAAGTCTTTCCCGTTGCACTTGGAGCATATACAAATCAAACATCTGAAAGTGCACAGAACACCAACATGACCGCAATCTAATAGCGCAATCGATTTGGGCTTTTACTAATACCTGCTTCGGACATAGCGTCATGTCATCCTAATATTGAACACCATCTAGTGAGTGATGTGTACGGCAAGCCGCTTGCTAGGTAGCACGAACAGTGTGCAGAAGCATTCAGAGTGATTTCAATGCACAATGTAATAATAACGTCTTCTTTGAAATTACCCTTTAGCCGTATTATGTAATATAAAACAAAATGAGTTAAGAAAAAAACTACATAGTTTAAACTGTGAGACACCAAGTGATTGAAATGTGTTCTATTGCTGGTTATTTTTATCATCCCAATAGTTTTTTGTTAATATCGTTAATGTACAGCCATGATGGGTATACGCTTTTATTATAGTATAGATAACTCGGTTTCTAGGCGGCTCATCAAGATAAAACATGCACCAGATTTTTAGTTACACCACCAAAAATACAACTGTGAAAACCGCATCTAAATTCATGTGGTAGTTTTTGCGCGATGCGCGTGCAAACATGCAGACAGACAGTCAGACAGGCAAACAAAAATTCTATAAAAATATATTTTGACTTATTTATCTCTCATACAATTTTTTTAATCATCTTCAAATTATATACATCGTCAGTTACAATTTTATTATATTATATGTATGTATTTATAACAAAAACAGACAAGGTTACGTACTACGTAAACTAAATAAATCATAATGGTTTATTTATTTTTCCATTGTTATCACGCAATGTGATATCAAACTTTAACAAGTGGCGACGGTTAACTTTAATGCATGTGTTTTAAATTAAAATAACAAATATAAGTTTTCTAAATCAAAATAATTATGTAGTGTAACAATCTCAAGTGAACAAAACACTTAATGATGAATATACTAGTGTAAAGTGAATAATTTACTTAGAAGTGAGAAATTATTGTGTAAAGTAATGTCTTTTTTAATCATGTAAAGAAAAGAAGACGCATAAAATTATCCATAAAATCCATAAAATTAAATAATACACATACACATATTGACGATCACTCATTTTCAAAAATGCTCCTCATGACTGTAGAAGATCCTAAATGTTATATTAAATGATTCTATATTGACAATCTTGCTTATAATAATTTCATATAAAAATCATTTGCCTAAGACAGGGAGAAAAAATATATATTTGCGATTTAGAGGTTTTCAACAACAGTATATTGCAAGCGTCAGGTTTTTGACACTAATGTAAGTCATAATAATATTTACAGCGCAAGGAATTCCTTCAGATGACTTTTTACGAGATATGAGATAAACTAGATGATTGGTTAACACCGACAACACTCACTGATGAATAGTTTCGTCGAACACAAGTCAGAGAGTGTTACCGATTATAAAGCATAAATGAAGTCCTATAAATAGAGAATTAGTGATTTGTTTATAATGTAATACTTTTTTAAATATTTGCAGGTAAAACGATTAAATGTCGCCAACAAAAAAAGTTTTTATGTACATCGGTACGATAATTATATTAATACTTCTATTGACTGGATGGACCTTGTTCTTTATATTTGGAAGTAATAAGTAAGTATATTTTCCTTATTATTTTTAGATAAACTTAGTGTATATACAAATAAAAAGCCCATCCAAAAGATAGTTTTGTCTTAAAGAGGAAGACGATTCTGATACGGCTTTATTACTTATTCGCTGAAAAGTTTTCTAAACTATTACAAAGAGGAAATATTTGTGTGTATGTTTGTAATGTTTCACACAAAAACAAGTGAACCGATTGCGATGAAACTTGGTATGTAGATAGCTGGAGACCTTCGCACGGGACTTACAGGGGTGAAACCGTGAGGCACACGTCTCGATCAAGCACAACTTAAAAATCTGATGGAAAGTCTGCTAAAACAGATTCAGAGACCTCAAGACTGTTATTGACAACTCACTTCCTAGAATGCCGTTTTACCAAGGACAAGGACACATGGGAAGATAGGAAAGAAAAAGCACCAGACAATTCAAACTGGACCACCGATCGCAAAATCGTAAATTATAAAAATTAAGGTGGTCCTGCCATGTCCCGCGACCCGTAGATGTCACAGGTGAAGTCGGGTAACATCGCGAGCAACGTGACGCAAAACGACGTCTATTTTATGTCGAGTGACAAGGTCACAGGACACATGTCCCCCAGTGAAAACAGGGCTTAATAAAATAAACAATTAGAATGTTCGACTTTTATCCAATTTTACCTCTACATCATCTCACGTTTATTTTTTTCTGTCTAACATATTTTAATATACTTATGTTTATATTTTTTTATTAGTAACCTTATAATCTCTATTTATCTTTTCAGTTGTCACGTAGAAACAGGACCCATATCTGAAAGGGGATCAAAATTAGTGATAGACCACGATGGCGGAGCCGACGATGCTTTGGCAATAACTATGAGTTTGTTGTTTGAGAAATATTTTAAAGGGTGAGTATTAAATTCTTAAAGCAGCACAGCAATTACTAGATTAAGTATTACTAGATACGTTGATATTTGATTATGTCATAAAATATCAATTAATGAATAATACAAGAACGATATGATTATAAAAAAGTGATAATTAAAAATATTAACTATGAAGAAGTCACTCTATGTCTTTCAGTACACCTACATGTGTGCAAAAATTTCATGATGATATCGGGTGAGTAGTTAAGACGTGAAAGCGTAACAAGCGAACAAACAAACATTCGCATTTCTAATATTAGTTAGGATTACATAATACAGTTATGCAGGTGTATCTTGGCAACAATAATTATCTTGTGCTCCACATACAGAGTACAATTTTCTTTATACATCTACCCTACTACGTTTCTACGGGTTTGTGATAGCTAGTCATAAAACACTCTTGGTTAATTGTCTATGACAAATTGTCAACAGAACAACTTTTGTCCGCTTGTTTTTTTATTTTCGTTTAAAAAAATTAAGTCTTTAAATTGTTGACCGTCATAATTAGGTTACCATTCCTAGTTTAACATTTGCATAACATTTGACTACATGAGTTAGCTGTGAGACAGGAGGGCCAAAGTAAGTACAAAAACGGGCCCTTAAAAATACGACTGAGACCGTGTTTAAAGCTTTGAAGAGCAACATTTGATACCAGAAGGGCCAAAAGGGATGGATGGATGGATTGGATTACAAGCGCATTCATTATTAGTAGATCTCAAAAGAGTATTTATTTTTTATTTCAGTAATAAAACTGTGTTCTTGATAAATTTCAACTTAACCACTGTAGATAAGTAATGTAATTTGAATAAACAATACCTTTCCGTGGAAGTGATCAAAGCTAAAATTACATATTCGTTATTCATCATTTAAAAAATAAGTAATTATAGTCCATATAATCTAAGCAGTACCGTTTGACAGTTCTGACAGATTGATGAATAGGCATGTGGTCAAAGAAATCGATTACTGCAATATCCGATTCTTAGGAGATATCGATATCATTTCTTTGTATTTACTAATCGATTGCAGTTTTACAGATGTATGTATGCTGCCCGTATATTGGTTTATCATAAGTTTTTCTAGTAAATCTTAGTATATATCAAAGTGTTTAGATAAATGTCAGAATTTTAGAAGAGAGATAATATTTCGGGCTTTTCAGTTCCATCCTAACCTAACCGTCATTGTACATTATTGATTTTCGTAAAGTGATTCGGTCCTGGTTCTCGCCGACCGCTGTCATTACTTGTTGTGCACATACATGAGCAAAGAGCAGTTCGGACTTTTGCCATAAACAGTTGGTAAATTTAAGGTTTTACTGAAAAGTCTTAGGATTTACTAAAGTTCGGAGAGTAAGTAACATGCTTGAAGCTGACGTAAGTACATTTAAACAGAGGTGATATATTTTAATTTGACTTAAAATAATTCATTTTCATGAAGTATTATGTTGAAAACTAACTATTTTTTTTATTAATGTTAGTTCCCTTTTTTTCTTAGATTTGGCACTATAAATATTGTAGTTATTTTATTTTATTTATTTATTGTAATCGAATAAAGAAGATTCAGTCCAGAAAAGTAATGACCAATTCACAAATTATGATAAAATACACAAACGAAAAAAGTACGGGCACAATCACCTTCCAAGATGACGAGAGACTGCATAATTTATAGTTGGCAGTGTTGTCAGATTAAAAAAAGGTTTTTTGTAAAGACTTTGACGTGAGCGATTTGGTCTACAAAGATTTATTTAAAACTAATTTTAACGATTTTTCGAATACAAGTGAATTAGAAGAGTCGCAACACTATGGTGTACGGTACGGTTACGGTTTAAAGAACCTAACTACGTGACTTTGAAACGAAGTCTAAAGAAAAAGCTATCTATTGTATATTTTAGTTATTTTGCATTGTTTAAAAGATTTAAATTTAAATTTAGTCATTAAGAATTGTACATCATGTAATAAAATAAAAATAGCTTCATAATTCCATGGTTTTACGGAAAAGGTTGTTGAAATTGTGTGAGTTACGCCTGGACGAACCTTAACCATTTTTTCCACTTTCCTTTTTATCCCGAAACCCATGTTCCTATTTTAAACTTTCTGCCACTATGGGTTCTACATTATCTGTGGCATAAATGACACGCGCGAGTGAAAAACAGAACTACCGCCACTGTCGTACATATACGCGCGCGCTGTGAGACACACGTTTTCAATTATAATACAAAATAAAACTCGTCAGAAGATAGCTGACCGTTAGTGATCCTAACTACTGTCTGACTGGGTGAATCAAGAACCCACCAACACCTGAAGAACTGAAGGTGCTGATAGTGTGTTGTTGGCCGGCCGGCCCCGTTCCCGTCGAGTTGACCCACCTATATCTCCAGTCCCAGTCTTGCCAGGTGAGTGTTTGTTCTTTTCAACCCATAAGAGAGTCACAGGGTTTCCAAGGGGTACTGCAACGGAGAATGCAGCAACTTCTCCCTCGAGTATCATACATTCCTTCTTTTATGGTGCCTCCTGTGAGGACTTTCTCACAAATTTACTTAAATACCAATATTTCTAAAATCAAATTAAAGTTTTCAATATAAAATATACAATTTTACATATTTCATTTAAAATAATTTCAAATTCATTGCAATTTTCGTAATTAGATACAAGTTTAAGCCGCCATTACGAGTCACTTATTAGTTATTAGGTATTTGTATCAAGCGCGCCGTTCCCGCTCAATGTTAGCGGACGAGCGTGTTTTACCTAATAATAATATCTATCGAGTCTAACTGTTTACTCGCAAAACCTCTAAAGTCATTAATTAGGTAATTGTAATTGGGTACCTACCTACTTACTTTTACCTACATACTTCTTATTTTCTTGCTGTATTCGCCGGTGATACCTAAGGAGGTTCGTAGTTGATGGTTGTGCTCGAAACTTCTAGAATAGTTTACATGTAATTACAATCGTAAATGTACCTATTAGTATAATTGCATACGATACATTTCCTTGGTAATATTTGCGTAATTAAAGACCCGTCGCCCGCGACACATATTTGTATTAAATTTGTCTTTGTGTTACAAGTATTTTCCTAGGTAACTTATTCAAAACATAACATAAGTACCTATACACACAGGCACTTTCATTGATATTGGCAGTTCGGAGATTACACACCTGGTTGGTTTGTCACCAATACATTGTTCTATTTGTTTTCGTGCTTTATTTTAGTTAGTCTCCGAGTAAGATGGAAGTGGAACTACAATCATGTATTAAGAATCGCGAATATGCCTTTAAAAATATGCAAATTATTTACGATTTAATAAAAACTTGTAACGAAAACAAAACTAAAATAACAACTTTTAAGGCTAGATACAAGTCGATTGAAAAAAATCGTGACAGTTATATCGAATTGTGTGAAGAGATAAACACATTGCAATTGAAATTAAATCCTAAATGTGTTATTGATAATCTCGCATTGTTGTCGTTTGATGAGTTGTATTATGCGGCTGTTGAGTTCGACGACTCGCTCAGCATAAGCACTGACGCTCAGTTGGAACCTTGTCATAGTAGCTCTTTAAAGGTTTCCGTGAAGTTACCGAAACTGCAGATTCCGAAGTTTGATGGTCATATCGAAAACTGGCAGACTTTTAAGGATAGTTACGAACTACTTATTCATAGTAATGCCTCATTATCTGACATAGAAAAATTCCATTATTTAATTCCATGTTTATCGGGCAGCGCCTTGTCGCTTGCTAAAGGTGTCCCCATCACTTCGTCGAATTATGTCGTTGTTTACAATGCGTTACTAGATAGGTACGATAATAAGCGTATTCTCGCGACAACCTATTTAGAGAAATTATTTAAATTGACTCCGATTCAAAAACCCACTTTATCTAATTTATCTGAGTTAACAAATACTTTGTATGAAAATGTCAATACACTCCGTGCATTAAACATAGGCGATTTAAGTGAATTTATTTTATTTTATATTGCTTCTCGACCTCTTGACCTTGAAACTAGGCGGGGATTCGAGTTAGAAAATAAGTATGAAATTCCTATGTTCAATAATTTTCTTATATATTTACTAAATTACATAAAGGTGTTAGAAGTGAGTCAGCCACACACCTTAGTCACTTCGTCACACTCTTCGACTTCGAATAAACCTAATGTTCGTACAAATAAGTTTGAAAAGAATGTTCGTCATCAGAGAACGTCTTTAGTTTCTTCGAATAATAAACCCGTTTCAAATAACAATAAGTTAAATCAAATAACGTGCGCTTGTTGTAATGAGGGCCATTCTATTTATAGATGTGGTAAGATGCATTCGATAGCTATTGACCAGCGTCAGAAATTAGTAAAAGATTTACAATTATGTGTCAACTGTTTACGTCCTGGTCACGATAGTGATAACTGTAAATCGAAATCGTTTTGTTACATTTGTCACGCGAAACATAATACAATGTTGCATGTCGAACGTAAAAGTTTATCAACTCATTCGGGTGATTCAAACTTGTCCAGGAGCGCAGGTTTAAGTACCACACTTTCCTGCACGACTAAAACAGCTGATCCTAGCGCTTGTACGAAAATCTTAGGTACCGCGGTAGTGCGCTTACGTCACTCGGATGGTTCTATGCAACATGCTCGCGCTCTTATCGATAGCGGGTCGATGGATTCTTTCATCACTAATGAGTGCGCTCGTAGATTGGGTTTGTGCGTTAAGAAATGTAATTTGAGCGTGACAGGGCTCGGTCACAATTTAGTTTGTAAAATTAAAGGTTACACTGTCGGCTCGATAATACCTCGCTCGAGTGAATCACCTCAGTTTGATTTGTCATTAGTAGTTTTGCCAAAAATTACTTCAATGATGCCTTCGTCATCACTTCCGATGCACGTCAAGGAAAACTTTATTCATCTTGATCTCGCCGATTCCGATTTTTATAAATCGGGTCCGATCGATCTTTTGTTAGGAGTTGAGTGTTTTGACCAGATTTATACTGGCTCGCGTTACACTCCCGGTCCCGGGTTACCCTGCGCCTTGTCCAGTGTATTCGGCTGGGTGATAACCGGTCAGTTTCTTCATAACACGCTAACTCGCACCCCCGGTCAACCCGTTACGTCTCTCGTCGCCTCATCCAGTGCGCTCGATGAAATCGTCAACGGTTCTGGGAGTCCGAAGAGCCACCGAAATGTAAAATTTCTGGCCCAGAGGATGACATATGTGAACAAAAATATAGATCAGGTCTATACCGCACTCCTAAAGGCAGGTATGTAGTTCCATTGATGTTAAAGGATGAGGTTACTTCGTTGGGTGATTCTTATCACTACGCCGTTAATCGTTTTCTAAACTTAGAAAAACGTCTTGGCAGTCAGCCTGAGTTGAAAGCGGACTACCAGGATTTCATGAAACAGTACAAAGAATTAGGACATATGCAGCCTGTTGAATCTTTGTCTACTAATCGGTATCTCATTCCGCATCACTGCGTCGTGCGTCCAGATAGTTCTACGACACTATTGCGTGTAGTCTTCGACGCCAGTAGTCGAACTACTAATCATTGTTCTTTGAACAATATTGTTCATGTAGGGCCTAAACTTCGAACCGACATTGTAGATTTAGTTACTAAATTTCGTCTTCACAGGATCGTGTTCACTGCTGACATCTGCAAGATGTATATGCAGAACCTTATAAAACCTGATCAGAGGTGTTATCAGCACATTTTATGGCGAGATGGTCCTACCGAAGCTCTCGTAGAATACGAGCTAAATACAGTTACATATGGAGTAAGCAGCTATCCTTATTTAGCCATTCGCACTCTTCGTCAGCTTGCCGAAGATCATGGTTCGGAGTATTCCAGTCATGCGGTTCAAGTCTTGACAGAAGATACGTTTATCGATGACGTCACTACAGGATGTTCTACCTTGGCCCAAGCTAAACAGTTAAAGGCTGATCTGACATCTTTGTTAGCCAAGGGTTGCTTTGAACTTCGTAAGTGGAGTACAAATACTCCAAGTCTGTTGTCTGATGTTCCTCCGGACCACTGTCAAACTTCCAAATCTTTCGATGAATCGGGAAATGAGTTCCTTAAAATATTAGGTATTCGGTGGAATCCATCAAATGATAATTTTTCATATACATTTTCAGATTCGTTCGAAGTTCAGTATACTAAACGGTCTATCCTTTCGATCGTGGCTCGTATTTTCAATCCTTTGGGCTGGATTTGTCCAGTTGTTTTTGCTGCAAAATCCTTACTCCAAGATATGTTTCGTTTAAATTTGTCATGGGATGCTGCTATTCCTCAACATTTAGCCAAACAGTGGCACTTGATTGCCACGAATTTGTCGGATTTACAACATGTAACATTACCGCGGCTAGTCATACCTCCGGATCCTATCAGTATTCATTTGATAGGATTTTGCGATGGTTCTTTAAAAGGATACGGGTGCTGTGTATACCTTTGCGTTGTAACAAAGGCAACTACCACTCAAACTCACCTGTTGATAGGCAAATCTCGAGTAGCTCCGTTAAAACCGACCACAGTAAATAGACTCGAGCTAAGCGCGGCTGTGCTTCTAGCGCGTGTACTATCACACATGTATAATCTGTTGAAAGATAAAATCCATATTACTTCCGTCCGGGCTTATTCCGATGGCAGTACAACGCTGTCGTGGTTAAATACTGCCCCTCATTTGCTTAAAATATATGTTGCAAATCGCGTAGTTCAGGCAACAGAATTGATTGCCCCTGAACAGTGGTATCATGTTTCTACCAATGATAACCCGGCCGATTGTTGTAGTCGTGGTGTATCTTGTCCAGAGCTGATAGATCACCCGCTCTGGTGGCACGGCCCTTCCTGGTTGGTTCCAAGATATGAGTTACCGGAATTGAAACCTGATGTTACGGAAACTTTACACTCTCGTCACGTTCAAGATGTAATTCCAATTTTGATTTCTAGATATTCTAACTTCACTAAACTTCAGAGAGCCTTAGTATGGTGGAAACGTATTATTTCCAATTTCAAACAACCTAAACGAAATTGGGATTCTTCTCCTCTTTCTAGCGCTGAGCTTGATAAATCCATTCAAACGTTGGTAAAATTTGCTCAAAGTCATTATATGACTACAGAAATCAATCAAGTGCGTGCTAAGCTACAATGTCCCAAATCTATTCAAAAGCTCTCACCCTTCTTAGATGAAGAAGGTTTGTTGCGAGTGGGGGGACGTATCGATGAAGCCAACTTGCTCTCATCTACGTTACACCCTCTTCTTTTGCCTAAACAAAGTCCTTTGTCTCGACTAATAGTAGAGAATTTCCACTTAAAATATCTGCATTGTGGTCCTCGGACACTACAATCTTTAATTCAACGTAAATTTTGGATAATCGGATTGAGACTCCTTATCCGTTCTGTTCTTTCGAAATGCGTTCGATGTTTTAAAGTTAACCCGGTTTCAAACCAGCCTAGCATGGGCAAATTACCCGCTGCGCGACTACAACCTTCCCGATGTTTTCAGTCAACTGGAATTGACTTCGGTTGTCCCTTTAGTATCAAGGAGAGTCGTCGTCGTGGCGCGAAAACTTATAAGGCATACTTATGCTTATTTGTGTCCTTAAGTACTAAGGCAGTTCACTTAGAAGCTGTAACTGAACTGAGTTCGGACGCTTTCCTCGCAGCACTAGATAGATTTGTTTCTCGTCGCGGTTTGTGCCACACGATTTTAACCGACTGCGGTACAAATTTTGTAGGCGCGAATAAATGTCTTAAAGAAATTATTGACAAATTTTATAAACACAAATCTGCCATATTAGATGGCTTAACCAATCGTCAAATCACTTGGAAATTTAACCCTCCCGGTGCACCTCATTTCGGTGGTATATTTGAGAGCGGAATTAAATCCACCAAATACCACCTCAAGCGCGTTGTAGGTTTTCAAGTTCTCACTCTCGAAGAGTTCTAAACAATTTTAGCTAAAATAGAAGCTGTGTTAAATTCACGACCGCTTTGTAACTTGTCTTCAGACCCTCGAGAGTCTGATGTTTTAACGCCGGGACACTTTTTAACTGGAGGTCCTTTGGTATCTTTACCCAAAGAACCGTTAAACGAAACCACTTGTCCTCGTAACCGTTGGCAAATGGTTAAGAAAATGACTCAGTGCTTTTGGCGAGCTTGGCAACGTGATTATCTTCACACACTGCAACAAAAAAGTAAATGGTTCCAAACCACACCGAATTTAAAAGTTAACGACTTAGTTATCGTTAACGAACCAAATCTTCCACGTCTACTCTGGAGATTGGCTCGCATAAAGCAAGTGCACCCTGGTGCAGATAATGTAGTTAGAGTCGTTACTCTTCAAACTGCCAATGGCAAGATTTTTCGACGACCTGTCGTTAAGGTCTGTCCTTTGCCAGTTAATTAATTAAGTTCGTTAACATAACGTGAGTAATATGATCCACGGTGATATCGTATTGCTCAACCTTTAGTGAGTAAGATTTAATTTAGTTAATTACTTTTATTTTCTCGAGCACAGCTGTTGTTTGCGAACCTTTTTTCCGTGAAACTCTTGTGGATTTCAAGTGGGGGGAAATGGACGAACCTTAACCATTCCTTCCACTTTCCTTTTTATCCCGAAACCCATGTTCCTATTTTAAACTTCCTGCCACTATGGGTTCTACATTATCTGTGGCATAAATGACACGCGCGAGTGAAAAACAGAACTACCGACACTGTCGTACATATACGCGCGCGCTGTGAGACACACGTTTTCAATTATAATACAAAATAAAACTCGTCAGAAGATAGTTGACCGTTAGTGCTCCTAACTACTGTCTGACTGGGTGAATCAAGAACCCACCAACACCTGAAGAACTGAAGGTGCTGATAGTGTGTTGTTGGCCGGCCGGCCCCGTTACCGTCAAGTTGACCCACCTATATCTCCAGTCTTTAGAGGTGAGTGGTTTCCAAGGGGTACTGCAACGGAGAATGCAGCAACTTCTCCCTCGAGTATCATACAACGCCTATACAAAGTTGTTTCGGCTTGAAAAGTATCAAACGGTACTTCTTAGATTAGATAGACTATAATGATTGATAGACCTTAGATAAAAAAAAATAAAAAAAATTATATTAAGTACTAAAAAAAAATCAAATTTTAGACTATATTAGATGTTCAGAACCAACAACAGAATAAGTGGAGGAACTTGTCCAATTATGATTCCGTCTGACGAAAATAAGTTTTGTCCTACGTTTTCAGAATACCTACAAAATGTCATTTGGTAGGACTAAACTAAATTTGTGTGCTTTTTAGTCTAGTTTAAAGTTTTGTAACAACAGAATTGGGGCCACGCTCTCACAATAAACAGTGTGTAATGAATCTCTTGAATATTTTTCATTCTCAATTATCGTCATTTTCTCGCTTACCGTTAATCAATCATTTTGAAGGTTATGTTTCTGCAATGAAATAAATACACTACTGTTACATTCCCAACATGGAAATAAATAAGGTTAATACAAACAATTTATGGTTTAATTACTTAACTTTCGATTCAGGAATGAATGAACATTAAAATTTAAAATTATTTTTCAGACCGAAGTTAGTGGCACTGACGACGTCGTACGGAAATATAAATCAGAGTCAAGCAATTATTAATAGTGCAAGATTACTAGAGATATGCGATAGATCTGATGTAAGTAGATAAATAAATGTACAAATATTCTCTCAATAAACTAAGGGATTAGTCTCTCGCTAGAGACCATGATTATGTCCATGGTCCAGAGCGAGAGCGCGTGGGATTCCGCAGCCCCGTTTAGTGAGAAGGTAATGTATGCCAAGGAGGCGGCGGAAAGGGAACGGGAGAGAACTAGTACTCTCCCATCCCGCAGAAGACGCATCAGGCGCCGGAGAGAGCAAGTCGATCTCCGGCATCCATGAGCGCTGGCCTGCGCTCACAGGGATTTCCAAGGGTACACCTGAGGCCCTGGTAATATTGACTGTGACGGAACACCGTATGGTTTTAGTCGGTTCGAATCCAACATACCACCCTACCGCTTGGCCCGGGGGGGTTGACGAACCGTGGGGGTTAAAAAAAAAAAACTAAGGGATCGGAGAAAGACACGACGTTCTGCCTAACAGAAAACGCTACGAAAAATGGTGGCCCTCAAGGTTTTTAATCTATGGAAAGTTAAAGAACAAGTTTCTTAATCTAAACTAATATTATAAAGATGAAGAGTTTGTTTGTTTGTTTGGTTGGTTGAAAGCGCTCATCTCAGAAAGTACTGGTTCGAATTAAACATTTTTAGTGTTAGATAGCCCATTTATTGAGGAAGGCAATAGGCTATATAACATCACGCTTTGACCAATAGGAACGGAGCAGTGACCATAAATGCAGGTGAAACTACGGGGACGGCTAGTACAATATAATACCACAATAGCTTAGTTACTTTAATGACATGGAATCCACTGGGTACCAAGCTGAATTCCTACGATGGAAGCTGTGGGAAATGTGTTTTATGGGTCTCCTCTCTCAGACTCTGATGCTATCGGCCAATTTTAAATAGCACAGCGTATTAGATTGCAATACTAACAATCTCCTACTAAATTCAAATAAAACAAAGTGTGTGAGATTTACTATGCCAAATGTAAAACAGCTAGGTACTAATTTAACTCTAAATAATGAAATGTTAAGTATTGTAGACTCAACAGTATTCTTAGGAATTACATTAGACAGTAAACTACAATGGGGAGCCCAGATAGACAGCCTTGCAGGTAGGCTTAGTTTGGCAGCTTATGCAGTTTAAAAGGTACGTCAGCTCACTGATACGGGCACAGCTAGGCTAGTTTATTTTAGCTACTTTCACAGCGTTATGTCCTATGGTATACTACTTTGGGGCAAGGCGGCTGATGTTGAAACGATTTTTATTCTCCAAAAACGAGCCATCCGCTCCATATACAATTTAGGTGCTAGAGTCTCTCTTCGAGAGTTGTTTAAGGATATAGGTATTTTAACTGTTGCATCACAGTATATATTTGCAAATATTATGTTTGTTAGGCACAACATTAATAATTTTAAGAAAAACAGTGATATACACAATATTAATACAAGAAACAAAACAAGTCTAAACTCGCTGTGACCTATCATCGTTTACATAAAGTACACAACTCGTTCGAAGGTCTTGGTATACGTTTTTATAATAAAATTGCTATACATGTAATCGACCTTCCTTGTAGATAAATTCAAGCGAACGGTAAAAAATCACCTTATTAGGAAATCCTACTATACGATCAACGATTATCTAAACGACAAACAGTCTTGGGCTTTAGGTGTCATTAGGTATATACACACAAACTTCTTTGTCTTATCATTAAGCTAAATTATTAACAAACCATTGTCAGTTGAAAGTAATGCGTGACGATTATTATGGTAATTTGACTATTGGTGATTTTTATCAGTACCTCGACTATGGTTCGTCATGCTCACTAAAATGTCATTGTATGCGGCGTCGTCATGGGGTGGGTCATTTCTTTCCCTCTGATATGGCGAAGGAGATGATGGCTGGTCCATGCGTCATACTCGTGAACAGGTGCTGCTTGGGGTGACTGGTCGGCCTAGTCAGCGATGCTTTAGCCTATACTATTATTTTGGTTCGATCAACTGCAACTCTAGCCTCTTAATCCAGTCACGAATTATTTTTAACAGTAGATTTTGCAACTGAATGAAGGTAGATGTGCACCTTGAATGATTTCTATGTTTAATAAGTTCAACGGTATCACTGAGTGATTTTTATTTTTTAGTACGTTAGCTTTTGGAGCATTGCAATAAAATTAAATTCAGGTGGCATCAGCTTTCATCCTGTTTACCTCTCGTGTAACACTAACACTATTGTACCTGAAGATCTGACTTTTAAAAAGAGTGGCCATGAGTTTCTTTGCCAGTATTCTTCTCATAAGGCCCTACGCATTTTGGAAACTGGAAGTTATAGATCGACACAAACAGGCAGTAGATTTTGGTGTTTTTCACCTAATTTACCTTGACAATCCAGTACATGCTGTGGCGTCTGTTTGTGCCGATCTATGATTTTAACTCTAGCTTCAATTTAACGTTCATAAATGTCACTTAGTGTCTTAATTGAATAAATGATTTTGAATTTAAATTGAATAAACTCCCATGGGGGTGGTTAACCTTCTATGGAAACAAAGGTACTATCCTACATTCATACAACGTCAACATTCCAACTTCTATAGAGGTTCATTCACAAATGTAACTGACTCCAGTAACTTTGAGGAATTTACTTAAGGAAAAAAAAGGTCAAAGGAAGAAAAACTACACAATGTTATGTTCAATGCAAACTCAAATCATTGTAAAAGCTTGTGAAAGTATGTTCAATACATGTGCAAAACATGTGCAACACTCCCGTCTCAAACAGGGAAATACTGAACTCAGATCTCAGATAAAAGCCATTAGGCCAGGTGGTGTGGAACACAAATAATTTTTTTATGTCATTAAAAGAACTACCTAAGCTATTTTGGTATAACATTGTATTAAGGAACAAATAAAACACCAAATTTAATAAATAAATTATATAATTTAAAGTGTGTACGATACTGAGCTAATATCATTATTTTCTACCTTGTTATCTGTGTTAATTAAACCAATAGTGGGTTGTTTGACTTTGTTTCATCCCTTTGGTAAAGCAGGGTCTAGTGGTTCAGAAATTTCATTTCTATATAAATTTCTAAAGCCGGGTTACCACCTAAAACCCAAAGCTTTCACATAACATGCTGCACTGTCCTTGTTCGCAGTGAGGATGGTGACCACGACTATTGGATTCGGCTTGTGCTTTCCATAAGGCGGGGCAGAGTCATTTGGCAGCTCAAATATAAAAAAAAAATCTTTTAATGTTTTAGAGATTATTGTCAAAGTTTTACATAATATATTATGTAGGCATTGATGAGAAAGATGATAAAACAAATAAGTTTTAATGTTTGTACTCACGTATTCATACTTCTTTTTCTCTCTTCCTAATCATTGACGACAGGTTTGTGAGGTTGTAATTTACAGTTACAAATTTATTACGGATCTCTATGAAACTTAATCTAACATATGTACACTTTGTTTAAACAATTATAATAATATAAGCAAAAATAACAACGAAAATACTACAAGTAAATTGTTTTAGATTCCCATATACGCTGGTGCACAGCAGACTCTAATTTCAGGAATCGTATCAGATTATTTTTTTGGGTATGATGGATTGGGTGACGATGGGTACATGCGCATAGAGACCGTCGCAACAGAAAGTGTGCATGCTGCAGTTGGTCTTATTGAACTATCGAGGATATATGAAGGTAATGTAAAGACAATACATTCTAGAAGGGTATAAAGATTATAAATTTTATTGTGCCTGCTATTACAGAATAATTTATTTTGCGTGTTACAGTGTTTTGAAGTAACGATGTTTCTTATCAGCCCAACCTACATACTTTTGTTGATTACATAACATTATATGGGAGTACTATCCTAAATTACATTATTTTGTTATTAGTTTTTAATATAAATCATTATACTAATCAACAATATGAATCAATAATAAAATGGTAACATGTTGAAAATGTTTTAGTAGTGGGTATGCTAAGGTACTATCAAAAGAAATGGAGCTGTAGTTCCAAATTGAGAATTCAATAAATCCAGTCCTACTTTCTACGGCTTCATTTTGCATATAACTAGGAACTTAGTTTTGGTTTGTTACGCTTGTTGTTGTTGTTATTTTTTTAGAGCCTCAAAGCTATTAAAAAAGTGACGCATATATGTAGGTACCTACACATAATACTGGTTGTGTTAGGCGATATGATCGAATAATTGTTTTCCGGCGCGTACATGCTCTGTACACCTTACCAGTAAAATTTTGAATACATTATAGAGTTCATGTTAATAGCATTAGGTACATAAACATTTATTTCTTTTATTTTAGGGGACCTGATAGTAATGGCGATAGGTCCTCTCACCAACATCGCTTTGGCTATAGCAATGGATCCCGATTTCATAGGCAGGTTATCACAATTGTATGTTGGTGCTGGTCATATTTACAGTGAGTATTATCCGCAATAAAATTTTACCTAATTTTCTCTAAGCACTTCTTTGTATATTTTAAACAGTGGTGTCAATAATAAGTAGTTGAAAAATATGTATATCATCTATCTAAGGGCTATTTTATTCGATAATTATTATACATTAAATTATTTATGTGTTATTTTGGTGTAACAATGTTTAGGTAAGACATATCCTCAAGCAGAGTTCAACGCTGCTATGGACCCAGAAGCGTACCACATCGTAGCAGATAACGCTAGAGTAGATAAAGTTACTGTCATACCATTTTCTCAAGTTTATGGGTCTTTTAATCTTACTAAAGTAAGTACTTCAGTTCTTTGTTTATTACATTTATTACATTATTTATTTTTTCTATTAAATTTAATGATAATCGGTTAAGTAGGATAAGGTGTGAAAGCATAATAAAAAAACAAACTCATATTCGCATTCATATTATTATTTAATAATACTGACTGATTTAGGTTTATTATTTACATACTACTCTGTCAAGAAGGTACCGGGAAAAGGTCAATGAAACACAAAATGTAACTATTCTTCCAAATTTAATGTATCTAATATATTTCAGAAATAATACACATACGCCAACGAATAATCCAGTTATCAAAACATTTTTAAATGCATTTTCCGGAATCGACTTTAGATCTCGCCGTGAAATCTATTTGATATCTTCTATCGACTGAAAACGAGTACCTTAAAGTTGTAATTTGAGTTTCGGAAAGAGAAAAGAGTCGGCCGGAGCCATATCCGGTGAATACGGTGATTGTTTGATGGTATTTGTGGAGTTTTTGGTTAAACATTCGATCACAATGATGGTCTTGTGCGATGACGCGTTGTCGTGGTGTAATATCCAAGAATTTCCTTTCTACGAATTTGGCCTGTTTCGACAAATTTGCTCTCTCAAACGCCACATAACGCTCAAATAATACAGTCTGACCTTCTGGTAAGAATTCCGAGTGCCAACACCGCGATGTTCAAAGAAAACACTTAACTTTTGATCGACTTTGTTGTGGCTTTTTCGGTTTCGGTTTAGTTGGAGGGCGCCATTCCGAAGTTTGTCTAGTTTTGCATGTCAATCTCGTAAACCCGTATCTCATCACCAGTAACAATAGGTTTTACGAATGTAGGGTCGGAACTGACTCTCTAGCATGTCTAAAGCGACTTTTACACGATTGAGTTTTTGAAGAAAATTCAGATCTTTCGGGACTAGTCGAGCGGCAACGTGTTTCATGCCCGAGTGATCGTTTAAAATGATACAAATCGATTCGTGAGACACAGAAAGTACAACGGCTATCTCTCTCACTTGAATGAGGATTTTCAGTCAAAATTTCCTTCACTTTAGCGATGTTATCTTCCAAATCAACAAACAACAAATCTCGACCACTTTTGAATGCACAGTACCCCTCATATGCACGAGTTTTTGATAAAATCGATTCACCGTATGCTTTCCGTAACATTTTCAGTGACTCTGAATATGAAATTGCATTCGCAATGCAAAATTTGAGACAAAATCTTTGTTTGATGATTTTATCCATTTTTAAAACTTCGCGCCACTGTAGAAAACAGTTGTGCCAACTTAACCACAAAAAATAATTATTTGAATTGAATTTGGAATTAAAGTTAAACCCCGATACTTTTTTGACAGAATGTATAACTATGTAGGTAAAGAAATAACAGTTTAGTTACGTTACAGCTAGTTATACGGTTTTACTGACATGTGTATTTCGGGGATGCCGGACTAGGTTCGAGCCTAAGGCTCTTTTTCAATACGTCAAGCGTCTTGCCGCATCGATGTCAGTGCCTGCAAATACCCTGAATCTGAACTTATTCATCTTTACGAATTATGTGAATTTCTTTATTACTGCATGCCTGATACACATGCCTGAACAGATTTTGTATAGAGGTATTGTTAGAATCTTTACATCATCTTGAGTTACACTAGCATATTTTTTGAAAAAATCAATATGGTGGCTGTTTGCCCCCATTTTCAAAAAAAATCTTAAATTATTTTTCACGGCATCACGGCAATCGTATTGTTTTATTTTTCAAAGTAAATAATTATTTTGTTGTCTGTGTTATTTTTTTGTCGGTAATTTAAAAAAAAAACTTTAAAGCTGGAAACTTTAGCCTGGATTGTGTAATCAATTAATTCAGATTGCAATTATTAATTGCAGGAGTGGAGAGTAAAAGTATTAGGCGCTATAGATACACCTATCATCAGAGCTCTGAACGGCTATGAACGGCTGTCCCTAGCTGCTCCTGGTAGAGTCTGGAATCTATTGGACCCAGCTGTAGCAGCTCTGGTCCTAGATCACAACATAATTAGAGAGTACAGAAATATTAGCAATGGGATTATTTTGTGTGGTAAATATTACATTTACGCTCTTTTATATATTAATAGCAACACTTGATTCGACGGCATAAATGGCGCCGTGATTTAATTGATCCTTACACCAACTGATTACAAATTCGAATTAAGAATTGAAATTTGAAAACGTCTTCTATCTCTATGTCTGCCTAACCAAAATTGTCGTTTTACTGAGCAAAAACTTCAGTATGGTAATCTTGCTTTGATGTGTTTATGATGATTGATTTTTTGATAACTTTAATAAATTGTTAAAAAACTTAGCTAATTTCGAAAACTATCTTAAAAAATTAATTGATCACATATTTCAGGAGACCAACGAGGTATCAACACAAATGATTTCATGTCAACAAAACCTAATACACGACTAGTTAACACAGCGATTGTGAAAAAGTACAAGAAATTTTTGATTGACGTCTACTCAGCTGAACTGGCTCCGTAATGGACGACCATAACAAAATATATTATTAAAATTGATCGGAGATCAATTGATGAAATGATGTCAATCACTCTTAATAGCTATTAAGCTTACAGTAATTAAAAAAAAACAGTGTTAGCACACTGCAGAAGCGTAAAAAGTAGGTATAATAAAGCAGGTACCCACGACAATGTAAAATCGGGAAACAAATAACTTTGCAACACCGCAAATGATCTATGTGATATGTGGTCTTGGCCCACGAAGGTGATACTTCCAACACACCCAGGTTGAATCACATCCGCATATATATACCTAACTTGTGAGATTAAAAGTCGTGATTTACGCGGGACAAAGGTTTGGTGAGAATATCTGCTAACATATTGTGAGTTGCCCAATGTTCGAAAGATATGGATTTATTATCACGGAGCACATCCTGAAGGAAATAAGTTTATAACTAATATCAAAATGCTAACTTTTCACGTGACAAATACCGTTATCCTCGGCTAGGCTTGTTTTTACTCTTCCTGCTGATTATGTGCGAACATAAAACTTTCGTGAGTGGTATTAATTTTAATTATCTTTATCAAGGAGAAAAATGTCCTAATGCGGCGGTTGCAGCCGTGCAAGTCGCGTTCACGTTGTCGCGTTTGTCACTCACCTAGGACAACGGGTTTCTTAAACTTATATTTTTTTTGACAATTACACTTAAAGTACATTATTATATTCACTAGTGGAAAAGTTGTTGCTGCAAAGAGAAAAACAAAAGATAAGAGAGACAATAGACGGAGCCACACTTTTTCCTGAAAACATTACACATGTTGACTTTTATCGTGTTTTAATGAAACTTGTTTATTTTAATTACTTAAAAATTTATAGTTGACTTCCTCCTTATATCCGAAAAACACAAAGAGGAATTGAAACGTCTGACGCAATTAATTCTACCATCATCCATGGCGCACGATGTCGTGTTGCTACTCTTTGCACATATTTAGTTGAAATTAATTTCATTTAGTCTTTCTAACTGTTCACAAGAGGTTTATCTTCTTTTTTTTCATTGTCTTTCCGAAGTAAGGAAAGTCCATCTGTTTAAATAGGATGTTAAATGTCTATTATCAATTATATAACTGAGTTTTATAAGTGCTACAGTGAATTGGTGGAAGATAGACATCTGATAAGACGTTTTAAAGAGATCATAACGCAGATTAGTTTAGAACTCGCCGCGCCGCGCATCACTTGCTTGAAAGATGTTTATAACAATATTTGTGTATTTTTTTGTGTACTTATCTGTGGATTGGTAAGTTTTTAAACTTTTTGTGGTTTTGTTCTTTCAGTTTATTGCAATCATTGACTACTGCATTATAATACTTAGTACCAACCTGAGGTATTAGACATTAAGTTTCAAATACGCATTTTTTTATTTAATTAACTTTTTACGTGTACTGCGAAATATACAGACACCTCGAAAAACAAAAGAAATATAATCATAGTAGTATTATTATAGAATTTAGTTCAAATTTTTACTTGATGGTTTCTTTTCTTAAGTTTCTTGCCGTTCATCCAAAGGGTCTGCAAAAACGACAGGTCAGGACTTAACAAGATTTTATGAATCGCCAGATAGCCTTCTGATTATAGGCTAATTATGTATGAAATAATTAGTACACAATATGTCATATTAATTTTACGAGCGATAAATAAATGTATATTTTGTTCGAACTACCCCATTGTCATAGAGATGTCACCCGAGGAGTTGTGTGTTTAGGTGTTTCGCAGATCCAAAAAGCAACACGCGTCCTCATTAATCAAAAGTTGTGCCGCGACCCGAAGATGTCACAGGTGACGTCGGGCGACATCGCGTGCAACATCACGTGACACGATGTAAATTTGTATTGAGCGACAACGTCGCAAGACAAAGTCCCCTAAAAAAACAAAAAATTAGAATGATCGACTTTTAACCAATTTGACCTCTACAGCACCTCGCATTTACTTTTTACTGTCTTATATATTTTTATATAATTTGTACATAGTTTTTTATTATTACGCTTATTGACTGCATGTTTCTATTCAGTTATCATACAGAAACAAGACCCAAATCCGAAAGGGGATTGCCATTAGTGATAGACCACGATGGCGGAGCCGACGACGCTTTGGCAATAACTATGAGTTTGTTGTTTGAGAAATATTTTAAAGGGTGAGTATTTAATTCTTAAAATAGCGCAAGCAATTTTATAATAGAACTAAAGTAACTAGAGTCGCAGATGTTTGATTATGTCACTAAACATCATGATAAAGTGATAATCAAGAAAATTTACTTAGAAGAAGATAATTT
This sequence comes from Callimorpha dominula, assembly GCA_949752705.1. Classification (NCBI taxonomy): domain Eukaryota; kingdom Metazoa; phylum Arthropoda; class Insecta; order Lepidoptera; family Erebidae; genus Callimorpha; species Callimorpha dominula. Next base: position 6,336,174 of record OX456991.1, read on the forward strand.
ATGTCTTTTATGTTCTTTGAACATTTGCATTTCTAATATTAGTTAGGATTAATTACATAATACACTTGTGCAATATGCGAGGTGTATCTTGACAACAATATTTATCTTGTACTCCAAATACAGGGTACAAGTTTCTTTTTACATCTACTTTACTACGTTTCTAATGGTCTGTGTTAGCTAGTCATAAAAACACACTTGGTTAACTATGATAAATTGCCAAAAGAACAACTTTTTTCAGATTGTAATTTTTTTCGAATTTGTCGTCAAAAATCAAAAATTTTAAAAGTTTTAAAATGTATTATCCCTCTATACCTACTTAAACTTTGCATGACGTTTGACTAGTTACATTAGTTAGGTGCGTAGTATTTAGACATCATTATGACGATGAAAATAAAATGTGTTCGACAGAATCTCTCCCATCGTGCTGAAGACGTGTGCTCCAGAGTTAGCACCGGTTTTAACGCGCCTTTATCGGCTCTCTTACTCCCTCGGCGTCGTCCTGAACTCATGGAAGACAGCTTTAGTGCACCCGATTCCTAAAAAAGGTGACCGCTCGGATCCGTCCAACTATAGACCTATTGTCATAACCACCCTGTTCTCCAAGATAATTGGAATCCATTGTCAACCACCAGCTCCTTCGGTACTTAAAAGACCATCAGCTACTCAATGACCGCCAATATGGTTTCCGTCGGGGTCGTTCAGCTGGTGATCTTCCCGTATACCTGACTCACCGTTGGGCACAGGTGATCGAGAGCAAGGGGGAGGCGATGTCAGTCAGTTTGGACATAGCGAAGGCCTTCGATCGGGTCTTCCCGAGAAATTATGCAACTGGATTTTTTCACAGACAGAAGCAAAGTCGTTGTCGACGGTGCATGCTCTGACTTCAAGTCTGTGAATGCTGGTGTCCCACAAGGCTGTGTGCTATCACCCACGCTGTTTCTTCTGCACATCAATGATATGCTGCAAATTAGCAGCATTCACTATACCGATGATAGAACGAGTGATGCCTTGTATACCGGCCGCGCTAACATTTCTCGGGAAAACGTCACTGAGAGTCGATCCAAACTTGTCTTAAATCGAAGCCTCCTTACAAACAGTTTCCGATTGGGTCGACTTAATCTAGTCCAATTTAACCCAGCAAAGACACAGGTTTGCGCGTTCACCGCTAAAAAGATACCGTTTGTCTTGTCACCTCACTTTGAGAGCACTCCCCTGACTGCCACAGCCAGCATCGGAATCCTTGGCGTCGATATATCGAGCGAGTCCAGTTCCGCAATCACTTGGGGGGTAAAGCCAAATTAGCCTCGAAGAAGCTTGGTGTGCTCAACAGTCCGAGACAGTATTTCACCCCGGGCCACCGCCTACATCTTTAATATATTTAATAAGGCGTAGGTTCGGCCGCATATGGAATACTGTTCTCATATCTATGCAGGAGCACCCCAGTTCCAACTTCTCTCTCTTGATTGCATTCAACGGAGAGCGACTCGAATCATCGATTGCCAGGATATTTCACATCGGCTTGACCCCTTGGCGTTGCGTAGAGATGTAGCCTCACTTTGCAACCTCTACCGCATGTATCATGGGGAGTTCTCCGAGGAATTGTTCGGACAAATACCGGCCGCAACATTTCGCCATCGTTCAACGCGACAAAACTTTCATCCCCATCACCTGGATAATTGGCAATCCACCACTGTGCGGTTTTCCAGAAATTTTTTGCCTTGCACAACCAATCTTTGGAACAAATTGTCGCCTGCGCTGTTTCCGGACCGATACGACCATCAAACCTTCAAGAAAGGAGAATACTCCTTTCTCAAAGGCCGGCAACGCACTTGTGACTCTTGAGTTGCAGGTGTCCATGGGCGATTCACTTACCATCAGGTGACCCATCTGCTCGTTTGCCCCCTATAATATAAAAAAAAAATGTTTAATTATATTTGCAGTTCACTTTATTCTATATACTTTACTGTTAATGAAATTTCAGTTCCATACGGTAACCAAAATGTTAAATAGTTAAAATGGGTATGGGTAAAAAGGTAAAACTTGTTAATTAACAATAGTTTAAAAATATTGAAAAAATAATTATTCCACTTCCCGTGTTAGCATTAAAGGAGACAGGAGTGCCAAAGTAGGTTTTAAGCGGCCGTTAAAAAAATGCGACAGAGACCGTTGCATCTGTAGTACCAAAAAGCAACATTCTGATTCCAGAAATATGCATGGCAATAACGCACACACAAATTCATCCACGTTGAAACAACATCCGCAAAATGTTATATCCACGTACGAAAATTTAGACAAACAAAAGTTTTACCTAACTCTGCATTTCCAAAGCAAAAGAAAAATAATAGATTTATTTCAGAACTGATATTTACAGCAGCAATATATTTTGAAATCTAAAGATACAGATCATGAAGCATGTCTATAATCGTTGTCATCCTCGCACAAGTAGGTTAAGGTTTTGGTATGAAAATAAACGTATGTACTTTTAGAGTGGTATTTATATAGATAGACACAACGATTTTACTCACGTGTATATTTTGAAGATGCCCAACTAGATTCGTGCCCGAAGGCCTGAGGCCTTAGCCTAGGGCCGAACCCTTCGCCAAGGGGTCAAGCAAATTGCCGCTATCAGACCAGGCTCACAAGATAAACTGTGTATAATTTTCTTAAATATTTTCCTTCCTCATTGCTCATTTCATTCTGTTGATTATTTTGAAGGTTTCTGTAATAAATCAAATACACTGTTCTACTGTTACATTCACGGCAGATTGGATATATAGGTCAATACCAACAAATTATGGTTTAACACAATTTACATTACAGACCAAAATTAATAGCATTGACGACGACGTACGGAAATGTAAATCAGAGCCAAGCAATCATTAATAGTGCAAGAATACTTGAGCTATGCGAAAGATCTGATGTAAGTAGATAAATGAATTTGAAATAGAAAAATCAATCACACAACAAAGTTTTCTTAAGAGTTTTTAGGTCACGCTAGTCAAGCAGAAGTTCTGGGGTAGAGTAGGAAATACTCTTTTTTATCAAAAGTATTACACTTTTAAAGAAGCTTCTATTAGTACTATAATTATATTATAACAACATTGTGACAGTGATTTTGTATTCCGTATTCTTACAAGATTTAAGTACAGATTCATAACCCATGATAACGAAAATAACTGTACTTTTTTTATGATTACCTTGTAATTGTAATTAATAAGTAACAAAAGAAATATCAAATCAGTCCATAGTTAAACATTTCACTTAATCTTCTTGGTTGGCTCTAGGTGGAGTGGATCATTCTTAAGTTACTTATTGTGCGGGTTAGGTAACTTTCTCCGCCTCTCCTTCTGATTCAAAACTACACTGCAGTAATGGGGCTAACCATCTCTGAACTGGAAGTGGAGTGCAGACCATAAAACAGCACAGAGTTTTTGCTCACCCTATAACCCTTTGAAGCGGGGAAGACACTCTTGGGAATAAATAATGGTTATGTAGCTGGCATAGTTCAATTTCTTGTCTCTACATTAATTCGCGATGGTAAACTCGTTTTGATGGAGAGCTGCGCATCAACCATATCTCTGACCAGTAATAAAAGGAAATTTAAATCACCTACCCTAAAATCCCCTCACATGTGCCAGACGGATTTACAATAAGTAACGGTCCAACATTAGACCAACCTGTAACCCTGATGGTCTGGTGAAGAAAAACGAATATTCTCTCAACCATCTAAGGGAGCAGAAAACGCCACATTCTGACTAATAGACAAGGCCACCAATATGGTGGCCGTCAACTCCACTTCCATATTGAGGAATAAAGCAAGTACATGTTCTATCTTTAAATCTATTGAAGGTTTAAGAAGAACGCACCTTTGAATGCCTTAGATATTAATAACTGACCTAATCTTGTTTTTTCGCACTTCTTTTTTCCCTTAATAATAATTGATTGAATTTACAGTTTTGAACTTATTAAGAATCTCTATGAAATCTAACATGGAAACACTTAGTTTAAAGAGTTTATAATAAGCAACAATAAGAACGAAAATACTACAATAGAAATGTTTTAGATTCCCATATACGCTGGAGCACGGCAGACTCTGATTTCAGGAATTGAATCAGATTACTTTTTTGGATATGATGGATTAGGTGACGATGGGTACGTGCGCATGGAGCCCGTAGCAATCGAAAGCGTACATGCTGCAGTTGGTCTTATTGAACTATCAAGGATATATGAAGGTAATGTATAGAAAATAGATTTTAGAATGGTCGAAAATTTATGAGTGCTTGCTATTACAGTATAATATATTTTGCGTGTGACATTGTTTTGAGGTAACGATCACCAATTACCGGTATTGTTTCTTATCGACTCAACCGACATGTTTTCGATGATACATTACATAATATGGGAGCACTATTCTAATTTACATTGTTTTATTCAAAGTCTTTAATATAAATTATCATACTTATAAACAATATGAATCAATAATAAAATTTTAACATGGCGCTGTGGTTTCAGATATAGAATTCGATAAATAAAATCCTATTTTTAGGGCTTTATTTTGCCTATTACTAGGAACTTCATTTTAATTTCTTACGGTTGCCCTTTTAAATTTTTTGAAAACTAGAAGCTATCACAGAAAATTACGTGCGGTAGGCAGTATGAGAACGCCACCTACGATAAGGCCTCCAGCCTTGGCCGCTCTCACTGTTGGTCTCTTCCAAGGCCCATGAAAACAATGAACTTTTGATTTATACAGCGCCACCTTAAGACCCAGCCGCCGAATCCTAAAAACTCCTTGAGCACACCTGGACGTGGCTTTTATAGTAGCATCAGAGTGTTTTCAACCTCGCTCCAGTAAGAATGCGTCATCGGCGTAGCAGGTGACAATAACTCTACCCAGAAACACACCGCGCAGCACTAAGTCGTAACCGATGTTCTACAACAGTGGTCCTAATACCAAGCCCTGTGGAACACCGCACGACATCTTTCGTTGACCATGCTATCTACACCATACCAGCATAATTTTGCATGTATTATTGAGTTCATGTTAACAAGTCAATAAGGTACATAAACATTTTTTCTTTTATTTTAGGTGACCTGATAATAATAGCCATAGGTCCTCTCACCAATATCGCTTTGGCTATAGCAATGGATCCCAATTTCATAGGCAGGTTATCACAATTGTATGTTGGTGCTGGTCATATTTACAGTGAGTTTTATCCCCAATTAAATTTTTCCTTATTTTCACACATCAACACTTTTTCCTATATTTGAAACGTCATTATTTCAAACTGTGGTTTGAAAAATAAAAAGTTGAATAGTATTTAAAGCATCTAACTAGGTGCTATTCAAAAATTATTGTATTATAAATTAATCATATGTTATTTCGATGTTATAACCTTTAGGTAAGGCATTTCCTAAAGCAGAATTCAATGCTGCTATGGATCCTGACGCGTACCGCATCGTAGCAGATAACGCTAGAGTAGACAAAGTTACTGTCATACCATTCTCTCAAGTTTATGGGTCTCTTAATCAGACTAAAGTAAGTACTTCCATTCTTTGTTTATTGTTTGCACTCTCTTTTATTCTGAATTAGCTTTTGCCCTCGGTTTTTCTCGCGTTAATGTAATTTTTACAATTAATTTACTATCCCTATCCCCCGGGGATGTAGGTGTGAGTTTTTGTATGTATCTAATTTAAATTCAACTCAGTTGCCAAATACCCTCTACTACAATTATTTATATAATTGTAGTAGATACAACAATTATCTAATTATTTTGATACATATAATGTATCGAAATAAGCTGAATTCTTGCACGACACACATCCATGGTTCCTTAGATCGTCGGAGAATTTGATTTTGAAAATTTCGAAGCATTCCACGAATTTTATGGACAGGTCATTTACAGTACAATTCATACGTTTGTGGAAAGCATTACCACTCCCATCAGACGGGCGAAAAAAAATTTCTAATTTAACAAAAAATACTAAGTGGCATTACCTTAGTTGCTGGTTGATAAGGCTCGTGACATCGTGTAATTTGTATATGTGTTCTAATTTTTTTCTGAGTTTATAATGTATGTTATCTATATATGTGTATGTATGTACGTATGTGTATATATGTGTTCAACAGTGTTTGCATATGATAATAGTTTTATTAATATCATTTTCTTAGTAAAACGCAATTCTGTACCAGAGTTCAATTAATGTAAAGTGCAATTCCTCATCTCATCCTTAATCTCTCTCTCCATCCCATGGTTGTCTAGGTAAGATCATAAATCTCGACAAGGCTGCCAATTGGTGTTGTAGCTACATATAATATAATTATCATCTTAATCCAAAATGTAATTACAATACTGGATTGCTAAAGGGTCAAAGAAGTCGTTAAGCTAAGTGAGGACTGCACGCGGTGGAGGGGGGAGCACCGCCATTTTGAGGTCACTTTGGTGCATTTCGAGATTTTATAACTTTTTTATTTAGTATAACTTTTGACTCGGACAAGCTACGGTTTTCGTTTCATTTCCAATCATCAACTCTCCTCAAAAACATCAATGTAAAATAGTTCCGCATATTCACGTACAACACACAGCCGTATCCAAGACACGGCCACATCCCATTATTATATCTATCTTCTATCTGTTAAATTAAATCAATAGCTCTGATCTAAGTAAATACCAATCCAATGACTCAGACATTAACTAAATCTATTTTACAGCTTACTTTTTTAAACCTATCTGTGTTACTTGCGAAAACTTTAAGGCTGCAAATATACTTTTAATTATCTACACATTAATACGTGAAAATAATTATTTGTACACCTTTTCAGAAAATTTTACACATGGAGGATTGTGAAATTTGCAATACATTAAGTATTGCAAATTTCACTATCCTCCATGTGTAAAATTTTGTGTATATAAAAGAATATTAGAAAGCTAATATTTTTAAACAACTTGCGTCAGTATAAAAATAATTCTAAAACGGCGACATCAAGCTACATATCTCCAGTATAATATATGTTGATAGGTCATCACAAGGAAAGTCTATACAACGTCAATTAAACTTTTAAGCTCGATTTATATTTCTTATAGGCTCCAAAAAAATTACTAGTTGTTTAGAGAATAATGTGTGCGATTTTATAATAAACTAGCAGCCCGCTCCGGCTTCGCACGGGTATAAAATATATAGCCTATGTCATTAGAGAAAGCGACTTTGTTTTATACTATGTAGTGACTCTCAGATAACAGTAAAACGACAACTCTGTCTTAGTACTCAGTAGTGGATTATATACACGATAAAACCATTTGGGTTTGAATTGTTTTGGATTCACAGGTTATTTCATAAATATATTTAATAGAAATGTAATATTATCTAATATTTTTTCCCATTTTCTGTGTTTTTCTTTTCTTTCCTTTTTTTTTATTATTTTTTTCTTTAATTGTCAGTTTCTCTGTATAGCCAAATTTTTGTTTATTTGCTTTTGATCATAATATCATAATAACGCACAACAAAAAAGTGATATAATACATTTTACTTAATATTGTTAAAACTATCTGGTGATTCATGAAAGTGACCGTGAGTAAGTTTGCCCGGTTTCTTCTCATAACGCACTACCACTTGAAAACGGGCGGTTCTAAACTGACACAGGCATATACGGTATTATCAGTTAACCTTTTTACTTAATTTGACATTTGACAAAGCACTGTTGCAGTGACTCTGTGTGTTTTGATCTATAATTTTTTATTATAAATCTTTTGACGATTCTGTTTCCCTAAATTGAATATTTCGAAAAATGGATGATTACTTTTATGAACTAAAATTTTACAAAAAGGTTGCAAGATTATTGAATTCTGGTCGACAACTAAACTGTCACGTGCAAATGCAAACAAATAAATTTTCGAATACATATTATTATAACGCCCTTAATTGCAGAAGTGGAGAGTAAAAGTATTAGGCGCGATAGACACACCCATCATCAAAGCTCTGAATGGCTATGAACGGCTATCCCTGGCTGCTCCTGGAAGTGTCTGGAATCTATTGGACCCAGCTGTAGCAGCCATGGTCCTAGACCACAACATAATTAGAGAGTACAAAAATACTAGCAATGGAATAATTTTGTGTGGTAAATATTATTATAATTCTTTTTTACGTTTAGGGGAAAAGGAGCAGTCGGGTCACCTGATGGAAAATGACTACCGCCGTCCATGGCCACCGTGTGCGAGTGGCCTTTAATGTCGAGTAGGGGAGAGGGGGAAAGGGGAGTTAGAGCCTCCGATAACCTCATTCACTCGGCGGAAAGCCATGCAAGTATTGCTTCACTGCCGGTTTTCTGTGAGGCCGTGTGGGTGGTATAACTCTGGTCAAGCCGGCCCATTTATGCTCTTTTATATATTACATACTAATTTTGATTAAGATTTAATTTATTTTAGATTTTTTATTACATATTCAAATTTGAAATTTGAATAGGTCTTCTCTCTCTACATAACATGTCTGTCTAATCAACGTTGTCTTTTTACGGTGTAAAAAGTTCAATATGGTTTGATGTGTATATGATGATTATTTAAATAAATAGTAAAAACTAAGCTAAGTTCAGCAATTATCTAAAAAAGTAATTCATTATATATTTCAGGAGACCAGCGAGGTATCAACACAAACAATTTCAGGTCAACGAAACCTAATACACGACTTGTTTACACAGCAAACGTGAAAAAGTACAAGAAATTCTTGATCGACGTCTACTCTGCCGAACTGATTCCGTTAAAGACGACCATAAAACATTGACATGTAGTTTGAATTGATCTCCGAATGTTAAAGATTCATCACTCTTAATAACTATTAAATTTATAGTTATTTTTAGAAAAGTGGATTGACTTTAGCAGGGTACAGCGAATTGATGGTAATTAAATCATATCGTTGCACGCGACAATATTGCGAAATTCATCCGGATATCATTTTTGGTCTTGTAAAAATCTCCACAAGTTCCTAAATATTTATTGTAATTTCCTATTTACACTTCTCTTTGGTGTTGTTCTGACTGGGAGACCTGCATACCTGAATGAAAAGCTTGCTTGGTCAAGTAATCATAATAAACACAAGACGCGAGCCTCTCCGTATTTGTTAGTTACACCAAGGCATAGAACGGCCGCTTTCAGGGGAAGCTTCAAGTTAACTGCCACTCGCTGTTGGAATAACCTGCGACCTCCGTTACGGGAATTCAATTGCCTCTTTTAATAAGAGGTATAAACAACATCTAATAAACGCACAGAAACAACAAGTGTAGATTACCGCAAATACTACAATAGTAATAGATTACCGAGACATTTATTTTCTTGGAATTTACAATATTGACCCAGCACGTAATACTGGTATATGTATAAGTATATATTATTTTTCATATTTTTTGTAATCATAAAAATTTACTATAAGAGTTATATTTATTAGTCCTCCTTTGTTTGTGTATGTATGAAAGCCAATGCATATTGCATAGCATTAAACAAACGTTAACCAAAGCGCTTGACTTGACGCTCAAAGACATCAAACTTATGTCAAAAATATAACCATGCGTCACGCTGACAGATAAGGCATAAAATAAATCTTAGTCTATAGCTGTATTATGTTATCTGTAGCTATACGGACAAAAATAGGGCACAGTAACGTGTAGATAGATGTATTATTTATGTATTTTCTTCATAATTATTATTGTTTATTTTATTGGTAATAAATGTGCATATTTAACAAAATAATGTAACTGTATATATAAGCTATAATGTATAGTATGTAATAAGGGTATAGGTATTGTATTTATTTGGACATTATCTGTGGCGGCTTGTAGCCCTTGCACGTCATTTTTGGCCTTAGCAGAATATCAGCGCCGCTTCGGGTATTTACACGAAGCGGCACCATGCTGAGCTAAGGACCGTTTTTGCATCACACAAGGTATGATAACCTGATTGATTAGTATTTATTTTTGTTTTTACTATATTGTATTAACTTTGTGTGCTAGCAAAATAAATATTTTCTTTCTTTCTATTTTTAAACTTCTATTATTTATTAAAAAATATTCTTTGTTCCTTAAATTTATTTTAATGACCTGAAATTATATGTTTTAATAAATTATCCGATATGGATTTTGTATTTTTTTTTCTATTTTCTTTTCCTGATTAGAAATATATGTAGTACAACTACGTAACGTAAAATGTGTAAAATTATTATTATAAGAAGTGCCAATAACTATTGTAACTGTAATGCTATATTAAATAAGTGTAACATTACAATGTACAACTTTGAGCACTTATGACTCAGAACACGACGTTGGGTTTTCTTTTATTCCATTTCTTGGGACAACTCTAGAGATTGGATACATTATATTTTCTCTTTCTTCTTCGGTCTTTATAAAAAAAGGTCGTGTATTATACACACAAAAATTAAACGAACGAGGAATATCTTTTTTAAGTCGGTTATGGTCGGCAAATAGAGTAAATACAGCAACAATTCGCAGCAAGGATTCGCGTGTGAGCAAGCGTGTGGAGCGGACGTGTTTCTACTAATCACGGCTGGCGCTGGTAACCGCGTGTAAGACAGAGACAGCACTGCAAGGTACCCATATATATATATAGGTACTTATACAATAGCATCTACTGCGATTTGTCAATATGAGTGTGCGGCGAACGCCGCCGAAGTCTTCCAGTACGTGTTCGGATAGCAATAAAGATGTATTGCCAATAGCAAGTGACATTAGTAAGTCTGACAGAGTTGGCGGATCATTCCCCGACCTGAGGGCAATTGACCAGTTCAATCGCGATCCTTTAATAAAACACCAAGTAACGATTCACGACCTTGCGACAAAGTTTGACACCTTTGAGTCTACGATGAAGTCACTTCTGATGGATATGGCCAAAACCCAAAATGATACCTTGACTAAAATATCATAAGATGTTTCGTCCATAAAGGACCAGATAAAACAGATTAAGGTTACATCTGATCATCTATTATTGGAGCAGGAAAAAAAAACAGAGCTGGCAAATTTTTCAGACTTCAGAGCCGGAATTGAACATAAGGTTGAATCGCTAGAGAAAGAAATTATATCATTTAAATCCAATGCGGTTAACTTGTCATATCTCTTGACATATGAGGATGTCATTTCTGAAACTCATGAGCGAGCACAAAGAGAGAGAAACGTAATCTTACGAGGTATCTACGAAATTAAGTCAAGCAGTTCCAAAGTGAGACGCAATCATGATAAAACTGAGGTCAGCAAAGTAACAAAAATGGCTGTTCCAACGTGTGAAGATCCAATAACAACTATTCGACTAGGTAAATATAATCCAGAACAATCCAGACGTATTAAAGTCTGCAGAGACAGCTTGGCCTATCTTGCGTTACAAGGCTAAGATAAAAGCAGAGTCAGTAAAAATCTTCTCTGACGAGACTAGTGCGCAGCAAAAATATCGACACAACCTAAGACGTGAGCTCAAACGACGTCAAGATGAAGGTGAGACGGATATTACGATAAAATATACAAATGCACTACCTAAAATTTCGAAAATTACACAATCTCATGCAAAAAACGACTTGACATCGACATCAAAACAGCAAATCTGAGAGGCAACAACATTACATACCAACTGTCTAAATCTCATTCCGATGTTATATACAATAAAAAATCTCTAAAATGTCTTTATGCAAATGTACGTAGCATAGTATGCCGGGGCAAATTAGATGAACTGAAATGCATAATACAGTCGCTACCTAAAGTATTACATATAATCGTTCTTGCTGAGACCTGGATCAAGTCTAACTATGAAGCCGAAAGTCTATCTATACCAAACTACATACACTATTATAACTTTAGAAGCACTGGAATAGGCGGAGGAGTTTCCGTATTTGTCCACAACAGCCTAAAGCACAACCTTATGGAAGATCTCTGCAAAAATGATAACCATTATATGTGGATCCATCTTAACAGATTCTCAATCGACATAGGCGTCATTTACAAACCTGAAAGAACAAATAACACTGAGTTTCGGGATACCTTTTCCCAACAATTGCTGAAGCATGGAAGAGCAATAGTATTTGGAGATTTTAACTATAATTTATTAAATCACACTCAACCAACTATAAAATATAAACGAATGCTACAAGAAAACGGTTTTCTTTTTCTAAATAAAATCGATACAGAATATTGTACTCGTGAAACTCCTAACACCAAAACTGTACTTGACCACGTCAGCACCAATTTAAAAACTAATAACTTTCACTTTGCTTTGGTCGATTCAGCGATGTCAGATCATAAGCACATATATCTGGAAATTGACAAATACTGCCCAGAAAAAAGAAACAAGATTATTTATGCAGGCGTTGACTATGATAAACTATTCATGTTGGTGAAACAATGGGCCGCTGACAGTAATCAAATGAGTTACGAAGAGCTAGAGGTGAAACTGGCTGATGTTATCAAGAATTCTAAGGTAACCTAAACCAAAGTACAGAATCCACCTAAATCCAAATGGATAACTAAAGAAATAATTAACGACATTGACAAAAGAAACAGACTATGGTCCGCATATTTACGAAAAACGTCCAAAGAAAACATCTATGAAGAACTAATGGTAAAATCCAAAAAGCTAAAAGTGAATACTACCATAAAGGTTCATACCTTCAAAGGTTGTACACAAAAGCCTATCAAAATGTGGAATTTAATTCATTCATTGTGTACTAACAAAACAAAAACCAGCAATTCCCCAACGCAATTAGTGACACAGTCAGGCACTATTACTGAACTAAAAGACATATGTGGTTGTTTTAATCCCTTTCTTGCTAATATAGGCTCTCTTCTAGCTAGTAAAATCTCCCTGAAGTATCACGATAATGTAGCATATAGTAGGTTATATGACAAAAATTCAAACGGTAACGAGCTAATTAAATTTAAACCAGCAACTAAAGAGGAAATAAACAAAATTATTGATAACCTCAACTCTAATACTAGTACTGGACTAGATGGCATATCATGTAAAGCACTTAAATGTGTTAAGGATCTAATTCTAGATAAACTAACTGTGGCCATTAACATGTGCCTTGATAGTGGTTATTTCCCGGACACATTAAAAAAACAAAAGTTACCCCTATCTACAAATCGGGCAACAAAAAAGATCCGCGAAACTATCGCCCAATATCTGTACTTCCGGTTATTTCCAAAGTTTATGAAAAAGTCATACATAAACGGTTAGATCAGTATCTGTCTAGCGTTAACTTTATAAATAAAAATCAATCCTGGTTTCGATCTAAATCAAATACTTTGTCGGCTTGTGTCGACTTGGTAACAAACATAAAAAATAACATAGACAAAAAACAAATAGCTTTGGGTATCTTTATAGATTTGAAGAAGGCGTTCGATACAATCTGTCACGAGTTACTATTAAAAAAACTGTTCAGTGCTGGGATCAAAGGAACAACCTTAAACATGATAAGGTCGTATCTCTCGAACCGTAGTCAGGTCGTTAAAATTCACAATACCTCAAGTAGGCCTATACCTATTACTTACGGGGTACCGCAGGGTTCCATCCTTAAAGCCCTGCTTTTCCTCGTTTATATTAATAACATTAACATCCAAATAATTGCAAAACAAGCACAAGAGGACTTAAACACCTTAAAGACATGGTTTCACTATAACCTATTAACTATTAATGTAGCAAAGACAGAATACATTATTTTTAGTGCAAAAAACAAAATTATACCACATTTCCAGCCGCTAAACATAAATGGCGAATCTCTAGCAAAAGTAATAAATAATATATAATTCATTCATAAAATCTCACCTATCTTACTTAATCGAACTCTGGGGATCACCTGCTAAGACTAATCTAAAAGATTTACAAATAATTCAAAATAAAGTCGTAAAACTACTATTTCATATAAGTTATTTAACCAAAACAAAAGATGTTTACAGTAATACCAAAATAATGTCAATCACCCAACTATATAAATACAACACATGGATTCTGATAAGAAAAATAATAAGAAAAACTATTCATACACAAATAACATTTACCAAAAAGTCACAAATACAGCACCGTATGTTGAGGAACGTTAATAATATATGTCTCCCTATCCCGCGAACCAACTATGGCTTAAGAAATATTAAATACGAAGGCGCGAAACTTTACAATAAACTTCCGAACGATATAAAAGAAATTCAGGCAATGGCTTTGTTCAAAAAGAAGCTCAAACATGATGTCCTGCAAAGTAACACCTAACAAACGAGCACAATAAAGAAGGTTAAAAATTTAATATTAATAAACGCTCATTGAGAAAAAAAATATTAAATATATAATAATAAATAAATAGGTGGTATTTATGTGAATACTCAAAAACAATAATTAAATAAAAAATATAAAAATACATACTTTTAATATTTTAAAATAAAGTAATCTGTACATTCATTACTATATAAACACAAAAGCTCAAAAAAAAATCATTAATAAACGTAAGATAACAGTCACTAGATAGATAGATAGAAATACGATAGCAATCGCTTTGCTGTACGTATTACCCCATACTTGTTTACAAAACACTCTTGGAACGTGTGGGTCTCGCTGGTTTTGTTTTGTGGTAGCTACCCACTTTATTGCTAAATTTAATAATACTACTTATGTACTTAGATCTAAAAAATGATAACATTTAACTGAAAAGCCGCTCCGGCACTTGTTACTTACCTACTATTTTTATCTTGTATTCTCTCTAACAAACGAATGTAATCATTCTTTTGAGAAAATAAATGTCTTAAACCATAAACCAATTGACTTGACGAGATAGATAATAGAGTAAAATATTCACATGTGGCGGGAATAATATTACAAATCGCGATTCACAATTGTAGAAAAGTTTTTATTTTTTAATTATTATTTGTCATTAGAAATACTTTTTAAATACATTATCATAATATATATGTGTAGGTATATATATTTTAGTGTATGCATAAGTAATATTAATATATGTGTGTAATATGTTTATAGATAAATATAGTATATTCAGCATATAGTATATTAACATAACCTTATATTGTACACCACAGACTACCCTCTATTATATTAGACAATACCCGTACAAAGGTTGTCTGGAAGAAATCACCGCGTGTGAGAAGACCGCCGATTGTTATACCTTAACATTTGTAACTTGTTTTACACTATTTACTATTTAAAGGTGTACAATAAAGAGAAATAAATAAAATAAATAAAGTACATGAATAAAGCTCCTCCTACACTGGACAAACAATTAAAAATTGTACATGAAATATAATTTATTCAAGTGTAGTGAACACTTGTGAGTACAAGAAAAAAGTGTGTCATCAGCATTCATGAGGTGAAAACATTAATATTATTAGGTATTGCTGGTGCAACCTTATCCTGAAGAAGTTTTATTAGCAGTTTAACATTTATGTTTCTGTGGTCATTTTA
The DNA here is from genome assembly GCA_949752705.1 of Callimorpha dominula. NCBI lineage: Eukaryota > Metazoa > Arthropoda > Insecta > Lepidoptera > Erebidae > Callimorpha > Callimorpha dominula. Next base: position 6,351,620 of record OX456991.1, read on the forward strand.
TCGTCAGGCGCTAAAGGGCAATATTATTTTCCAAATTATTCCCGACTGATTGTTACAGTCGTTAATAATTTCAATAATTATATTAGTAACCAGTGACGAATAAATCGGGTATTAGTTTGACTTTCTTTTCCTAATTTAACTCTCCCCGCAAATATCCTAAAACATTAAACACTTATACGTTCTTGTGTTTATTTGTCGTATTTCTTATCAATACAAATAAATAAAATTGAAGTGTCTGTTTGTTATGTCAAAATAATAGTTTTCTTTTAAGTCATACAGTTATTCAGGCCTAAACATCAGTTTTTTAAATGTTTGTGTGTATGTCTGTATGTCTGTCTGTCTGTTTGTTCCACCTAATCTCCGGAACGGGACTTTCATTGGCAAATTGCTGATGTTTGCTGCCATTGTAGGTGTCCAAGGCTTTAAAACAGAAGCAAATGAATTTATAATAAAAGCAATTGCTATACGGTGTGATTAAAAATTGCAAGTGTTTTTAATTAAGTCACCATTTCCTTTTTACGATTTAACAAAACTAGAAAGACGGCAAGTTGGATGGATTGAACGTAACAGAAAAATATACTGGGGTGAAGGATTTTTACCTTATTTAAATTATCAGTTTATTATTTTGGATATTCTAAAAAATAAGTGTGTTTACAGTAAGGGTCTAGAAAAAGTTCTATGTTTAAAAAGTATTTTAAAAAACAATAATGTAATTAATTAAGAAGATAAAAGTTGTCCTAGTTTGTTAAGCTTGGATGATCGATATAATTATTCTGATGATTTGTATAGTTGTATTTATCATGACTCAATATGTGTTTAAAGAAATGGTGCTTTCATAATAAACTTTTTGGATAAATAAATAATTTACTTATTTTACTCAGTAAATATAGTTGCCTGTTCCATCCCACGCTTTCGATTATTTCATTTCAAAAATGAAACAAATGATCGAGCAGCATCTTTTGTATGTGGTGTTATTTATGATTGGATTATTTATCAGGAGCCTTAGATGCAACATGCTTATACTGGTACATTTTCCTGAATGTTTTTTCGGAAACAATTGATATATGTAGATAAAAATGCTGGAACACTTTGTAATACAATCCTGAGACATACTTTATGATAGTTTAGCAGGATAGCATTGGAGCCCCAGAAGCCCAAATTCTAACCTACTTATGTCGACTTTTATCGTGTTTTAATGAAACTTGTATATTTTAATTACTTAATAATTTATAGTTGACTTCCTCCTTATCTATGAAAGACACAAAAAGGAATTGAAACGTCTGACGCAATTAATTCTACCATCATCCATGGCGCACGATGTCGTGTTGCTACTCTTTGCACATATTTAGTTGAAGTTCCTTTCATTTAGTTTTCCTAACTGTTCACAAGAGGTTTATCTTCTTTTTTTCATTGTCTTTCACATGTAATAAAAGGCCACCTGTATAAATAGGATATTACATGTCTATTGGCGGTAAAATAACACGAATAGATTATATAACTGAGCTTTAAAAGTGCTCCAGTGAATTGGTGGAAGATAGACATCTGATAAGACGTTCGAAAGAAATCATAAAGCAGATTAGTTTATGACTCGCCGCGCCGCGCATCGCTTGCCTTGAGATGTTTATGATAACATTTGTGTATTTGTTTGTGTACTTATCTGTGGATTGGTAAGTTTTTAAACTTTTTGTGGTTTTGTTCTTTCAGTTTATTGTAATCATTGACTACTGCATTATAATACTTGGTACCAACCTCGTCTATGAGTTATTAGACATTGAGTTTCAAATACGTATTTTTTATTTAATGAATTTTTTACGTGTACTGCGAAATATACAAACACCTCGGAAAACAAAAGAAATACAATCATAGCAGTATTATTTACCTTACCTTTTCTCAAGTTTCTTGCCGTTCATCCAAAGGGTCTGCAAAACGACAGACGACGACGACAGGTCAGGTCAGGTCTTAACAAGATTTTATGAATCGCCATACAGCCTCCTGATTATAGGCTAATTATGTATGAAATAATTAGTACACATGTCATATTATTTTTACGAGAGATAAATAGATGTATATTTTGTTCGAACTACCCCATCGTCATAGAGATGTCACCCGAGGAGTTGTGTGTTTAGGGGTTTCGCAGATCCAAAAAGCAACACACATCCTCATTAATCAAAAGTTGTGCCGTGACCTGAAGTTGTGACGTCGAGCAACATCGCGTGCAACATCACGTGACACGATGTAAATTAAAAAAAAAACAAAAAATAGAATGAACGACTAATCACCAATTTGACCTCTACAGCACCTCGCATTTACATTTTGCTATCTTATACATTTTTATATATTAAATACTTATTTTTTTATTATTTAGCTTATTGGCTGCATTTTTCTATTCAGTTATCATACAGAAAGAAGACCCAAATCCGAAAGGGAATTGCGATTAGTGATAGACCACGATGGCGGAGCCGACGACGCTTTGGCAATAACTATGAGTTTGTTGTTTGAGAAATATTTTAAAGGGTGAGTATTTAATTCTTAAAACAACGAGTCGCAGATGTTTGATTATGTAAGTAAACATCATGATAAAGTGATAATCAAGAATATAACTTGGAAGAAGTTAGTTTAGGTTCTGTTTGTTCTTTTAACTTTTGCATTTCTATAGTTAGGATTAATTACATAATACTCTTGTGCAATATACGAGGTGTATCTTGACAATAATATTTATCTTGTACTCCAAATACAGGGTACAAGTTTATTTTTACATCTACTTTACTACGTTTCTAATGATCTGTGTTAGCTAGTCATAAAAACACACTTGGTTAACTATGAGAACCAACACAACTTCTTTTTCAGATAAAATTTTTTTTTTTCAAAAATTAAATATTTTAAGATTTCAAATTTATTATCCCTCTATACCTACTTTAACATTTGCATAACGTTTGACTAGTTACATTAGTTAGGTGTGTAGTATTTAGACATCATTATGACGATAGAATAAAATGTTTAATTCTATCCACATTTAACTTTATTCTATATACTTTACTATCAACGAAATTTCAGTTACATACGGTAACCGAAATGTTAAACAGTCACTTAAAAAAAATGTTAAAAAACAATAGTTTAACAATATTGAAAATATAATAATTCCAATACCCTCCGTGTTAGCATTAAGGAAGGCAGGAAAGCCAAAGTAGGTAAACGGCCGTTTCGTCTGTAGAACATTCTGATTCCAGAAATATGCATGGCAATAATGAACACACAAATTCATCCACGTTTGTACAACATCCGCAAAATGTTATATCCACGTACGAAAATTTAGACAAACGTAAGTTTTACCTAACTCGGCATTTCCACAGTAAAAGAAAAATAATAGATTTATTTCAGAACTGATATTTTTAGCAGCAATATATTTTTGAAATCTCCAGGTACAGATCATGGGGCAATTCTATAATCGTTGTCGTCGATTGCCGCTACCAGACCAGGCTCACAAAACAAACAGTGTATAATGTTCTTAAATATTTTCCTTCGTCATTGCTCACAATTCTTTTGATTATTATGAAGGTTTCTATAATAAAATAAATACACTGTTCTACTGTTACATTCGCAGCAGGTGGATAAATAGGTCAATACCAACAAATTATGGTTTAATCACTTAACTTTCGATTGATGAGTCCTTACATTACAGACCAAAGTTAGTAGCACTGACGACGTCGTACGGAAATGTAAATCAGAGCCAAGCAATCATTAATAGTGCAAGAATACTTGAGCTATGCGACAGATCTGATGTAAGTAGATAAATGATATAATATAATTAATCATAGAACGACGTTTTCTTAAGAGTTCTTAAATCACGCTAGTCAAGCAGAAATTTTGGTGTAGACTAAGAAATATCTTTTTATCAAAAGTATTAAACTTTTAAAGAAGCTTCTATTAGTAATATATATATGTCGAATCCTAAAGCACAGGACTAGGCACAATGTGGGCACGAAGTGGGTACGGGCGATGAGAAAACTCTTTTTTGATATTTAATCACTGATGTATTTATTGTAAACACGTAAAGAAACACTGTACAGTTCCTAGGTGAGTGTTGACTCCGCGGTGACCAAACTTAGAGGGAACTCATTCGTCGGCACGCCAGCACCCTCCGTTTAGACTCTGCGTAACGCCGATAGATGGCGCTTGTGTTCCTTTCCGGTGAATTTATTATAGAGGGCGCTCTAAGGATCCGTACTAATAACCAAAGATGCGATATATATTATAACAACATTGTGAAAGTGATTTTGTATTCTGTATACCTAGAAAATTTAAGTACAGATTAACAATCCATGATAACGGAAATAATTGCACTTTTTATGATTACCTTGTAATTGTAATTCAATTTAATTAGTAACCAAAGAAACAACACATCAGCATACATTTTAACACTTGAGCTGGCGTAGTTCAATTTCTTGTCTCAAGATTAACTTCGCGATGGTAAACTCAGTTTGGTTCAGAGCTGCGCATTAACCGTACCTCTGACCAGTAATAAAAGGAAATTTAAATCACCTACCTGTACCAACTTTGAAAATCCTCTCACATTTGTCAGACGGATTTACAACAAGTCTAACGTAAGTAATACGATCCAACATTAGAGCAACTTGTAACCCTGATGGCCTGGTGATGAAAAACGAATATTCTCTCAGCCAACTGAGGGACCAGAGAATGCCATTCTGACTAATAGACAAGGATACCAATATGGTGGCCCATATCTCCACTTCCATATTGAGGAATAAAGCAAGTACATGTTCTATCTTTAAATCTATTGAAGGTTTAAGAAGAACGCACCTTTGAATGCCTTAGATATTAATAACTGACCTAATCTTGTTTTTTCGCACTTCTTTTTTCCCTTAATAATAATTGATTGAATTTACAGTTTTAAATTTATTAAGAATGTCTATGAAATCTAACATGGGAACACTTAGTTTAAAAAGTTTATAATAAGCAACAATAACAACGAAAATACTACAAGTTGAATGTTTTAGATTCCCATATACGCTGGAGCACGGCAGACTCTGATTTCAGGGATTGAATCAGATAACTTTTTTGGGTATGATGGATTAGGTGACGATGGATACATCCGCATGGAGCCCGTAGTAACCGAAAGCGTACATGCTGCAGTTGGTCTTATTGAACTATCAAGGAGATATGAAGGTATTGTATAAACAATACATTTTAGAATGGTCGAAAATGTATGAGTGCTCACTATTACAGTACGATATATTTTGCGTGTGACATTGTTTTGAGGTAACCATTGCCGTTATTTAATTGACTCAACCGACATACTTTCGATAACACATTACATAATATGGGAGTACTATTCTAAATTACATTGTGTTCTTATAAGTGTTTAATATAAATTATCATACTTATCAACAAATGAATGAATAATAAAATGCTAATACGGCGCTGTAGTTTTAGATTTAGAATTAGATAAATCCAATCCTATTTTTAGAGTTTTATTATGCATATTACTAGGAACTTCATTTTAGTTTCTTAAGTTGGCTCTTATTAATTTTTTAAGTGAAGCTACAGAATATGAAGTATGTTAGGCAGTATAAGAACGCCTCCTACGATAAGGTGTCCAGCCTTGGCCGCTCCAGCTGTTGGCCTTTTCCGAGGCCCATTAAACAAAGGGCTTTCGATTTATACAGCGCTACCACCAAGACCCAGCCTTTAACAACCCCGGACGTTGCTTTTATAGTCGCTTCGCAGTATTTTTGACCTCGCGCCAGCAAGAGTGCGTCATCGGCATAGCAGGTAACAACAACTATACCCAGAAACACACCGTGCAACACAGCACTAAGTCGTAACCGATGTTCCACAACAGTGGTCCTAATACCGAGCCCTGTGGAACACTACACTACATCTGTCGTCAAACCATGCTATCTACATTATACCAACATAATTTTGCATGTTTTATTGAGTTCATATTAACAAGTTATTAAGGTACAAAAACAATTTTTCTTTTATTTTAGGTGACCTGATAATAATGGCGATAGGTCCTCTCACCAACATCGCTTTGGCTATAACAATGGATCCCGATTTCATAAGCAGGTTATCACAATTGTATGTTGGTGCTGGTCATATTTACAGTAAGTTTTATCCGCTATTAAATTTTTCCTAATTTTCACACATCAACACTTTTTCCTATATTTCAAACGTGTTTATTTCAAACAGTGGTTTGAATAATATCTATATCATATAACTAGGTGCTATTTTATTTAAAAAATATTATATTTTAAATTATCCATGTGTTATTTCGGTGTTACAATCTTTAGGTAGGACATATCCTCAAGCAGAGTTCAACGCTGCTATGGATCCTGACGCGTACCGCATCGTAGCAGATAATGCTAGAGTAGACAAAGTTACTGTCATACCATTCTCTCAAGTTTATGGGTCTCTTAATCTGACTAAAGTAAGTACTTCAGTTCTTTGTTTATTTTTGGCACTCTCTTTAATTCTGAACCAGCTTTTGCCCGAGACTTTTCTCGCGTTAATGTAGTTTGTATGTAACTTATTTAAATTCAACTAAGTTGCCAATTACCCTCTACTACCCCTGCCTTATAAACACTGGTAACATGAATTTTGTCACGTTTGTATGTTGCCAACCCGACATCCCTCGTCCTCGGAACTCCGATAACAGTGCTCACCAGCGACAAGTTCTGCATCTGGTGCCGACGTGAAAATAATTCTTTGTATGCTTTTTGAGCAAAATTTCGGGCACCGAGGAGTTAAAATTTGGAATATTTAAGTTCTACAAGTGTCCAGTGTATAAATGTTAACCTGTCGTGGTACGTAAAGACTTACGTGCAGGTATACAATGACAGTTCAACTTATACTGAAATTCATAGTTTGATTTATGTTACAAATAGATCAATAAAATACAACAAAATATTTAAAATTAAATTTTATTTGAATAATTTTTTCTCTTTAGGAACCGCCTGGTGGTAGAAATTCAACCATAATTCATTAAACACTGCTATGACAGTATATAATGACTTATGGTTGAATTTCTACTACTAGGCGATTCCTAATGTAGAATAAAAATACTACCCACATCCGGTCAAGTCCAACTCAACGTTTATAACATTTTCAACAACAAATTCTACATTATTTGTAGAAAACATTAAAGATTAATTATAACAAATACATATTATCTCGGTACAATGTATCGAAATAAGCTCAACTGGTTACCGATTCACCATCGTCGGAATATATCCTTTAATTTCTATACCATTTAATTTTTAATCCCAAAACTCCCCCTTATTTAAGCTTCTTACGGAAACGACGGAAAATTTTGATTTTGAAAATTTCGCTGCATTCCACAAATGTACCCCTTTTCAACAAATTTTACACATGTAGGATTGTGAAATTTATAATAAATACTTAATGTTTGTATGGGAAAGAAGTGTGCAAAACTAAAATTTTTAAACAATATGCGTTAGTGTAAAAATAATTTGAAAATGACTACATCAAGCTGCATATCTCTAGTATAATATATTATGATCAGTCATCATAGGGAAAGTCTATACAATGACAATTAAACTAATACTCAAAACTTATAAGCTCGATTTATGTTTTCTATAGGCTAAAAAAAATAACAAGTTCTTTAGAGAACAATGTGTGCGATTTCATAATAAATCCAGATAATATACAAATGTATATACAATGATAATATACAAGTGTAAGTCCACAGTAAAAGACAATTACTATGTCTATTACTCAGTAGTTGATTATGTGAACGATCAAACCGCTTGGGATTGAATTGTTTTGGATTCAAAGGTAATTTCATATATTTAATAGAAATGTAATGTTATCTAATAGTTTTCCTATTTTCTGTGTTTTTCTTTTCTTTTCTTTTTAAATCATTTTTTTTTTAATTTTCAGTTGCCCTGCCTGTATAAATAGACAATTTTTTGTTTATCTACTTTTAACCTTAAATAACATTATAACGACCAACAAAAAAAGTGATGTAATATATTTTACTTGATATTGATAGAACTATCTGGTGATTCATAAAAGTGGCCTTGAGCTAGTTTTCCCGATTTCTTCTCATAAGGCGTTGTGCCTTACACATTTGGAAAAGGGCGGTTATAGACCGTGACAGGCATATACGGTGTTATCGGTTATTCTTTTTATTAAATTTAACATTTGACAAAGCAACCCACTGTTGCAGTGACTCTGTGTGTTAATCTATATTTTTTTATTATAATTCTTTTGACGAGATTTCGAATAATGGGTGACCAATTTCATGAAATAAAGATAAATAATTAGAATTTTAGGCAATTTCTAGTTTTCATCAATATATCTAGACTGTCAGATGCTAAATGCAATCCTAATTAATTTACCAATAAATATAATTATTACACCCTTAATTTCAGGAGTGGAGAGTGAAAGTATTAGGCGCGATAGATACACCTATCATTAGAGCTCTGAATGGCTATGAACGGGTGTCCCTGGCTGCTTCTGGTAGAGTCTGGAATCTATTGGACCCAGCTGTAACAGCTATGGTTCTAGACCACAACATAATTAGAGAGTACAGAAACACTAGCAAAGGGATTATTTTGTGTGGTAAATATTAATTTACGCTCTTTTCCATATTGACCGCAACACTTGACTCGACGGCACAAATGGTGCAACAACTGATTACAAATTGGAATTTTAAATTTGGAATTGAAATTTAAAAACTTCTTCTATCTCTATGTCTGTCTAACCAACATTCTCGTTTTACTGTGTGGTTATCTTGCTTTGATGTGTATATGATGATTGTTTTTTTTAATTAACTCTAGAGAGATAATCGTACTGTGATGTACGTAAAAGATAATCATGTGTAAAATTGACGTATGAGTTTTAAATAGCTGTAATGTCAACTTTTATTTATAAATTTGTATATGCTAATAGTTATTATATATTTATATAGAAATGAAATAACAAATACCACTAATTTGTGTTTTCATCGTATTAAACTTTAAAAAAAGAAAGAAAAACTTTTAACTTCTTATAGTCAACAAAACTTAGTAATATTTTTTCTTTCTTTAAAATATCACTTTTTTAATAACAATCCGTCATTTTAACTTATAACCTAATTAATTAGGACATGTTTTAAATATAAAAAAAAATAAAAACCGGGCCCGTAACAGGCCCGCAGAGGTCGAAAACTCTTTATTTGTACACTATTTTTACAATACATTTACAATAGGTAGACTTTTCTTTTTATAAGAGCGCCTTTTTTTTTTGTGCGTGTGGAAACCCCCTCGGGCCGTCACCCCAACGGAGTTTTCGGTGGGGCGGTGTGTCGGAATCGAACAGACTAAAACCACACGGTGTGTCGTACTGCGCCCAAATTAGGAGGGATCCGGGAACAGCTTTTATTAAGACATAGGGACCCCCCCTCGTGGGGGCCCCTATAGCGGGTCGGGCGGCATGAGGCGCTGGAAAGCGCGCCTCCGCCGCCCGGTTCGCCGGCGGCGAATTAAGTCCGAGTGAAGATCGTCCTCCCGGACCCGTTCCGCCGCCTCCTTCTGCGAGATGACGTCCTCATAGAAGGTAGCGACCGCGGTAAAAATCCTGTCGCTACCGGCCAGCAGTATGACGGCCGGTAGCGAGAGATCCCCTCCGATGACTGCAGTGAGGGCCCAACGCTGCGTCGCCCAGGCGGAGCAAACCGCCAGCATGTGCTGAGCCGAGTCCTCACTACAGTCGCAGTGGTGACAGGCGGGACTCAGTTCCCTCCTAGCGACCGAGTGCAGGTACTTCCCGAAGCAGCCGTGCCCGGAAAGAACCTGCGTCAGTCGGAAGGAAAGGGTCCCGTGCTGCCGCCCTGCCCACTCGACGATTAAAAGAGCGCCTAGGATAACGTCTTCATCTAAATTTCTACTCCTCATTATAACTTCTTTTAGTCACAATATCTGCATAAAGAAAACAATAATATATAATAAGAAATCAAGTTAAAATGTTAAAAGTCACTTAAAAGATAATCATGCGTCATTTTGACTTACGCGGTCGTTACATTTCAAAATGATACGTGCGCTTGATGTCCTAAACGCATAGCCACACATTCACACTATTTAGAAAAAGAGAGCAATACTTCGCACATGTATGCGTCAATTTTACGTAAACTATCTTTCCAGGGTTAAATGAATAGTAAAAAACTTAGCTTTGTTGGAAGACTAACTAAAAATTTATTAATTACATATTTCAGGAGACCAGCGAGGTATCAACACAAATAATTTCAGGTCAAAGAAACCTAATGCACGACTTGTTTACACAGCAATCGTGAAAAAGTACAAGAAATTCTTGATCAACCTCTACTCTGCTGAACTGGTTCCGTTAAACACTATGAGAATTGATCTCCGAATGATAGCAAAGATTCATCACTTTTAATAACTATTAAACTTATAGTTATTTTTAGAAAAGTGGATTGACTGTAGCATAGTACAGCGAATTGGTGGTAATTAAATCATATCCGGATATCATTTTTTTTCTTGTAAAAATCTCTACAAGGTCCTAAAGATTTTCTACTTTTAAACGTCTATTATTTATTAAAAATATTATTTTTTCCTTAAAATGTATTTTATTGAGCCGAAATTACATGTTTAATAAATTATCCGATATTGATTTTGTTTCTTTTTTCTATTTTCTTTTGATTAAATTATAGTAAAACTAGGTAACGTAAAATGTGTAAAATTAATATTATAAAAAATGCTAAAAGTATTCTGTGATGCGATATTAAATAAGTGTAACATTACAATGCACGGAAATTAAAATAACTTTGAGCACTTATTACTCAGAACACGGGGTTGGGTTTTCTTTTTTTTTTCATTTCTTTGGACCACGCTAGAGATATAATATTGGAAACATTATATTTTTAAAGTGGTCTTTATAAAAAAAGATCGTGTATTATACACACAAGAATTAAACAGTCGAACGAAGAATGTCTTTTTTAAGTTGGTTATGGTTTGCAAATAGAGAAAATACAGATAATAGAGTAAACTGTTCAAATGTGTATCAATGTGGCGGGAATGATATTACAAATTGCGATTCACAATGCAGAAAATGTAAGAATAAAGATCCTTCAATACACTGGCCAAACACTGAAAGTTTGCGTAATTTATTAATAAAACTATTTACATGTAAAGTAATACATATACTGCCTTTCGAAGTATTTAAACACTTTTTCATTCGGTCAAACCATTTTTGAAAACATAAGGAACATTGTTCTAATGGCATGTTTTTCACGTGCTGATTGAAAACTATCACGGCCTCTTCCGGCCCCGTAAATGTCATACCTCTCAACAAATTCTTGATTTTTGGGCAAATAAAGAAATCGCATGGTGCCAGGTCTAGACTATGTGCAGGATGGGTCACTAGCTCTACCTTTTCAGAAGCCAAAACTTATTTTGTCTTGTTCGCGGTGTGCGCCGAAGCATGGTCAGGGAGCAATAGGATGCGACTTCTTGATAGTTTTTCCCTCACTTTTTGAGAGACACTGGGCAAACAAATGGTGGTGTACCACTCAACATTAACTTTCTTTTGTTCTTCAAGTGGGATCGTGCAGACAGAACAAGTACGGGAGAAAAAAAACGCAATAATTTTAAATTGTTGGTTTGCTGTCAATGCTATGCCTTTATATATATATATATATAAAGATTAGATAGATATATAGATAAATAAAATTGAAGTGTCTGTTTGATATGTCAAAATAATAGTTTTCTTGTAAGTCATATTAATATTATTTTATTCAGGCTTAAAAATCAGTTTTTAAAATGTTTGAATGTCTGTATGTCTTTCTGTCTGTCAGTTTGTTCCGGGTATACCAATTTCCACGGGACTTTCACTGGCGGATAGCTGGTGTTATAAGGAGTAACTTAGGTTACTTTTATTTTGGAAAAAAAATTAGGGTTCTGAGCAAATTATATAAATATGTACACGCGAGCGAAGCCTACTACTTTGAACTAAAATTAATGTTTTCTTTACTATTCCTCTAATGTTAATTAAGCTGTAAAAATACCTTACTCAAATCTATAATTTTTGAACACGGTCACTAAAAGTAACTATTGACTACCAGTAAGCTAGTTCCTGATAAACCTGAATACATTAAACATTCCGATTTCTATCGTGTACATTTTAGCGACTAATGCCGCGTTCCAATAAACAAAACACTATTCGTTTTGCTTACGAACGGTAAAATTTTCGTTGAAAATTTAACGAAATTTAAATAAATGATAAATTTGAATGAGTAATACTTGACTTCCTCCTTATATCCTATAAACACAAAGAGGAATAATTACGTCTGTAACTAATCTTACTATCATCCTTGGCACACGGCACACGATGTCGTGCAGCTACTCTTTGCTCTCTCTATTTTCAATTTTGCGTACTCTGTGAACCATCTACGTCATCAGCGCACGCGCATTTCTGTTTGACATGAGTAATCGAATTCATTGTTCTAAAGTACTTCAACTGTAATGTCGTCTGGGTTTGATGAAGAAAGTGAATAACAAAAAATACTTCTTATGTTTGTGATGTTAATATGTGGCACATATTTAGTTGAAATTTAAAGACAAAAACAAATGGCAGGGAACTTGTAAGTCCTTTTTTTAATAAATATTCAGTAAAATTTGTACAATCACTCTCACGTTTAACCGATGAAACCTCGATTTTACAAATGAGTTACATATTTAGCTTCACAATGAATATTTTTTTGTCTTTGTGTCACACAATTTAAATAATTTTGAGCGTGTATAATTAGTTTTAGTTTACATTAGCAAGTTTTAGGAATTTTGACAAACGTAAAGAGTTTAGTTCTGTCAATCAGAATAAAGTAATTATTAAATTCAATAAATATAATTTCTACTTCTGTAAAATCAGGCAACCAACTGCCAAAGCCAGGAATGAATCTAAAATTTTTATTCGAGGGCCAAGGCTCAAAACTGCTACATCTTGTATAAACGGAGAAGTCGTAACAAATCCTTACAAACTGGTACAATTGAAGTGTATGTTAGTAATGACAAAACAACAAGTTTAGACTAAATGCAGAAGGTTTGCAAGATACCTATTCACTAGCAGATAGCTGATAAATTAAGAAATAACTAAGGATACTTTTATTTACAGAAACTATTAGGGTTTCGGGCAAAAAATACATAGATGCTAAGCCGCCGCGGACACACCTAGTTTGAAAACTGTGCGGGGAATGAGTATTATTGAGTACACGTTAAAGGAATATTATAACGTATGTAGTAACTAGGTTTATACTATTCGGGTAGAATAACGAAAAAAAGATACAATATTTGACTTAATCGCAGTACTTCACAGCTTAGAACTCGGTCGCAAATGCATAGATACTTAATTACAATTATTTTTTGTATTCGAGACGGTAAAGCCGAAAAAGAAGTCAATGTGCTCTAAATAATGACAATGAAGGAAATGAACACTTCGGGAATTTCTTCAATTTATTTCACTGCTAAGCTATTATCCTTTGTGGGCACTTTAAGATGATGTTGATGTCTTTTGATTCGCCTGCTTGGAATTCATTGTAAAGAAATGAGAGCGTTAGATCTGAAACAAACCAAACAAACATAACTGGGATAGTTCTCAATTTACATAAATGGGTAAATACAATAAAAAAGGAATGTTATGTGTTTGACCTGTCCATAATATATGAATATCAGTGCCTATGTTCTCTTAAAAATAGCCTAAGTTACTCCTTATAATGTCAACTATCAGTCAGTGAAAAGTCCTGTTAAAATTAGTCAACTCGTTATATAGATTAGCAGGAACAAACCGACAGGTAGACAGACAAAAATAGTAAATAATCATATGCACTTACTAAAAAGCTGTAATTTGGACAATACAAACACACTGAACCAAAATAAAAAGTAACTTTTCATTATTTTCATCTGCTCAATAATTTAATTGATTAATTATTCATGACAATAAATAATAATTGTTACGTAGAGAGGAAGTTTTCAAACAATTACTAAACGCAGCAAGTTTCACTATCCACGAATAAGATTGACGAACAAGTTTCACCCATCAGGTCCTAGATGGCGTTTAACTCCAGTACACTAACATTAGTATTATTAAATACTTATATAACATACTTAATAAAAATTGTTTAAAAATCTATCAGCATGGTAGGAGGCTGTACTTAGACAATATGTACCCTATATGTATGCTCTTTTACAGGTGTCTATGTACTAGTTCCGGAAGTTTTTACCAGATAGTTCCGGCAGTTTATACAAGATAGAGCCACCATAACAAACGCGGAAGAAGTTTCTCTTCTTAGATTTTTTTTGTAATAGTCTTTCAGATGCAATTAAAGTCCCATCTGTTTAAATAGGATGTCATATGTAATAGACATACTAATAAAAAAAAATACCGCGTATGAATTTTTGTGTTTTAAAATTTATCTCTAGCTGAGTTTAATAAGTGTAATTATTGTGCTCGTGTGAATTGGTGGAAGTACATCGCCCGATTTCAATGAGCCTTTACGTAAGATAAATATCTGATAAGATGTTTTAAAGGAATCATTAAAGCAGATTAGTCTATCGCCGGCCGCGCCGCACATCACTTGCCTTGAAGATGTTTGTGACAATATTTGTGTATTTGTTTGTGTTCTTATCTGTGGATTGGTAAGTCTACAAACCTTTATTGATTGCAATATAACATTTAGTACCAGCCTTGCCTAGTCTTTATGTTGTTAGTAATTAAGGTACAAATAGATAGTGGTGTATACATAAGATATTTTTTAAATTACGTTTATTTAAAATAGCCTTCATATGTATTGAAAAATATACAAACACCTCGAAAAATAAAAGGATACAGTCAACGTGTTATATTATATATTAGTATTATAATAGTATTTAGTTAAAAATTTTGCTTCATCAAATTACTTTTATCATTTGCACACGAGTTCATTAAACTATTATTATCTATGTGTTCTGTTCCATATGATACTAATCAGTTATTGCAAATAATAATTAATACGTTTGTCAAAATATAGATATTTCGTCAGTGATTTCGACCCATGTATGATAATAATTATCATGACCATGTATGATCATTAATATTCGATCCATGTATACTTTACATTAATAAAAAAAAAAAAATATTTTTATTCATATTGGTTAATCATTTAATATATTTTATAGTATCATTATTTTTTATTATATAAATATGACATACCGAAAATGTATGGATCTTACGACAGCGTTCTGCTTATAGGTTAAATTGTGTATTATATTTACGAGAGATAATTTTTTTTTTATTCATTTCAGCCAACAGGAAACAAAGTCAAAATTTATAATTGACAATGATGCAGGTGGAGATGATGCTATGGCTATATTCCTTGCGGTGCTTTACGAAAAACATTTCGATGGGTTAGTATCTTGTTATCAGATGATTATGATATTATAAGCAAAAAGAGATTAACGTGGTGGTATGCTTTATTGGGCTGGTGGTCTGCCCATCGTCATCTACGTTATCTTTCTTATTTGTGCTTCCGTTTATTCATGTTTTTGACCTTCGTTTTGTCATTTCCTCCTTTTATGCATTGTGTGATGTGGAAATTTACATATAAACACGACCTTCAGTTATAACCCCAAGATTAGATGGCTTTCCGATTTCGTTTACCTGCGAAGTAACTAAGAAGGTTGAAACTGTCCAGCTGTACACGTATGGCTCGATTATCATATCATAATCTCGGTCTCCGAGATGATCATTCATTTTTCTCTTCATCGTGCCATCTCAGAGAGCAGAACGCGAGAACACGCTTGACGTCTAGGACACGTTCGGCGACAAAACTGAGGTCATTCGCGATCTAAAGAGTAATAGGTTTCGACTAAGCTAAATAACTATAATAACTAAATTCTAGTGTGCTACTTTTAGATTGTATCTATTATACCTATATATTTATACCAACTAACACAACATTATATTTTCAGTTCTTCCATTTGCCATTTTAATTGTGCGTACCTAGTAATTTAAATATACCCTATTGGTAATAACCGATTACTGGAGGCAATATACTCTTGTAACAGCTCTCGCATCATTATAGAAATCTCAAAGGTATAATAATACCTACCCGCTCTAGTGGAGCAAGCAACAAATTTAGTACCCCGCAAACGGTAGAGTACCTTCGGAGGAGTTTGACACTAACACTAACCTTAATTTAACTTCTGTTCAATTGTTGCGCGGTCCTCAATTCTGTTTGTTTTTATAAATAACGTTCGTTGTGTAACCAAATGGTTTAGTATTATAAATAATCGAACCATAATGCCATAACTGTTAACGATACACACCCGAAGTGGTAGACTGTACCTAAAATATTGTTCAAATTTTATTAAATGTCTGGTATATTACAGTCAACTTTAAAAAAATATATTATTTTAATGAAAAATTGTTGAAATGGATGTGTGGTGTGACTAGCATGGACAAGGTGAAAAACGAATATATTAAAGAGAGCCTGAAAGTAGCACCAGTGGGTGAAAAGCTGAGGAGCAATAGGTTATCGTGGTATGGACATATGATGCGGAGGGATGAGCAAAATGTGGTAAAAAGAGTTTTATGTTTGGATGTTGACGGATACAAGAGAAGAGGACGACCACAGAAAAGATGGATGGACTGTGTGAGAGAAGATATGGTTAGAAATGGAGTAAGCAGTGAAATGACAAACGATAGAGTAGAATGCAAGAATAAAACATATTGCACCGACCCCAAATAAAATTGGGACAAGGGTAGGCAGATGATGAATGGAAAATAATAGTAATCTAAAACAATTTGTGAGTTCTTATATCAGAAAAGGGAAAACATACGTCAGCAAATTTAATGTACGAGTGCAAATGTACCAGTTATAATTGACGGTTAAGAATAATTAAGAAAAAAAATATTGGTCGTAAGCGCCTGACTATTAAATTACTTCTGAAATTCTTGAAACAGTACACATTTAGATTTATCACATATCCATCCAATCTAGGCTGCATATTTATGTGATAAGTGTACTACTATTTTATAATAATTATAGTTTAGGCAAATTAGAAAACCAAGCATTAATAGTGAACCGAATGAAAAAGCAAAAAAATAAATCCAATAACCACATCATGGCTTCCCGACCATTGTTACTACGCCCAATCAGTTGGACTTATCAAAACGCATCATATGAGCCCAAACTCGAGGGGTTTACTAATAGCCACTGAAGAGTTCCTTTCTTCACCTCCTGGCTTCATCATCAGATTAGATCAGATATCAAATTACAGTATTGTCATCCAAACTACATTTACTTAAAAAGTTACATTTCGATTCGGCAATTAAAAATTGTTTAAAATTGTTTAAAGTGGAGCTAATAAATATAAATTAAAAATGTAGTGAAAATGTTATATAATTGAACCGATTTAAGCAAAAATGATCCAATCCACAAGGTCTTCGATATGTTAAAATATACCTTATTCGGAGTACATAGGTCACAAAAACTCAACATTTTCAGGTTGTGGATTGGATCATTTTTGCTTAAATCGGTCCAATTGTATTTCTAGAGTATTTGGGTCACTTAATAATACTATAAGGTTATTGGTAACACATTATACCTCCCTATCTTCATACACACTTTATTGCAACTTACTCCATGTGCATAACATTTTAAACAAATGTAGGGGGGATTCGACTGTACAAGAAGTACAGTGTGTCATATTGGCCAATTATATAATATAGTACCTGGGATACCGATTTCCATTATTACAGGAAATACAACTATGCAGTTGAACCTATAATACAAAACTCGGAGACGTTGCCTAGATTCAGATTATATATATACAAGAACTGCTCGATTAAAGGTATTAGATACACGTCATATTGCCCAATTGTAAACAGATTCTTATTTTTGTTTTTTTTATTTATAATCCTGGTAAATCTGATAATTTAAAAAAATGCTTCCCAAGGTTTTTCGAAATCGTAATGAATAGTTCCATTGGTCATGAAAATGGATTCATACCTCGGAATTGCCTGACGTTTCGACCAGGTCACACCACTGAGCCAGTCAGCCTGTGACCACGGCCATTGCAACCTGGTCGAAACATCAGGCAATTCAGAGGTATGTAATACCTTTTCGTGATCGCGTTAGTTCCCGTTTAAATAGATAATTATATCATGGAACGTGGAAGTTTAAAAGTTAGTATAAGTTCAATTGGAATAACAAATTAGAATAACATAGTATTAAAATCGGTTTTACTCTTAGCTTTGAGCATATAATATGCTGACTGGCGCAACTTTTTCTGTTCATTGGTCGTCGTAAAGTGGTGGTATATAGCCTATAGCCTTCCACGATAAATGGGCTATCTAACACTAAAATATCCTTTAAAATCGGATCAGTAGTTTCGGAGCCTATTCAATGCAAACAAACAAACAATCAAATCCTTTTATTTATAATAATATATTAGTATAGATAAAAAGCTATAGGTTTTGCGGTAGGTCATAACAGGATTTTAGGCGAATTTCTCATACCGGGTGCGCGTTTAAATTCAACATTATCCAACCGCGAAAATGGTGTTGTAATGTGTGTGACTCATAATCATAATGTTATCATAAATGTTTTGAATAATTATCCAAACTGTATAGTTTAATGTTGTTACTTACAGACCAAAATTGGTAGCTTTGACTACCGGGAACGGAAATACAAAAGAAGAGAACGTGTATAATAACAACCAAAGGATTCTCAAAGTGGCCAATAGACAAGATGTGAGTTGAATGTGATGATATCTAGATAATATATAACCACACCTTTCTGTATCACCCTATATACCTCAAACAATAACATAAATTAAAAATGTAAGGCCTCGGTCACGAATTCAGCGGGAGCGGTACGGCTGCGGCGGCGGTGCGGGTAGCGGCGCGTTTCAATGCATACTTTTAGATGGAACTGGCCTTGAAGGCAGCAGCGCGGGCAACGGGCGGCGAGCGGCGTACGAGAGCGATGCCGCCGCGCCGCTCGCAGCACTCCCGCTGACTTCATGTCCGAGGCCTTAAATACCCTCACTCAAAAATTTCATCAACAAATAGAAAAGAGCTGATGATCTTCGAACGGCTAAACTGATTAAATTGTTTTGAATACCATAGATTTTATGTTTGCTTGCTAAGAACACTCTCGATCAAGTCACCTGTAAACAAAAAAACGAAATAGCTATCATACTACAGACAGACACACATATAGGTACACAGACCATGTTAAACTTACGGGCTCAAAAGTTTGTCGGTCGGTCACGACCACTGAACCGTTTTATTCATTCATCTAATTTTCATTTGCGAATATGTGTATACTGGCCTGTTCGTC
Organism: Callimorpha dominula; assembly: GCA_949752705.1. Taxonomy (NCBI): domain Eukaryota; kingdom Metazoa; phylum Arthropoda; class Insecta; order Lepidoptera; family Erebidae; genus Callimorpha; species Callimorpha dominula. The sequence continues at coordinate 6,370,974 of OX456991.1, forward strand.
TAGTGGTTAGTAATCCTGACTGCTAAGCCAAAGGTCATGGGTTGGATTAACATCCAGGATTAATATGTTTACCAGAAGTCTGGTTACCACAGTACAAGCTCTGCCTAGTTTGTGATGAGACGGCCGTGTGTGTGATGTGTGCAGTTTTTATTATTATTATAATTTGCAGATCTAAAAGCTAATACAATTTTCGTATCTTTTACCGTATTCCACCATTGGCATGCAATAAAATTTCAAAATCATTATTACACATTTGTGAAACACACAAATTTTTGTCCCGTGTGGGATTTGAACCCACAACACTCGGCGCAGTGTAGTGGCGACCACATAAACCATTTCACCATCCATGCAGTCAGTGCAGTTGCTTTTTAATATCATTATTATATTAAACGTAACAAAGTAAAAGCCGTTAGTAAAGAAATTGTTGAGTATCAAAAAGTATAGATAATATTTACGTACCAACTAGTGAGTATCTAAATGATAATATTAGATACAAAAAAAAAATTAACTTACGTGTTTCGTATGCGTATACCCGAAGTTTCGATCGAAATGCACCCGTGACAAATATGGTTATAATTTAGTAAACTGAAAATCTATTGTAGCTTGTAAATATTTCCACCGTTCGATTTCCATCTTAATATGAATGTCAAAATTTCATTACTGCTCAAATACATCATATGTAAAAATACAATAACGTGTATGAAGATATTAATTGCCATTTAGGCGAAATTTAACTCCAAATTAGAGATAAGCATACAATAGTGATTGTTACATCACAGACATTTATTATTTACTAGCAGCGACTTGCCAGCGATCCCGTAGGAATATCAAGATAAAAAGTAGCCTATGCGTTAATCCAGGTCTCCTGCTATCTACATATCAAGTTTCATCGTAATCGGTTCAGTGGTTGGTTCAGTGGTGCGTGAAGGAGTAAGAAACATCCATCCATCCATCCGTCCATTCAAACTTTCACATTTATAATATTAGTGGGATGTTTATAACTTTGTTCTGTAATTAGACAAGAGAATTGAGAAGTCATAATACAGATTTTTTAAATTTATTATTATCACAGTTTTATCATTCGATCGAAAATATTTAAAATCACGATGATATATAATCACCATGATATAATTATCATTAGCTTACATACCGATATTCAGTTCTTGCTGTCTCTCACGTCTCACATTTTTTTTACCTTGAGAAGTGTCCTGCACAAAGCCAGTAATCAACCATATAATATTATCTACGTATTAACGGGAATTAACGCGATCACGAAAAGGTATTACATACCTCTAAATTGCCTGACGTTTCGACCAGGTTGCACTGGCCGTGGTCACAGGCTGACTGGCTCAGCGGTGCACCTTTTCGTGATCGCGTTAATTCCCGTTAATACGTAGATAATATTATATCATGGGACGCGAAAGTTTAAAAGTTAGTACAGGAATCAACCAGTATTTTGTTAGTGAATAATCCTTGGAATGTAAGACCGGTGATATTGTGACTTTGAACGATACGAATAGTACGAGTGCATATACAAACATATATACTGCAGCTGTTGCTAACATGACGAATACAGTAATAGACTATAAAAGATAAGCAGCTTCTATTTAGCCTGCCTTTGTATATTAAATTATATATTTGATAAAACGGTAGGTTCTGTAGATACTTGTAAGAAATTAAAAAAAAAGAAAAAAAAAAATTTATATTGCGCGGAAAGCAAATGCATTTGGGAAATGGGTAAGAAAACAATGAAGTTCGTTGATTCCATTTGCAAACAAGTGTATTTTCGGAACTATTGTATCCTCAACAGCTAGCGGCAACATCTCTTCAGGGTGATGATAAAATGGTCATTAGCATAATTAAACATAATACAGTGATTACTATGTACGGTACAGTAATACTTAGCATCATTTATTTTGTAAGTATGTGTAATTTTTGGCACGCGCAAGCCGTTTGACGGATTTTGACATTAAGGATCATTAGATTCGTCTCACTTGTGAGAATGACTTAAGATATATTATTTCGCTTTATTTTGAAAGTAGACTGGTTTTTTGTATCATTTAATAATTATTAGGTTACATTAAGCGATTCTTTTATGAATATATACGAATAACGAATAACTTTTACAAATAACGTGGGAGAGCCATGCTTCGGCACGTATGGGCCGGCTCGACTCCGCTCGACTCCGGCCTCACAGAAAACCGGCAGTGAAGCAATGCTTGCATTGCATTTCGCCGCGTGAGTGAGGTTACCGGAGGCCCTAACCCTTCCCTCTCCCCTATTCCCGTTCTTCCCCTTTCCCCTCTTCCCACTCTTTCCCCCCCCTCACCCTCTTCTCCTACTCCCACCGTAAAGGGCGGCAACGCACTTGTGACTCTTGAGGTGCCCATGGGCGGCGGTAGTCATTTACCATCAGGTAACCCGTCTGCTCGTTTGCCCCCTATACCATACCTAAAAAAAAAAATCTGCTATTAAATGAGTGTGTAATGTAAACTTTTTAGATCAGATAATTTTGTTACTTACTATTTATCTACAGATACCAATCTATCGGGGATCGAAAAAATCACTAGTGAAAACTCCTCCAGTGACTGATTACTTTGGTAAAGATGGCCTTGGAGACACCGGTAATACATATACAGACTTGGTTCCAGCACAAGATGACAGTGCTGTATTAGCTCTCATTGAGCACTCCAAAAAGTACGAAGGTAGGTTCTAAACATATGAGCATTGACTTATTATTATACTTAAGTTTCTTGATGGACCCCTTGGGTGGTTCTCTTGGATGGTTTCTCTGGGACACCCGGTTGGAACAAGTTTTCTTTAGCTAGTAAATTAAGTGTATTAGTAACTAGTCTACTAGTCCCGATTCCGTTTGAATATTGGGATAAAAAGTAGCCTATATGTTAATCCAGGTTTCCAGCTATCTACATACCAAGTTTCATCCCAATCGGTGCCGTAGTTTTGGCGTGAAAGAGTAACAAACATCCATCCATCAATCCAAACTTTCACATTTATAATATTAGTGGGATTATAATATTAGTGGGATTTAGTATATTCGCAAGTATATTTAATGGATTGAATTAATTGTATCAAAACATACTAAATACTAGCAACCCGCCCCGGTTCCGCACGGGTAGCAGACGTCTTCAACAATCATCATCGTATTTCAACCAATTTACACAAAACCTTAACAAATTATACACCTAAATCTTCCTCATGAACCGCTCTATCTATTGATGAAAATCGCATGACAATCCGTTCAGCAGTTCTTGAGTTTATCGCTAACAGACAGACAGACACGGCGGGGGACTTTGTTTTATAATACTCGTATGTAGTGATTGCAAAAACTCGAAATTAAAATTGTGCCATCTATGAAAGTTGCTCGAAGTAATATATGGATGATTAGTATATAATCAACATCAATTTACAGTAGTGTCACACAGAATCCAGATTGCGTAAACAAAATAATTCAACTCGTGGTCAGCATTTGAACTTCAATATGAACCCACAGCTAACACAACACTGAAGCCAACACTGAGCCATAAAAAATAAAAATAAAAAAACCGGGCCCGTAGCAGGCCTGCAGAGGTAGATTTAGTGTTTTATTTTATTTTTTTTTTTAAATCTGCCCCCATTCACGAACTTAACCTTCATTTTTGCCCTGTTGATTTGTCGTCCAAGTTTGAAAGCAATCGGTGAATAGTTGTGACCTCTATCGTGCCGGTAAAATTGAGGTACATACATATAAACTTTTTAAGTGGCGGTTGTTTTGGGGTCTAGGGATCATAACCAGACCTCCTGTGAAGAAATTTTTGGAAAACGCGACAACTGGTATAAAACCAGGCAGGTACAAAACTAGGTAGAGTATTTTTAATAAAAATACCAAGTCGCCAAGTATATTTTTTATTTCTTTTTTTGTTTGGCAATTGGTTTCAATGGCAGTACATAACTATCTTAATTTATCTAAGTTTAGTCTTACACGTCTTATATATTAGCTTCTATATTTACAGGAGAACTGACAGTAATAACAATAGGATCGTTGACAAATGTAGCGCTAGCTGTTAGATTGGATCCTGGTTTCATAGGAAGACTGAAACATTTGTATGTTGGAGCCGGAAATATTCACAGTAAGTACTTAGTATTTTATTTTATTAACCAAGTATATCTCATTCAAAGTAATAAACAGATTCAAAGTATTCAAAGATCTTGAAATGTCATCAAGTGAAGATTCCTACTCGATTAACTTCTTTCTTAAAGATTTGTGTTTTGATCCACAGAAAACTCTGGATTAATATTATCTTCAACTAAAATTTTAATTATAATTCATGGGTTTGTTCCCATTCTAAATATTTTTTGTACGCCACCAGCTACCGCTTATATTCTTCTGTTGTTTATTGTTGACACCGTCCACTGTACTTGGCGCCTATTATAAACTGTTTCTAACTACGTTTAATTACTGTCCAAAACGTGGTGTACAATAAAGAATTTTCTGTTTATCTATCTAAATTATAGAATGGAAAAACAATCAAGTACCGTTTAATTAAACTCATAATGTAGCTTAAGTGAAAATAATCCTGATCCACAGAAAAGTTTATAACTTAATATAAGTATCTTTAAATGTGTAATTCCTCAATACAATACCTCTTGGTCAGTCTACTCGTGGCCACGATCGGTGCAATTCGAGTAAGAGGTATTATACCTTTTAAATATTATCGCGAATTACACATCTAATATGTATTAAAGTCGCGAAAGTTTAAAAACAAATTATAGGTACCTATCTTAACCTAAATTTTAAACATTATGACCTCTGTGGCGCGGCGGTAGTGCATTCGCTGAGTGAACATGTTTATATGCATGAACATGTCTATTTGCATTAGTCTTGTTGTTCCTATGTATAATATGTATGTATTTACAAAAAAAAAGTATTTACGTATGATAATCAGTGTTCTATAACAAATAGTACAAGCTCTGTTTAGTTAGGTCTAGATCGCTATGTGCAATATGTCACAGGAAATATTATTATAATTATTTATTTGAATATTTCATGAGTTTGTAAACTCTGTATCTACTAATAATCTACTATTCTATAATAGTAGAACAATCTAGTACTGTTTAATTAATTTATAACTTACAAATTTAGGTGCCGATAATCTTGAACCGGAGTTTAATGCCCATATGGATGTAGAAGCTTACCACATTATAGCACAAAATGCCACTGCAGACAAAGTGACTATCGTTCCATTCTCACAGGTGAAGGAATATCTCAATTTTACAAAGGTAAGTTATAATTTCTTTTTTTATAACTAGCTGCGCTTGCTATGTATCCCGCCTAGTCTATTTTATTATAGTAATTGTATAAATTGGTTCAGTAATTATCATATCTTATCAACTAAAATCAAACAAATCTTATTGATTTTGTAATATTATTAGTATAGATAACAGAATCCCATAAATATATCCTACTAATATTATAAACGTGAAAGTTTGTGAGTATGGATGTATGGATGTTTGTTACTCTTTCACGCCAAAACTACTGAACCGATTGCGATGAAACTTGGTATATAGATAGCTGAAGACCTGGATCTACACATAGGCTACTTTTTGTCCCGATATTCTCACGGGATCGGAATTTACGCGGGTGAAATCGCGAGGCGCAGCTAGTTACATTTAAGTTGTAAAGTAACAAAATAATAAAACTAAGTATGTAATGTATGTTTACCGTCAAATTGTATGTCGATATGAAAAAGGATGGGTCGCAAGATGATTAATATTACATTATGTTATCATCATCAGGGTATGAAAAGGAATCTTGTCGAAATAATTCAATAAAAGAGTAGTTTAATTTTACCTCAATCACAATTAGTCAGTTAAACAACAAACTGTTATTTGTGGAACTAAGTCCTAGTTTCAAACAGTTAAATTTGAATCAAACAAAGATCAGAAATTGAAGTGCTGTCTTTGATATTTACATAATTTTCACGTTTTTATAGTATTATCTTTTAACCATCAATCAATATACACTACAAAATTGACAGGCCTGTTGGTCTAGTGGTTAGTGACCCTGACTGCTAGGACGTGAAGTCGTGGGTTCGATTCCCACCCAGGACAAAAAACTGTGTGATGAGCACGATCATTTGTTGTGTCTAGGTGTAATTTATCTATAATATGTATGTATTCAGAAATATATAAGGATATAAGTCTGGTTACATAGTACAAGCTCTGCCTAGTTTGGGATGAGACGGCCATGTGTGAAGTTATTATTATTCTCTTTATTTATTTAATATACATTTCAATTACATTTTAAAATACATTCACAATAACAAAAAAACAAATATATTTAAAAAAAAAAAAAATAGTGTCCCACCGGTATCGGGTACAGGGACCAAGCTACCGGGGGTTCCAGAGACAGAAACCTCCTCACTATGCGTGCCGTATCGAGGAGGACTGCCTTCTGCCTCAAGCTCTTAATTATTATTATTATTAGTCTGTCTGTTATAGCAGAATATTATTAACTATTAAAATATAATATCATACATTCTTCAAAAGAAACAGAAAGGTTGTCTATATAAATAAATAAACTATGTTTTGAAAAAATCCTGTCGGGGTGGTTATACAGACTAGTTTGACTAGGAGTAAGAACATGTTTTTTTTTTTTTTGTATTTTGAGCTATTATTAGTGTTACCAACTAATGGTTTAGCCCATTAAGAATTGATTATATTCCGTAACATACATCAATAAACTAGATATTTTTTTAAAAGCCATTAGTGCTCGTGTGGGCTTTGAATGGCTATCCACCTTTCCACAATTTCATATATTAAATGGAAAACCATTTAATACATGAAATTGTACTCACGTGTATATTTTGGGAATGTCTAATTAGTTTACTTGACAGGGTCCAGGCTGTGGACAACTGACAACTCTTGAGGGACCCTGTTTCAGCATAAACTAGTTAATTGTCGTTAACTTCTATACATTTTGTTAAAACATATTTTTTATTGCTAATTATGTTTTACCCAGGATTGGAGAAATAACGTACTTGGAGCTATAGAAACTGAGATAATGCGGCATCAAAATAAATACGAAAAAATATCCATGGAAAAAGAGACGAGCTGGCAGGCTCTGGATCCTGCAGTCGTTACCTTGTTTCTGCGACCAGACTTAGTACAAGAGTACAAGTTTTCAAAAAATGATATAAGTATTTGCGGTACGTTACTAGTATTCCTAGTTATAAGTTGAAATGTACTTGGAAAGTCTTTGTTATACAGACAGACCGCCTACCCCACTGAAAGGTGATACGATAATAGGTATTATACCTAATTATTACCGCATGAGATGGTTGTACACCTTTAATTAGAGACAGATATTCTTTCTATGTATACTGGGACAGAAAACATTCACAGTGTTTCTTTAACATATTTTATCTGAAATCAAAAATTAACAACTTAACCGGTTTCATTAATTTTTTGTTATGTTTTCTAATACTTTGTAGAAGGTTCTTACGAAACAAAAAATGAAAAAAATTTAACAGTAAAACGGGTTTCTGAGAGATAAATTTGAATTTCCACGCGAACAAAATCGCGGAGGCAACAGCTTGTAACATATAAAAGATCTTTTGCATATAACATTATTACATAAGATCAATTATACAGGGTGTGACAATGAAACACGAAACTTATAAACAGCTAACCACGCGCGGGCGCCGATTTCACGTGGCCCGCAGCTAGCTATCGCTCACGTCATTGGCCCCGTCAGCTTTTATCAGTTTCGTGTTTCATTGCCGGGTTTTTTTTTTAGTGAAGTGATGTATTTTTTATGACATTATCGTTTTATTTAGCTGTACTAACATGATGGAGCGTGAATAATGCTAATAAAACGTATAATTTTTTTTATCCCATCATCAAAAATGTCATTAGTACTATCGTCTGTCTTCGTCTTAGGGAGCGTTTATCTAACACCCTGTACTACACTAGTTTTAATGTTTCATTGAATATTGACAATTAATATCAAAGTATACCAAGTATTGTACATTTTCAGGCGATGGAAGAGGAATAGTAATAAATGAATTTGCAAGTAAAGAAAACGCAAATGTACGTATCGCATACTCCGTCAAGGCAGAAGAATATAAACAACATCTATTGGACGTATTTAAATATGATGCCCTTGATTAGGTGTAATAGTTATCAATATGCAAATATAAAAGCAATATGAGATATGAAAGATTTCTAAATTAGTTTTCTTCTAATAATGCTATGTTTAATATCTTCGTGTAAAATAAAATAATGTAAATTGAATAGAATTCATGTATTTTTATTTTGCTTCATAAAATGTAAGCTGGTCGAAATGATTCACTACTTACCTATGGGATTTATGAACGACCACTAAAGCGTTCTTCAAAATAATTATATTAAGAGATGATAAAAAAAAACTCCTTGCCATTACATTTGCTGTCATATCAGGTGCAATCATAAATGTGCGCCTCTAACGTACCGTGTAAATGAGTAAATTTTCTAATTGAGTTAGTACCTTCTTACGAAGTGGCACGATGCTAAGCTAACAACCTTTTTTGGCTGAGGCAGAATTATTTATTTATACATGTTAATGTTACATTTTTAAATCTCTTTTGCCTTTGCATGAGTGTAAAATAAATGTTTTTTTCTTTCTTTCTTCTCCCTGTTATGGTATTCCATATACCTGATACCCAAATATATATATATATATATATATATATATGAGCAGTGTGTCTAAATATAAGTATAACAGATATGTTGTTATAAAAGAAGCTATATTTTAGATAATAATAATAGCTTAGTTAGTTTCTCTCACACAGATATGGTTATAAGTAACAATTCTTAGACAAGTTGTTGAATTATATTAGAGGTGAGTCTATGTGAGAGACTGGTCACTGTACTAAATACGCTCTGTATGACAAATTACCAGCCTCTCCTAGCTCCAGACAGAATGGTGCTTTATGCAATGCGTAACCAAATTCGATAGAAAATCCACTATTATTATTATGTTAAGTGCATGAGAATGTGTAGTCTGCTTGTGTTTGTGCGCGAGGACGAGTGTATCAGTGCTAAACGGTGTTGAACTATAAAACATCTTGGGATCAGGATCTGCTAGACAGGTGGCCAACAGATCTATTAGTTAAGTGTTTGATGAGCTTTTGTGTAGTTAAATTTATGAAGTGGGATATTATAACCATATGAGGGGACTTGTAATAGGCTCTCGCTCCTTGTAATTCCTCCTCCTGTTATATATAGGAAGGAAGCCAAAGAATTTGTCAGCAAAGGATGTTGGCTATCCATTTTCATTTGCGACTTTATGCTTCAGGCGTTTCTTTGAAGGTAAGGGATTATAGGGGAGTAACGTGTGCTGTTTGAGTATAATGCTTAAGAGATATAGTTGACGCACAGTCAGGACATCAGAGATTTTATAGAGGTCTCTTGTAGGGTAAAAAAAGGCAGCGAACTTTCAGAACTGCCTTTTGAGCTCTTTCGATTATCTTCAATGAGGTTTTGTGTAAGCACCCACCCATACCGATATGCAGTAAGACAATATGGGTTGGCATAAGGACATGTAAACCATTATAATTGTGGCTTTATCTGCAATGTGAAGCAAGTTTTATATTGCAATATGTAAATTAATTTCCGGGTTCTAGATGACACAAGGTCTAAATGATTACCTATTAAAGCTTAGAGAACTATCTATCATAACAATGAGATATTTAATGTGGGTTGTTCTAGGTGATTACATCAATGCCACTCAGAGCTAATTCGCCGCCGGCAAATCGGGCGGCGGAGGCGCGCTTACCAGCGCCTCATGCCGCCCTGAGTGTGGCCGCGGGTGGACGGCACGGGTTTTCCCCTCCACCCGCTATAGTGGCCCCCCGCGAGGAGGTGGCGTCCGCGTGTGCCTGGACGTCGCCTAATTGAGAGGTTTTATACCCGAAGGTGGTGCCCGCGCTTTTGCGGGCAGGCGTCAGGGGGGGTCCGGATGTCTTAATAAAAGCTGTGCCCGGATCCCTCCTATTTAAGGCGCAGTACGGCACAGCGTGTGGTTTTAGTCGGTTCGATTCCGACACACCGCCCCACCGAAAACCCCGGTGGGGTGACGGCCCGAGGGGGTTTCTACATGCACAAAAAGAAAAAGTGATTACATCAATAAGAATGGTTGTTTAGGCAGGCGTGGGCTGTAATAGTTTTATGTCAAGTGTTCAGTGGTAAGTTTTTTATTGCGACTGGTATATATTTGCTTTTGTCAACATAGAGTGTGAGACCATTGTTCCTAAGATGACTTTGTTAGCGTCACAAAAGTTGTTTTATAGGTATACATGCAGGAGACGTGTATATCCCACTAATATTATAAATGTGAAAGTTTGGATGGATGGAGGGATGGATGGAAGGATGGCTGTTTGTTACTCCTTCCCGCCAAAACTACTGAACCGATTGCGATGACACTTAGTATGTAGATAGCTGGAGACCTGGATTAACATATAGGCTAATTATGGAAAGAGAAAATCATAATTGACAACGATGGGGGTGCAGATTTTTATCCCGGGATCGGGACTTACGCGGGTGAAACCGCGAGGCGCTGCTAGTACGTTATATATCTAGCAGGTGATATATTGAAGTGCCTAGACCATTACCACAAATAATTATATTGTGATTAAAACAAAGGATAACTTCAAAACCTATGAATCAACTTATTGTCGAACCATATTGTAGAACAGGCTGCAGAACTTCAAGAGAAAAAGTAATGAGGCGAGGCCGTTCGTAGCCATTTCGTTAGTTGGTTGGCTTCGGTGGCATCATTAAAAAAAATCATACAGAATTTAACTATTAATAGCAGACGAAACTTCGTACTCCGATTACAAAGTTATTTAACTACTGACGTGTTGTTTCCTAATTTTATTGTAGGGACGGACGTCACCGCAATATCGATGTCAAAAAAATAGGCAATCCTAATATCACTGTGAATTGGTAGCATTTTGTACATTTTGTTGCTATGTAATAAATTTTTTTTAAATGACAAAAGTAATGAACGAACAATAGAAAATTAATATAAGAAATTTTCATGAGTGTCTTTTTAGTTGGTATTCGATATACCTGATACCTAAATACTAGTGTTATAAACCTGAAATAAACTAATATTCAAATATTAGCAGTATGTCTTAACTTACCTATAACGGATATTATGTTGTAAGGGCAGCTATATTTTAGATGACCTTGTTAACGTCACAAAAGTTGTTTAATAGGTATACATGCATACAGGACGTGTAAATATGTTATGTATGTAGTATATGATAAGGTGACGCTTCATGAACTTTGGACAGTAGATCATTAAAAGCAACAATCATCAGACGCTTTCGTAATGATCAAGTTTTTATTTCTGTGTGTATTTATCTCATTAACGGTGAATTGGTACGTTTGTAAAATAATGTGAATATTGTAATCTTAATTTTTTTGTTCAATTGTTTAAATATATTACAGCCAGAAATTATGGAAAGAGAAAATCATAATAGACAATGATGGGGGTGCAGATGATGCGATGGCTATATTTCTTGCTTTATTGTTTGAGAAGAATTTTGACGGGTTAGTACTAATCCTAATACTATAATACTACTTAACACAGTGATAAAAATTATGATATTTTTAGACTTAAGTAGAATATTATAAAAGTGTCAAAAGTGATATAAATATATATTTTCTGAGTTCTATATCAGAAGAACTGAATTTTAAACTTTAAAAAAGAACAAATAGTACTGGTTTTTAACAAATACTAATAGGATTTTACTCAACAAATTAAACCTCTAACTTTTAGAATCAAAAAACAAATTTATTGTGATTTAAACAAAGAATCACTTCAAATCATATAAACCAACTTATTATCGAAGCATATCTATTGTAGAACAGAGGTCATGACTTTAAGAGAAAAAGTAAGTAAGTAATAGGGTCATTCTCAGCCGTATCGTTATTTGGTTGACTTCGGTGACACATTTTTTTCCTTAAATTGAAACGTATTAATAGGAAATGCCAATTCTAGATTTAATCACGTAAATATTAGTATCAGAGAGACCTTCGTGCGCCGGTTATATAGTTATTTAATTTTATAATTTTGGTGTCCATCAAAATTAATATTCTAATCACCGAAATTAAGAAGATTTATTAATTAAATAGAAGGTTTTCACATTCCTTTATTCCATATTACATTCCTATTAATATTAAAATTGTGGCTGATTTTATTTGAATTTATTAAAACCTTCAAGAAAAGAGCGTACTCCCATCTCGAGGGCCGGCAATGCACTTGTGAGTCTTGAGTTGCAGGTGACCGGTCGACCGACGATCAGGTCTGCTCATCTGCCCCCTATAAAAAAAGTACATAATATTTCTATCTAAATTGATTGTATAATAGAGGGTTTTGTATTAGACAAGCCCTAGCCATCAATAATTTCAGGTTAGTTTAAATGAAATCTTATTTTTTTAACTTCACTAGTACTATATTTAAAAAAAAAACCGGACAAGTGCAAGCCTGACTCGCGCACCGAAAGTTCCGTAAGCAAACAAACTTGTATACGCCCATCACGGGAATCAATTCTCAAAGACTTTTGCTCGTCTTTTTCGAAAGACAAACTTAACTTTGCGGTTGCGATGTACGACAAAGTGAACAATCCAACCGCTAAATATAAGTTTGTAATTAAATAAAACTTTTTTTTATGTGACGACAACAAATGAACGACTTTCGAATTTTTTTCTTCACTTGTCTTGTCAGACCTTGCTTCTTACCAAAGTTCATGATTCTAGGTAAATGGGAAGTACCCTATAGGTTTTCGACCCAAACCCTATAGCGATTTATCTAGTCTATTAGGTGTCGTGGCTGGTCAGCTCCAAACGGTGAAATGGTTTTTTCATATAAATACCACCCTGGATGTCTACATGGCACTTACACAGTTTGGGTTTATGAAGATTTTGATCCTTGAAACAATTTTGGCGTTTGTATATTTTCAGAACTCATAGACATGTAAAATTGTCGGCAAAGATAAAAAATGACAAGGAGTATTTGAAAAATAAATTCATTTATCATTGAAGTTTGTTCTTATATACTGCTTAAAGTCTTTCAGCTAATCATTTTGTTTGCTATGAGACCTTCATTGGAATATGGCATAATAAATTATAGTTAGTTTTTCTATATCCATGCTTCCAAAACTATGAATATCCAGGATTTTGGGAGGGGATTGGGGGGGTTTTAGAATATACGAAAGGAAAATCCAGGGCCAGGAAATTGGCTATGGGGACAAATAAGATTAGGAGCAGAAGTGAGCATTAAGAAAAGCCAGGGAATCTGGTGTTATGATGAGTTGCTTGAAGGGGAAGGACATGAAGGCTAGTAAATTAAGTAAGTAGTTATAATCAGCTATTTCTTTAAGGATGAATCTGGTATAGCGCTAGGTTCCAAAAATATAAAACGGACTGTCACTATCAAACTTCAAGTTTTTTTAGTTAAAAAAAACTAACTTAGTTTGAGTTTATCTAAAGAAGGAGATAGACCACCCCTCATGTTTTGATACTGTCTACTCTAACTAGTCTGTCTACTATAAAAAAATAATGCCCGTACGTGCCGAAGCATGGCTCTCCCACGACAGAATATGCCAATAACAATAATAATAAAATTTTTAGACCACAATTGGCTGCGTTGACTACCGGCAATGGCAATACTGATGAGGACAACGTGTGTCGTAATAATCAAAGAATTTTGAAGATTGCCAATAGAACGGATGTAAGTTCGTAACAGTTGTTTGTTTCTCATAACGATACTATCTGTTACCAATATTACCAAAATAATGTTTGCTTTATTGGAAATATTGAAACTCAAATTTAAGTTTTTGTATTAAATATCTTTGACGGTTTTGAAAGGTTTAAAAATAAACAGTTTACTTTGACACCTCATAGAGAGCTTGACGAAGATCAAAAGCATCCCAGGATTATGCTGGATCCCGTTGATGTTCCGTTCAAAAACCTTTGAAAACCAATACTCAGGTATATGCTTGAATAAAAAAATTAATAAGATCCACGTGTGGTCCAAGTTTAATAAGGTCTGTATGATTAGAAAAAAGAACGGACATACTCTACCGTCTAATCAATCATGAAGGTATGATATATAACTGAGTCTACTACTTGGGTTTAATTAGTTAATGATGACCGACCAGTCAGGGAAATAAATTCAACCATTAATTCTAAGGATAGGAGAATATAATACTTATATTTTAATATACTATATTTTTGTCATCAAATTTAAAATTTCAGATACCAATCTACAGAGGACCTAAGAAATCTTTAGTGACCTCAGTAGTTGACATTCATTATTATGGTCAGGACGGCCTTGGAGACAACAATGATATTGTTACAGATTTGATTCCAGCAGCCAATCAAAGTGCTGTTTTAGCTCTTATTGACTACTCCAAGGCTTACGAGGGTATGGATAAGTAGACAATTAATTTCAAACTGATTTTATAAGCGTATTCTATGGGGACCAATAATATAAATAAAGACCGTGAAAGTATCTAATGTAAAACTCCAAAAAAGTTACGAGTTTACAGTTCGTTTTTTCGTTACAGGCAATTTGACCGTAATTACTATTGGAACATTGACAAATGTGGCATTAGCAATGACGCTGGATCCCGACTTTCTAGGGCGTCTTAAGCAACTGTATGTAGGAGCTGGAAATATTTACTGTAAGATAAATATATTTATTATGACAATATTATTTGACAATATAACCCTGCTTTCAGTAGTAAGAAATAAGAAGCAAAATCCTTTTAAGGTTTATCATTTGTGATTCGGTGTGTTATTTAGAAGAAAGTACAGATCTCAGTGATACACACTCAATTCTGTACTGTGCGGCTGTTGCAGCATGTCGAGTAGCTGGTGTTAAATTCCCAGAAAATGATACCGCTACTCGGTCAAAGCTTGCTGCTCCCGCGTGGCAGTGCAGGATTGAACGTCGTATCGCTGAGGCGAGGGCACTCATTGGCAAGCTTATCTGTTTCAGATCGGGTAACACGCGTCCGAGAGTAATGCGTTTTGTGAATCGGGCTTTTTCGGGAACTGGTATCAGTTCCTGTAATTATACAGCGCGAGTCACAGAGCGCATTGACTTTCTGAAACAGAAAGTTTATGCATGGGCAAACCGTATACGAAGGTACAAAAAACGAGTGGACCGATATACTCAGAACCGTTCCTTCCAAAGGGATGAGAGGTGGGTTTATAGAAGGTGGGAGCAGCCTGGTTTAGTGAGTGACACACATCTCCCAGATGCTGAAATTACGAATTCATTTTGGCGTGACATCTGGGCGATGCCTGTCACTCACACAGAGGGTGATTGGATGCGAGATGTCGAACGATCGTGTGAGTCGATTGATACCATGGAGCCAATAACAATATCGAACACTGATATAGCTTATGCAGTTCGTTCGCTGCCGAACTGGAAATCAGCGGGACCGGACGGACTGCATAACTTTTGGTTAAAGTGGCTCCGTAGCTCACACGTACGATAGGCATCTCAACTGCAATCATGCTTAGAATCAGGTTCGCTTCCGACTTTTATGACCACAGGCGTAACTCACCTGCTCTTTAAGTCTGGCAGTGCCATGGATCCCAGAAACTACAGACCTATAACGTGTTTACCTACGCTTTATAAATTACTTACGTCTATTCTGAGAGTGAAGATAACATCTCATATAACTAACAATACTATTATGGCTTACTCTCAGAATGGATGTAAAAGTGGGGCCCGTGGCACTAAAGAGCTCCTTATTATTGACACGACCATTAACCAACAAGTTCGTCGTAATCGAAAGGATTTGGCGACATGTTGGATAGATTACAAAAAAGCCTATGACTCTGTACCGCATACGTGGCTCTTGAGAGTGATGGAGTTGTACAAGGTAGATACAACTCTATGCACTTTCTTGAAGGCATGTATGCGGCAATGGAGAACGGTTCTCTACTATCCAGGATGTCGACGGTCTCAGGGTTACGGCGAGTATATTAAGATCAGGCGGGGTATATTTCAGGGTGACAGTTTGAGTCCCTTGTGGTTTTGCTTAGCTTTGAATCCTCTCAGCACTTTACTGAAGAGTTCAGGGCTAGGCTATCGTTTACGAAAAGAAGGTCAGGTTATATCCCATCTCCTTTTCATGGATGATTTGAAACTGTTTGCCTGCAACAATTTCCAATTGATAAAATTACTTGAGGTAACTGAAACCTTTAGTAAATGTATCAGAATGGAATTTGGTGTGGATAAATGTGCAGTCATGCATGTAAAAAGAGGCAGGATTGTGGAATCTGAGGGGATGGAACTCTCAGATTCCACACACCTTAGATGTCTTTCCGCCAACGAAACTTACAAGTATCTAGGTATGACACAGGCGTTAGGTGTAAATGAATTGACTATGAAGCAATCGTTACAGGAACGTTTCTTTGGCCGCCTGAAAAAAGTATTGAAAAGTCTTTTGTCAGGTGGTAACAAGGTGCGGGCCTATAATGATTGGGTCATACCAGTCCTAACCTACTCCTTTGGCATACTTAGATGGACTCAGACTGAACTAGATGCCCTGGATAGAAGAGTTCGTACACTGCTTACCGCGTACCGAATGCACCATCCACGTTCATCGGTCATGAGATTGTATATCCCGCGGAAATGTGGGGGTCGTGGTTTTTTAAATGCCAAGACCCTTCATAACCGCGAGGTATGCAACCTTAGAGATTACTTCCTCTCCGTTGACTTGGATGTGTATCGGGATGTGGTGGCAGTTGACAACGGACTCACTCCGCTTGCTCTAGGAAAAGAGAACTGGCGCAAACCAGCAGTACTTACTATTATAGACCGCAGGGAGATATGGAAGAGCAAGGCGTTGCATGGACGTTTTTATCGGGCCTTAAATGGGCCCGATATAGATTTATTAGCATCAGTATCCTGGCTACGGTTCGGTGACCTCTTCGGAGAAACTGAAGGTTTTGTCTGTGCAATTACAGATGAAGTTGTTATGACGAATAACTATCGGAGATATATCCTGAAGGCACAATTGACATTTGTCGGGCGTGTCATCGTCCCGGAGAAACCCTCAGGCATATAATTTCTGGTTGTTCTCGTCTTGCCAACGGCGAGTACTTGCATAGACATAACCAAGTCCATCAGCAACTTGCTGTTAAATATAATCTTGTGGCTGTCGAGTTACCGTACTACAGGTATGTGCCCGACCCAGTTCTCGAAAATGGTCGTGCAACATTGTACTGGGATCGATCTATCATCACTGACAGGACTATTGTTGCCAATAAGCCTGATATAGTGGTTATAGACCGATTAGAGCGCCGAGCAATGATTATTGACATCACCATTCCCCATGACGACAATCTCTTAAAAGCAGAAAAAGATAAACAAATAAAATATTTGGACCTAGCCCACGAGATTGTCGACATGTGGGATGTGGATTCAGCAATCATTGTGCCGATAGTTATTTCGGCCCATGGGTTAATTGCTAAGAGCCTCGACCAAAACCTTCAGAGGCTCACGTTAGGCAGCTGGATTAAGAGCCTGATGCAGAAGGCAGTCCTCCTTGATACGGCACGCATAGTGAGGAGGTTTCTATCTCTGGAACCCTAACCACCGGTAGCTTGGTCCCTGTACCCGATACCGGTGGGACACTATTTTTTATATTTTTAAATATATTTGTTTTTTTTTTATAGTGAATGTATTTAAAAATGTAATTTATATGTATACTAAGTAAATAAAGAGAAAATAATAATAATATATATAAATCTCGTGTCACAATGTGTGCCCTCAATGGACTCCTAAACCACTTAACCGATTATAATAAAATTCGCACACCATGTGCAGTTCGATCCAACTTGAGAGATAGGATAGTTTAAATCTCAAATTATAGTCGCAATTTTAATTTATTGCTAATTATTTGTCTGTTATTATTTGACAGTCACAATTATCTGTTAACTCCAAATGATTCTAACAGATGTCGATACCTTTCGACTGGGTTGAGTAAGTAATCAATAGATGGCGCTGCTATGGTAAATCTACGAACGTGTCATATAAGCTATATTTTAACAGCATAATTACCACTTGTTGTTGACGCTATAAAATTAATTAAATTTATTTTGTAGTGAACGAAATACCGTATAATTCAGCTAATTATTTGTCTGTTATTTGCGATTTAACATCTGATGGACGAGTCATTTTGTACAACAATATGAATTTTTCAATTGAGTACTTTAGTTTTATTTTCAATTTAGCTAATTAGATTTTACCGGAAGGGTTTTATTTCCTTAGTTGCTATTAGAGAAATAAAATATGGCGGTACGAAGTTCGCCGGGTCAGCTAGTAAATAAATATATTCTTAAAAATGTGTCATTTTAAATTGGCTCCGTACTTTCAAAGGACCTTAATGAAATAGGTGTATGATAACCATAGCAAAAGTTGTTCAGTTTTCAAAAAAGTTCATTTTTCGTCGGATCTTAATGGGTCTACATCTCATAATACGTTTAAGAAATAGATACTGAGACAGTAAATTGCTCCAATTGTAGAAAATAAAATTCTTCTCGTAAGAAATTTGAAGCATCTGCGATCGCTTATTCTCTATTAGGTAACATAAAAACATATTATAACACATATCAATTATAATAATTGAAAACAAATTAATATAAAATCCAAAAGAAACTTCCTATAGAAGCCTAGTATAATATACTAATTGAATTTCAACTTGGAAGTTAGACATCTTAAAACACGTCTCATACATCAAATATAAAATAAAATTATAATAAAATATTACGCTCTTGGTTGCATAAAAATGTCGACAACCTCAAGTTGACTACATTCGTGATCAGAAATCACCATGGGTGAAATAAATGTCACCAGCATTTTAAATAGTCATAATATCTATTATATAGTATAGTAACGTATATTGGTGATATATTTTTAAAAGAATATCATTCATCTACCTAAATAAGCCCATTCAAGAGCCAGCGCTAGTGACTGAGGAAGACAGGTATATATTACACGTAAGTACGTGCTTCCTGCGTTTAGTAAACAAACTTTTTTGTTTGAAATCACCGAATTATCTTCATCGTCAATATAAAGTTTTACCTTTACCCAACAAAAGTCTCAAAATTATTTATTCAATGTATATATTTAAATTCGGCGAAGAAGTTTGTTTGTGACGTTTAGCCAATTGCACTTCTTTAAATACGATTGAAAACACCTACCTTATGCAGACCATTAATTGAGGAATGTGGTAATTTTTAAACACGAACTATTGGAGTAAGTACAGTGGTACTAATTTTACAAATTTAGTGTGCAACGGGGCATTAGTAGTTATCTACTAAAGATTTTGTTTTTCTTTTGCATAAGCCGAACAACACCAAAAACAAGAATTCAACGCAAAAGTAGACGCAGAAGCATATCGTATAGTAGTTCAAAACGCAAACCCCGATAAAGTAACTATCGTGCCGTTTTCAATAGTAAAAGAACATTTTAACATTACAAAGGTAAGTAGTAACTATTGTAATAGTATCATTCAAAATTTTTATTATTTTTTTTCTATTTCTTCTAATCTTTTAGTTATATCTTTAATCTATATACTGTAGTGTTGGAGAAATACGTACCTATGTACTCAGGGAAAGGGATGTCTATGTCGACAGGAGAACAATTAAAACACCTGCTACACTGTGAACTGAACTTTTAACACGTCTCACAATTATGATAGTTTCTATAATTTCTTCAACAAATCATCACTTCTTGAGAAGACTTTATTATTTAGAAATAAATCCAAAGTTTTAATGTCAACAAAACTATTGACATACATCCTCAATGGTTAAAGACATCATGAGAAGAGAAAAATAAACTATCCCTACGTCAAAGACTATGACAACGTTCATGATAAAACTATGCACTAACTCCTGAAAAAATTATTTACTCCGAAATTGTTTTAATGAATCCATAATATTAATTAGTAGTCGACCTTTTTCAACCCATTTATTAATTGCACAAATGACTTTAAACTGCCTCAGGAAATCTTGGAAGGATTCCCCTCTGGCCCCCCAGAAAGACTTACAATCCGCCATTATGCATAAATAAAATTACTTTGAGACAACACCGACAAAATAATGCAAATCGTTATCTGTAATTCGTAGACGTCTTCAAAATCCGCCAACGTTTTTCTTTTTTCTCTTTCGAGAGAACCCTACTCGTGGTGATGGAAGGACGAGGGTGCTAGAAAAGTCAAAAGGTTCGCCTTTTGACTTTTCTAGCACCCTCGTCCTTCCATCACCACGAGTAGGGTGATGTATTTTAACACAATACTTGCAGCGACAATTAACTGCCTGCTACTCCTTCTCCTCTCAGACCACCCGCGACTTCTCCACCACGTGTAGTGTTTGGGAAATGCATAGTTTCTATAACTTCTTCAACAAATCAATGCTTCTTAAATAAGCATTTTTTTCTAGTTTGCAATTCTTTTAAGTAAATAGATCATTAAGAAACTTTATAAGAAATAGCACCTAAATATTTTCTTTTTCGGATTCTAGGAATGGAGATACAAAGCGTTAGGTATTATTGAAACCGACATAGTAACAAATCAAAACAGTTTCGAGAGAGTCTCACTCCAAAAAGACGACACGTGGCTACATCTGGACCCTGCAGTTGTCGCTTTGTTTCTCAGGCCAGACTTGGTTGAAGAATACAAGTATTCTGAAAACGATATTGTTCTTTGTGGTAAGAAAACTTAATTATCAGTAATTACATTACATATACACCTAATGACGTAAAACCAGTACCTACCAGACCGTAATGCAATAAGCTGCTATTGCTTATTATGAAAACATCACAATCGAGAGACTACAAATATTCAGTATAATAGAGGCGAGGAAACCATTAGCGATGTTACCTTTTTTAAATATGTAAAACATTATCCTAAATATCGATACGGTCTTTTTTCCATCTGCAAATGTAAGTTTGTGTGTGTTTTCCGGAAAATAGTGACTAAAATTTATAAAATACAGTGACTACTTTACCATTTTGTTTTCAGATTTGTTGTTTCAATTGTGCTGTCAGACTTAGCTTTTGCATAATTTCAGGAGTCATTTTTTTAAAGGCAACTCCCGTATTAGGAACATTACTGGGTCATGCGGGCTCCGCAAACATTCAATCAACGGACACAAATAACACCTAGACTCGTAACAACTATTTGTGGATCACACATTTTTAATTCCCGTGTTGGATTTGAACCCACAACACTTGGTGCGGCGTCTGTAATACCTATATTATACCTATATTATTCCTATATTATAAGTTACGATCTGCGCCCCAAGCGTAAGTCTCGATCCCGTGGAAATATCGGGATAAAAAGCCTATACCTATAGCCTATGTGTTATTTTTTACGTTAATTCAGGTCTCCAGCTATCTTAATACCAAGTTTCATCGCAATCGGTTCAGTAGTTTTTACGTGTAAGAGTGACAAACATCCATACATACATCCACACACACTTACACATTTATAATATCAGTAGGATTATGTACGTGAGAGTATCTTAATATGAGACATAAATAATAGTATTTTAATTTAACAAGTTTTTATTAGCTTAATTTTGTGGTGTATGTAGTTCGGATAATATTATAATACAATACTCTTTATTGTACATCATGAAAAACAGTATCAACATTTAAAAAACCAAAAAAAATATAATGGTCCAACGGCGGTCTTATCGCTAGTTGCGATTTCTTACAGACAGCCCTTGGATGGATAGATGCAATGGAGTTTAACTAAGTAGCAACTTATATAAACATAAGACATAAGGACTAAATAATTATATATACCTATATATATATATATATATATATATATATATATATATATATATATATATATATATATATATATATATATATATATATATATATATATATACATACAAATACACTCATATATATTATTATATACACACATACCTACATATACACATAAACATACGTACCGAGATTAAAATAAATATATACATATATCCAGTATTATAAGCAAGTGTAGCGACTGAGCACGTCTAATAGGTTCAAGCAATGCATTCCACAGGCGAGTTGCATGTACTGTAAAAGATTTGTGCAAGAAATTTGTGGAATGCAAGGATATTTTCAGTCGTTCATTTTCCGATGATCTCAGGCTCTTCACATGTGTGTAATTTAGTATCTTGGAGCTGATCTGATGATGGAGCCAGGAGGTGGATGGCGGAACTCTTCAGTGGCTACCAGTCAACCCCTTGAGTTTAGGCCCATATTATTCGTTTTGACGAGTCCAACAGATTTGGCTTAGCGACGATAGTTCGGTGATGAAGCCAGGAGTTGGATACGGGGACTATTTTTGTCTTATTAACCCCATTCGAAATTAAAGCGTGTTCTTGCAGTGTAACGGGATTGTATGTCAACGTACCTTTCTGAAATTAATTTATATAATTATTTTTACAGGTGATAGAAGAGGAATAACAACAAATAAATTCGTGGAAAAAGAAAAAGCTAACGTCAGAATTCCATACTCACTTAAAAGAGAAGAATATGTAAAACTATTGTTAGACGTTTTTGGATATGATGCAAAAAAGCCTGCTGATACAATTTAAGCTAAGACAATAAAAATCTTGACTTTTATACAACGACTTATTTTAAACTTCGATCCCTATTGTGAATTACGTTTATTATCTTGGGCTATTAAAATTATGTTGAAGCGGAACATGGGCTATGTCTTTGTCAATATCTCAATCAATCAATCAATATATCAAATCAAATAATACATACCATTTTATTACTCTTAAAAACTATGTTCGTACTTGATTACAAGCTTGGTGCGAGTCACCCAATTCTGTATATGAGGGCCATCAGCCCGATCGGCAATTGCACCTTTTTATTTATGGTATAGGGGGCAAACGAGCAGACGGGTCACATGATGGTAAATGACTACCACCGTCCACGGGCAACTGTAACTCAAGAGTCACAAGTGCGTTGCCGCCCTTTAAGGTGGGAGGAGGGGTTTGGAAGGAGAGGGGGAAGAGGGGAAAGGGGGATTAGAGGAGAGGAGAGGGTAAGGACGGGAATAGGGGAGAAGGAAGGGTTAGGGCTTTCGGTAACCTCACTCACGAGGCGAAAAGAAATGCAGGCATTGCTTCACTGCCGGTTTTCTGTGAGGCCGTGGTATCACTCCGATCGAGCCGGCCCATTCGTGCCGAAGCATGGCTCTCCCACGTAACATGTTGTTGGGGCTATCACGCACATTTTCATACTAACCGTCAAAACAGGCTGTGCGTGTTTTGTGCGTAATTTTACCTAATTTATATATGAGACCTCTATGCCACACTTTATCAAACGCCTGAGCTACATCCAGAAATACTGTAGAACAAACTTTGTTTTCTTCTAATGTTTTATCAATAACATTAGTAATTCTGTGTATTTGGTCTATTGTGGAATGTATTTCTCTAAAACCGAATCGGTAATTAGGAACCAGTTCTAGATAATAGGTTTCAAACGCCTGAGTAGTAATTTTTCAAATAACTTTGCTATGATTGGTAAAAGTGACATGTGTCTGTATGATGTTACTTCACATGGTGGTTTTCCTGGTTTAGGGATCATGATAACTTCGGCAACTTTCCACATACTAGGCACATGTTTTAGTCAAAATGTGACATTGATGAGGGTTGTAAGTTTAAGGCTATAGTAAGGCTTTACGTGGGAGATTTTAGAGAAGTTCACCAGTGATAAGGTCGTATCCCGGCGATTTCTTTTCGGTAATTTTTTTTTGATCATGCTTCTTCTTCTTCAACTTCTTTTGGGGTGACGAGTTTTATTTCTAAATCGTCATGGTTAGTTACGTCCAATGCTATGTTTTTAGAGCTTTCCTCACTGTTCATTTGAAAAATTTTCTCTAAATGCTCTGCAAATACAGTCGCTTTCTGTTGATTACTTATGGCCCATTTCCCATCTATTTTTTTAATAGGTGAAACGTGAACGGTAGGCTTATTTAAGCTTTTAGTGGCTTTCCATAGTGAGTAATCTGATGTTCTATTACTTGATAGTTGGCTAAGGTAATCATTTGTAGTATTATCATGAAATTCCTGAATTGCTCTGCTTAGTCTTTTTGTGAGTTTATTGAGCAGTGTTTTATCAGGCAGATATCTAAAGTGTTGCCACTATTGTCTCTGGACTCGCTTTATGGCTATAAGATTTCTTATTTCTACTCGATATCTGTGAGTTACAACTTTTGTTTTCATGACAGGCGTATTTTGCCAGGCGCAGCGTTGGGTGTCTTTAGCAAATTTTGCTACTCCTTAATCTACTTGTTGTTTGTTTTTCTAGTGGTACTTTGAGGTCTATACTGTAATTAGAGTTAATATAATAGGTAAATGATCGCAATGCATATCAAATCTTTCTTCTATATTAAGGTATGTAGCTGACAGATTCTTGTAAATGAAGAAGTCAATCAGATCTGGTTTTTTTCTTATGTTGGTAGGCCAATAGGTGGGTTTCCCTGTTGAAATCACATTGCACTTGATTTCTCTGATAGCACTTAGCAATTCCTTACCCTTGGTGTTTGTTAGTCTGGACCTCTAATGTGTGTTCTTTGCATTGAAGTCACCTCTTAATATGAATGTGTTACCAAGAATTTTTAATAGATTCCTGTACTGCTCTGTTTTCTGCGCATACTACTTAGGTGGAATGTATATAGCTGCTATGATAATGTCATGAAGTTTGGTTCTGTCTACAACGGCTATAGTTTGTACTAACTGTTCTTCGCATTTGTGCGTACGTACAGTGTATATGAGTAAATTTTCTAATTGAGTAGGTAGTACCTTCTTATGAAGTAGCACCATGCTTAGCTAACGAACATTTTGTGGCTCAGGCAGAGGTATTTATTTATACATGTTAATGTAACATTTTGTAAATCTCTTTTGCCTTTGCATTAGTTTAAAATAAATACATTTATAAATATGTATTTTTCTTTATTTATTTCTTCTCCCTATTATGGTATTCGATATACCTGATACCCAAACACTCGTGTCATAAACCTGGAATTCACTAATATTTAAATATTAGCAGTATGTCTTAATATAACTATAACGGTTATTATGTAACGGATAAAGGAATGTATATTTTAGATGACCTTGATAACGTCACAAAAGTTGCTTTATAGGTACATGACGTGTATATATATTATGTATATAGCAGGTGGCCCATTAAGATCTTTAAACAGTAGATCATTAAAAGCAACCATCATCAGACGCTTTCGTGATGATCAAGTTTTTATTTCTGTGTGTATTTATCTCATTAACTGTGAATTGGTACGTTTGTAAAATAATGTGAATATTGTGATGTTTTTTTTCTTTCAATGGTTTAAATATATTACAGCCAGAAATTATGGAATGAGAAAGTCATAATAGACAATGATGGGGGTGCAGATGATGCGATGGCTATATTTCTTGCTTTATTGTTTGAGAAGAATTTTGACGGGTTAGTACCTATCCTACCAAATACTAATAAAATAAATATTAATACTACTAAATATATTTTCAGACTTAAGTAGAAGGTCATATTATAAAAGTGTTAAAAGTAATATAAATATAAATAATACTTGTTTTTAACAAATACTAATAATATTTCACTCAACAAATTATATTAATAGGAAATGTCAATTCAAATTAATCACGTAAATATTAGTATCATAGGGACCTTCGTAAGCCGGTTATATAGTTATTTAATTTTATAAATTTGGTGCTCATCGAAATCAATATTCTAATCACCGAAATTACAAAGATTTGTTAATTAAGACATTCCTAATAATATTTAAATTATTTCTGATTTTATTTAAATTTATTCAAACCTTCAAGAACAGAGCGTACTCCTATCTCAGAGGCCGGCAACGCACTTGTGACTCTTGAGCTGCAGGTTTCTATGGGCGACGGTAATCACTTACCATCAGGTGACCCGTTTGCTCACTTACCCCTTATGATATAAAATAAAATTAAAATAACATAATATTTGCGTTCGATTCCCACCCAGGACAAATCATTGTGTGATGAGCACGATAATTTGTTCTGTGTCTGGGTGTAATTTATCTATAATATGTATGTATTTAGAAATATATAAGTATGTTTATCAGCAGTCTGGTTACCATAGCACAGGCTCTGCCTAGTTTGGGATCAGACGGCCGTGTGTGAGATGTGTGGAGTTATTATAATTATTTTTATTTTTTGTCTAAATTGATCGTATAAGAGAATAGTCCAGGATCCCGGGTCCATTTTAGCACTTGATTACTCAAATTCGATTCAAATTCAAAAAAATCTTTATTTCATAAAATTTACCATCAATTATTCGAAATCGTCGATTTAATAAATAATTATTATAAATAAAAATTATAGATCAATACACACAGAGTGACCGCAACAATAGTTTGCTTCGTCAAATGTAAAATGTAATATCACATCTGCCTGTTTCGATCTATAACCGCCCGTTTCCAAATGGTTGAGCCTTGTGAAAAGAAATCGGGCAAACAAACTCACGGCTACTCTTTTAAAAAAGAAAAACCAGACAGTTTCAACAATATTCAGTAAATATCACATCATTTTGTTGTGTGCTATTATGTTTTGAAAATTAAAAGTGAATAAACTAGAAAAAGAATATGACACTAGGGAAACTGAAAATTAAGGAAAAAATTAAAAAGAAGAAAAGAATAACATGAGAGATGGAAAATAAGGAACATATTAGCTCACATTAGATTTCTATTACAATTCCATCCCAAGCGTTTTTATCCTGTATATAATCGCCTACTGAGTAATAGCCCTTAAGGCATAGCTGTCGTTTTACTGTAGACTTAAACTTGTTTATACTTAACATTTGAATATTATCTGGGATTTTATTTTAATATCGCACACATTGACCTTGAAACGACTTGTTAATTTTTTGGAGCCTAGAGGCAGGAACAACAAGTTTACGTTTATTACGCGTGTTAAAAGAGTGTATATCACTTTTTTTACAGAAGTGATCCTTATTTTTATGAAGGTTAATTAGATTTTCATAAATATATTGGCACGCTACCGTCATTATGTTAATTTCTTTAAATTTCTGCCTTAGTGAATCACGATTTCCTAAGTTATAAATTGCTCGAATAGCCCTCTTCTACTATCAAGATAATCTTCTGTGAGTAGCTTCATTTTGATGAGACGCCCAACGAATTCCCGTGCGAAAATTCTCGATTGTGGTAGCTAACAGAGGTAGCAAGGATAAAATATGTCGATTTAATGATTCTCAAAAATTTGTTATTAACTGGGTGTTTTTATGTTAAATCTCAAGATAATTATCTAAATTATTTGAAAAAATATTTATCCTACAAAATGTATGGTTTGATCAAAGAGTCCCCTCCTTCCAACATGCATCGATAACGAGGTCATTAAAAATGATTACTAACCAGCTGTTTTTTTTTTTTACTTAGTTAATATTTATGTAATTTAACATTCATATTGTCCTACAAATTGCGTGGTACGTTATCCCGGTCCTACACTCAGACCTTGTTAATACCACAAGACCGTTTTTCTCATTACTTTTATTTTATTATTATTATATTATTACATCTCTTAACTGTAGGACAAAAATATTACATAATAGGTTAGTGGTTTTTCTGCCCAAATGAAACAATGTCCTACAAGAAAACAGGTGTGTATCATATATGTGTTACAGTATTCAGGTATGTATTATAAAAAAATATATATATTATTATTATATATATGTAACTTCACTACTGCTATATTAAGAAAAGGTTAAGACAATCTTACAATAAGGAAGTCTATTTAGAAAATCAATATATAAAATTAAAAAAAAAATTACCTATTGAACAAGTTTTAATTAAAAAATCAACCGTATCACATCAAATCAAATGTATCACAATTAGCGAATAATCTAAGAAAAAAAAAACACAAATAAAGTATTACAGTTTACAAACGATAAATCTTAAATTCTTAATAACTTTTTTTCATATCAGATGCATGCATCAAGAATATCTGAACTGCTAAAGATTGAGATAATATTGCTTTTATCTACCATGCTTTTGTGTACCATGTTTCAAGCAAATAAATGATTTTGATTTTTTAATGGAACCCATAAACAAGTTAAACAGGACAGCTACATACATTTCGAAGTTTGATTTGAACATTCGATTGTATTGACTCCACCCCGTTTTTAGATTCTACGATTAGTTTTAGTTGACGTGTTTATCACAATTTTATTATTATTATTACACTGGTTTTTATTAGTACAGAACTAAACTAGTTAATTGTCAGTCAGTTGGTTCGCTTTGCATACCTAATATTTCCTTCTTTTTTTTACACGAACGTTGCCTATTGAGAATTTTAATTAGGCTACGCAAATGCTTGACTGCGGTGGTAGGCCGGTTGGAATCGTAGAGCTGCCTAATTGTAGTTGAGTTCTATGATTAGGTAGCTACTTATCTAGTCTATTAGGTGTCGTGGCTGATCACCTGAAAACTGAAACGGTTCTTTCATATAAATACCATCCTGGACGTCTACATGGCACTTGCACAGTTTGGGTTTATGAAGATTTGTATCCTTGAAACAGTTTTGGCGTTTTTATATCTACAGAACTCATTGACGTGTAAAAGTGTCGAAAAAGATAAAGAATGACAAGATGTACTTGAAAAATAAATTCATTTAACTTTGTCCTTGTATACGGCTTAAAGTCTTTCAGCCAACCATTTTGTTTGCTATGCGACCTTCTTTGGAATAATGCATCCACAAATATGAATATCCAGGATTTTGGAAAGAATTCGGGGGTTATAGAATATAGGAAAGGAAGATCAAGTCGTGATAGGAAAATCCAGGGGCAGAAACTGGCCATGGGAACAGATAAGATTAGGAACACAAGTGTGCATTGAGTCAAGCCAGGGAACCTGGTGTTATGATGAGCTGCTTGAAGGGGAAGGACATGAAGGCTAAATAAGTAAGTAGTTATAATTAGCTGTTTCTTTAAAGACGAATCTAAAATAGCGCTAGATTTAAAAAAATATAAATCGGACGTGCTACCGCTGTCAATAATTACTTAAAAATTTTTTAGTTAAAAAAACTAACTTAGTTTTAGTTTATCTAAAGAAGGAGATAGCTCACTTCTCATATTTTGATACTGTCTACTATAAAAAATCAAGCAATTGGCAATCCATTTTACAATTAATGGCCCGGACACTATTTGAGATTTTTTTATAATATCTTGGGGCAAACGAGCAGATGGGTCACCTGATGATAAATGGCTACCGATGCCTATGGGCACCTGCAACTCAAGAGTCACAAATGCGTTGCCGACCTTTAAGTTGGCAGTAGGCGAAGGGTGGAAGAGAGGGAGGGGAGGGAGGAGGGCCTCCGGTAACCTCACTCACTCGGCGAAAAGCAATGTAAGGATTGCGTCACTGCCAGTTTTCTGTGAGGCCTTGGTATCGATCGAGCCCGCCCGTACGTGTCGAAGCATGGCTCTCCCACGATAGCATATGCCAATAACAAATATAATCAAATTTATAGACCACAATTGGCTGCGTTGACTACCGGCAATGGCAATACTGATGAGGACAACGTATGTCACAATAATCAAAGGATTCTGAAGATTGCCAATAGAACGGATGTAAGTTCGTAACAGTTTTTTGTTTCTCATAGCGATACCTACTATCTGTTACCAATATTACCAAAATAATGTTTACTTCATTTGAAATATAGAAACTCAAATATAAGTTATTGTATTAAGTATATGTGCCACTATAGTTAATATAACTAAGTTGTTTATCTTAAACGGTTTTGAAAGGTTAAACCATAAACGGTTTACCTTGACACCTCATTGAGAGCTTGATGAAGATCAAAAGCATCCCAGGATTATGCTGGATCCCGTTGATGTTCCGTTCAAAAACCTGTAAAAACAAATACCCAGGTATATGACATGAAATAGATCCACGTGTGGTCCAAGTTTAATAAGGTCTGTATGTTTAGAAAAAAGAACGGACATACTCTACCGTCTAATTAATCATGTAGGTATGATATATAACTGAGTCTACTACTTGGGTTTAAATAGTTAATGATGACAAACACTGGTTTGTCATCATTAACTATTAAAACCCAGCAAACCCAGAATTAATGGTTGAATTTATTTTCCCGATACTGATCAGAGAAATAAATTCAACCATTAATTCTAAGGATAGGAGAATATAATACTTATATTTTAATAAACGATATTTTTGTCATCAAATTTTAAATTTCAGATACCAATCTACAGAGGACAAAAGAAATCTTTAGTGACCTCAGAAGTTGACATTAATTATTATGGACAGGACGGCCTTGGAGACAACAATGATATTGTTACAGATTTGATTCCAGCTGCCAACCAAAGTGCTGTTTCAGCTCTTATTGACTACTCCAAGACTTACGAGGGTGTGGATAAGTAGACAATTAATTTCTTGAAATTTAGATTGCCATTAAGTTTGGTCAAAAATATTCAAACCGGTTTTTTAAGCTATGGGGACCAATAATATAAATAAATTATCTTTTAAAAAAAGTATCACCGGCTTCAATGTGCTTTTTAGTGGAAATTAGATGTATTTTGTTTAAATATAGTATGGGTAGGCCAGCTAAACGCACTGCTCCAATGAGATAGTGATGTTTCGGAGCAAATGAAAACATCATCGATGTATACAATTTTTAGATATTTGTTGATTTTTAAGAAACCGCTCGACTGATTTCGATAAAATTTAAATGGGACCACCTGGGAAGTATACAATTTGAAACAAAAAAAGAATTTTCAAATTTGGTTCAGGGCTCTTCGAGTAATCGGTGAACATACACAAAAAAAGATTCCGACGAATTGAGAACCTGCTCCTTTTTGAAGTCGGTTAATAAGGAACGCGCTTTTCGCCGCCCGAGTGAGGCCGCTGGAGGCCCTAACCCTTCCCTCTCCAATATTCATGTCCTTCCCCTCTCCCCCTCTCCTCCCCTCTAACCCCCCTCTCCCGTCTTCCTGCTCTTCCACCCTCTCCCCCTCTTCCCCTATTCACACCCTAAAGGGAGGCAACGCACTTGTGACTCTTGAGTTACAGGTGCCCATGGGCGGAGGTAGTCATTTACCATCAGGTGACCCGTCTGCTTGTTTGTCCCCCATACCATAAAAAAAAAAGTTTATAGTTTGTTTTTCTGTTACAGGCAGTTTGACCGTAATTACTATTGGAACGTTGACAAATGTGGCATTAGCAATGACGCTTGATCCCGACTTTCTAGGGCGTCTTAAGCAACTGTATGTAGGAGCTGGGAATATTTACTGTAAGATAATCTTATTTATTATGACAATATAACCCTGCTTCCAGTAGAAACAAATACGAAGCAAAATCTTTTTAAGGTTCATAATTTGTGATTCGGTGTGTGATTTGTGATATAATCGGTATTAAAGCTTAAAATAATTTTGTTTTTTAAGATGTACGGTCAAACTCACATATATATTTCGGGGGAAACTAGTCATTTTCAGACCCTACGCCCCCGTAGGGTCTGAAAATGATCACTATTAAAAGGTAAAACAACTGTAAAAAACTATTAAGATTTAAAGGATTCCCACTGGTAACAAATAATTGCGTGATGAGCACGATCATTTTTTGTGTGTCTGTGTGCAGTCTGGTGACCAAAGTATGTAATCAGCCTAGTTTGAGATCAGACGGCCATGTGTGAAGTGTCTCCAGCTAATACTACCATTATTATTATCATTTAAAAGTAATAAATTAAAAAAAAGAATGTTATTCCGTAATAATTACATATATAAATATATTCTTAATAATCTGTAATTTTAAATTGGCTCCGTACTTTCGAAGGTTAATATAGGTGTATAATAACCATAGCAAAAGTTGTTCAGTTTTCAAAAAGTCAATTTTTGTTCCGATCTTAATGGGTCTACATCTCATAATACGTTTAAGAAATAGATACTGAGACAGTAAATTGCTCCAATTTTAGAAAGAAAATATTCTTTTCGTAAGAAATTTAAAGCTCCTGCGATCGCTTATTCTCTATTAGGTAACTTATAAATATATTAAAAATAAATATCAATTATAATAATTGAAAACAAATTAAGAGAAAATCCAAAATAAACTTCCTACAGAAGCCTGGTATAATATACATATTGAATTTCAACTTGGAAGTTAGACATCTTAAAACAAGTCTCATACATCTAAAATATTACGCTCTTGGTTGCATAAAAATGTCGACAACCTCAAGTTACACTACATTCGTGATCAGAAATCACCATGGGTGAAATAAATGTCACCAGCATTCTACATATTCATATTATCTATTATTATAGTATAGTAACGTAATTAATATACCACCAATATATGGTGGTATATTAATAAATTTAAAATATCAATCATCTACAATATGAGCACGTTCAAGAGCCAGCGTAAGTGACTGAGGAAGACAGGCATATATTACACGTCAGTACATGCTTCCTGCGTTTAGTAAACAAACTTTATTGTTTGAAATCAGCGAATTACCTTTATCGTCGACATACCTTCCTTTACTGAACAAAAGTACAATATTATCAATTAAATGTATATATTTAAATTGGCGAAGAAGTGTTTGTGACATTGAGCTAATTGCATTTCTTTAAATACGATTACAGACACCTACTTTATTCACTCCATTCATTGAGGAAGTTGGTAAGTTATACAACACGAACTATTAGAGTATGTACAGTGGTACTAATTTTACAAATTTAGTGTATTAGTAGTGACGGGGCTCTAGTAGTTACCTACTAAAGATTTTGTTTTTCTTTTGCATAAGCTGAACAAGACCAAGAACATGAATTCAACGCAAGAGTAGACCCAGAAGCATATCGTATAGTAGTTCAAAACGCGAACCCCGATAAAGTAACTATCGTGCCGTTTTCAGTAGTAAAAGAGCATTTTAACTTTACAAAGGTATGTAGTAACTATAACAATAGTATAAATCTCTAGTAAACCATTCAAATTTGTATCACATTTTTTCTATTTCTTCTAATCTTTTAATTCTATCTTTAATCTATAACATATTTACATAAGCATTTTTTCTAGTTTACAGTTTTTTTAAGTATAAAAATCATTAAGAATCTTTACAAGAAATAGCGCCTAATTATTTATTTTTTTTGGATTCTAGGAATGGAGATACAATGCGTTAGGTGCTATTGAAACCGACATAATATTAAATCAAAACCGTTTTGAGAGAGTGTCACTCAAAAATGAGGACATGTGGTTACATCTGGACCCTGCAGTTGTCGCTTTGTTTCTCAGGCCAGACTTGGTTGATGAATACAAATATTCTGAAAACGATATTATTCTCTGTGGTAAGAAAAACTTAACTATAAGGCATTAGATTATAATAAATACACCTAATGATATACAACCAGTTCCTACTAGACCGTAATGCAATAAGCTGCTATTGATTATTATGAAAACATCACAATCGAGAGACTGCTAATATTCAGTAAAATAGAGGTAAGGAAACCTTTAGCGATCTTACCTTTATTTTAAATATGTAAAATATTATCCTAAATATCGATATACGGTCTACTTTCCATCGGCAAATGTAAATTTGTGTGCTTTTTGGAAAATAGTGATTGAAATATATAAAATACAGTGACTACTTTACCATTTTTGTTTTTCAGATTTGTTATTTTAATTGTGTTGTAAGACTTACCTTTTGCTTCATTTCATAAGTATTTTTTTTAAAGACAACTCCCGCATTAGGAATATTACTGTGTCGCGGGAGGCATCACAAACATTCAAACAACGGACACAAAGAACACCTAGACTCGTAACAACTATTTGTGGATAACAATTTTTTTTCCCTTGTGGGATTTAAACCGACAACACTCGGCGCGGCGTCTATAATAGAAGCCCCCAGGGAAGCAGTCAGAAAACTAATCTCGACTCCGACTGCTGCAGGACTCGGCGTCAACTCCACATCAAACTGACGTTTATGTGTAACCGACTCGAAAAGTGGTACACAAGTCTGTGCTCGCAGTCCGAAATCGAGAAGTCGCAGCTAACGTAAGCGATTCGCACCTACGGCAAAAAAACACTGTACCTCAACTTATGACTACGACGTTTTTTTAAAGTGGACG
This sequence comes from Callimorpha dominula, assembly GCA_949752705.1. NCBI lineage: Eukaryota > Metazoa > Arthropoda > Insecta > Lepidoptera > Erebidae > Callimorpha > Callimorpha dominula. The sequence goes on from OX456991.1 coordinate 6,405,187, forward strand.
TTCATAGTCGCTGACGTCGAACGTTCCATCATTGGTGCCGACTTTTTGAGAAGCAACAAGCTACTAGTTGACCTACATGCTCGGAAATTAATAGACAAGGTCACAGAACTAAGCGTTTTTACGAAAACAATACAATGTGCTGATGGATCAATTTGCACGATCGATCGTAATAACATTTATTATGAAATTCTGCATAAATACAGCGAGTCAACACCGCGTCATTAGCAAATTCCGATGCATGACCTTGAGCACAGGATAATAACAACAAGTTTAACCCCAATTCACGAACGTGTTCGACCGTTGAATCCTAAACGCTAAAAAGCTGCAAAAAAGAAGTTCGAGAAGATTATGGATGAAGGAATCTGTCGACCTCCTAGCAGTCCTTGGGCCTCACCTTTACATGTGGTTACCAAGAAAAAATTAAATTAGGCCGTGCGGTGACTACCGCCGTCCATTAATGTCCACCCAGAAGACATTCCCAAAACAGCCATATGGTTTATTTGAATTTATGAGAATGACATTTGGCCAACGCAACGCAGCTCAGACATTCCAACGTTTCATGAACATGGTCCTGAAAGGCTTAGAATTCGCCTACTGTATTGTTGACGATATCCTTATCAGTTCTGATCAAACGAGCCATAAACAAGACCAAAAAGAAGTCCTGAAAAGGCTACAGCAGTATGGACTCACGCTGAACATAAAAAATGTGAATTCGGCAAGACTGAGCTAGAATTTCTAGAATACCACATCGACAAAGATGGTATAAACCCGCTGAAAGAAAAGGTCGACGTTATTAGCAACTACCCCATGCCTAAGACGATACAACAGTTGAGGCGATTCCTGGGCATAGTTAATTTTTATCGCTCCAGCCTACCCCGCGCAGCTGAATATCAAACGGAATTGAACAACTCTCTGCACAACGCGAAGAAAAATGATAAGAGGCCAGTACCATGGACAGAGAAGGGAAAAGAAGCTTTTGAAAAGTGTAAGGAAAGCATCCCAAGCGCCGTTACACTCTTTCACCCCTCCATGACGTCACCTCTCACGTTCGTAACTGATTGTTCAGATATCTGCGCTGGTTCAGTCCTCGAACAGAAAGTCGATGGCAAATGGCAACCCCTTGATTTCTTCTCTAAAGCTCTCAGCAAGACGCAGAAAAACTATTCTGCATACGACCCAAAGCTGTTGGCTATATACATGTTGGTCAAACACTTCCGACATATGTTCGAAGGAAGAGAAGTCACTATACGCACCGACCACAAGCCGCTCACATACACACTGAACAAAGCCTCGTCGAGTAATGACACTCCGAGAAGACTCCGACAACTCGATTTTATCTCGCAATTTTGCTCGGACATACAGTATATTCCGGGTAAAGACAATGCAGTCGCGGACGCACTCTCAAGAATAGAGGAAATTAGCTACCCTAGTTTTATAAACTACGAGGAAATGTCTGCGGATCAACAACAGAGCAAAGGGATCCCAGACTTATTAAAAAATCGCTAGTTAACCTTCAAGAAGTACACACTACCCGACTGCGACCAACAAATAGTTTGCAAGACTTCCTCAGGCATATTTCTACCCTATTTACCACTGCAGTACCGTCACCAAGCTTTCAACGCAGTACACGGTCTCAGTCACCCAGGGGTACGAAGCACAAGGAAGATGATGACAGAGAGATTTTTGTGGCCTGGTATAAACAAAGACGTTGGAACATGGGCCAAAACATGCATACACTGTCAAAGGTCAAAGATCAACAGACACTGTCTCACAGTTGAGTGAGTTTCCCCACGCAGAAAGATTCGAGCACATCTACATCGACATTGTCGGACCACTACCGATATCTCAGGAGTTCCGGTACTGCGTAACTATGATAGACCGAAAAACGAAATGGCCTGAAGCAATGAACCCGTGGCAAATATCACCACTGAAACTGTAGCTACAGCATTTATTAGCGGTTGGATTGCACGATTCGACTGTCCCGTTACAATCACAACGGATCAAGGACGCTAATTCGAGTCAGATGTTTTCAACCAGCTGACAAGGCGAATAGGAATCAACAAGATCCACATGACTCCCTTTCATCCGCAAGCTAACGGGCAAATAGAAAGATGGCACACATCCCTCAAAGCAGCCCTCATAGGCACGTGCAACAGCGCCAACTGGGTAATTGGATTACCTTTAGTAATGCTCAGACTTCATACAACAGTCCGCGAAATAACCGTTTCGTCATTACGATTACCAGCTGACTTTATCGCTGACAATATCAAAACGTCAGTCAACGACGCCGATTACGTCACGCAATTATCAAATTTCATGCGAGCCTTACGAACCGAACCAGAGAAGCAAAACACGACTCGGAAATGTTTTGTACACAAAGCGCTACAAACATGCGATTACGTTTTTCTTTGTTGCAAGCTAAGCACTAGTTGCAATCAATTAGTTAATTGTCTGTTAATTATTATTTTGTTAACTTTAGGTTCTTTACACCTATCATACCTTTACTGTTATTTACCTTATATAACTTCGATTTTTCAATGAGGGAGTATTGTAACGTATTGTTAGCGGTATTATTGTTTCACTAGCATACTAGGTCACCCGAATAGCAGCGACCCCAATATCATTATTTAATTATAATAATATGTATTCTTAGGAAGCGAAATGTTTGTTCCATGTGTGTATAAATGTTAGCTCACACACGTTTATTATTAAGGTATTAATACTAACATAATACAAGTATTAGAAGAGTATTAAATAGATACTGAACACGCAACCACAGCAGTTTCACTACAAATATAAGAGAGAAGACATAAATATCTGTATATATCTTACCTATATATATACATACAAATACACACATACATATACACATAAATACATTTACACATATCTGGATATGTGGTATATACTGGTATTATAAGCAGAAATAGTGAAATATTACTGTGCCAGATAGTAACCAGTGACCATTTTTTTATGTGTCTGACTGAGCACGTCTAATAGGTTCAAGCAATGCATTCCACAGGCTAGCTGCATGTACTGTAAAAGATTTGTGCAGAAATTTGTGGAATACAAGGGTATTTTCAGTCGCTGATTTTTTGATGATCTGAGGAACCTCACATGTCATTGTGTGTAATTTAGTATCTTGTGATCTGATGATGGAGCCAGGAGGTGGATAGCGGAACTCTTCAGTGGCTACCAGTCAACCCTTCGAGTTTGGGCTCATATTATTCGTTTTGACGAACAGATTGGGCTTAGTGACGATAGTCCGGTGATGGAGCCAGGAGGACACGGGGACTATTTTCTTTTTAATCCCATTCGAAATTAAAGCGTGTTTTTGCAGTGCCACGGGATTGTAGGTCTACGTACCTGTCTGATATTAATTTATATCATTATTTTTACAGGCGATAGGAGAGGAATAACAACAAATAAATTCGTCGCAAAAGAAAATGCTAACGTCAGAGTTCCATACTCACTTAAAATAGAAGAATATAGAAATCTATTGTTAGACGTTTTTGGGTATGATGCAAAAAAGCTTGCTAATTAAAGCTAAGACAATAAAAAATTTGCCTTTCATACAAGAACTTATTTTAAATTATTTACTTCCCTTTGTGAATTACGTTTATTATCTTGGGCTATTGCAATTATATTTTAGCGAAAAGGATCCAATGCTATGTTTTTGTCATATCTCCACAAAAACGTAAACCTGTCAAATGGTACATACATAAACCATTTTTGTACTTTAAAAAATACTGCCTGAACATTAAAATTATTTATCTCAAAAGCTGTGCGGGTTTAATCCTTTTCGCTTAACGACTGCCAATTGGCAGTGAAAGCGGTGAATCCTTTAAAATTAAGTATTTTATTTATTTAAAACTTTATGCACATAGAGTACAGAGGCGGACATAATGCCATAGGCATTCTCTGCCAGTCAACCTTCGGGTGATGTAGAGAAAATAGGAAGTAGGTGCATTAAAAATATTACAGTTTATTAGGTAAATTTGTGAACTAAATATCAGACAAAAATACATAAACAAAGTATATAGGATAAAATACATATCATAAACATACATACAAATATGTACACAAACATAACATATATATACATACATACAAATAAAAAACATAGTAACGATTTAGATGATAAATTATCGGCAAGTTCATTCTGCTAGTTGTTCCAAAAAGTACTACTTTACTTTCACTTTGAATGAGTAACGATTAGTGGCCATCCTGATTTCGAGGGGAAGCGCATTCCAAAGAAGAACAGACTGAACGAAAAAAGAAGAGCCTACAAACTCTGTGGTATGAGAGGGACAAAGAAGAAGAAGATTATTTAAGGAACGAAGGTTTCTATCATGATTACTACTTAAATATTGGAAATATGAAGTTAAATACGATGGAAAAGATAGGGAATTAAGAATGGTAAACAGAGTGACGAATAGGGAACCACTTAAGCTGAGAACGGAGAGAGGACACATGGTCGTATTTACGAGACAATATAAATCGAATGCAGTTATGAAGAAGACGGTCTAATTTTTTTTTTAATGCAGTTATTAAGAAGACGGTCTAATTTATCGAGAAGGTCTGCATTCAGGTCATAGTAGCACACATCACCATAGTCGATTATTGGGAATATGAGAGTTTGCATGAGCATTGTCTTGGTTTTCGCAGGAAGAAAATTTTTTAACCGATATAATGCACGGAGGGTACCAGTAACCCTCTGGCACAGATTTGTAACCTGATCGCGCCAGTTCAATGGAATCAAGATGTAGGCCCAGGTCTTTCACCGACTGACAAATAGGTATAGTAGTACCGTTAAAAGTAACAGCTGGGAGCGTCTCAGTGTCTACTCTACTCATCAATCGGTGGCTACCGATTATAATGGCTTGACATTTTGAAGGATTCACTGACAAGCCAAACCTTTGAGACCATACTTCTATAGATTTGAGGTCTCTGTTGACCATGTCGATGGCCGATGATATATTCTCAGTATTTTACATTATTTTATTTAAAAAATGTTTCTCATAATATCCCTAAATGGATGGATAAAATAAAATTTATCAGACAAAGTTATATACCTAAAATTTGTAAGACTGTATTTTAAGTAATTATGACCAACATCAAGTCTTCAAGTACTTCATAACAACGTAATTAACAATACATTGTCTTTAAATATAAACTCGCTGAACTAAATCTTAAATAAATTAAAAAAGTAAGCTTTCTTAAGATCCGTGAATCCCCTAATTGATGATTAGGCTCTCTTTTATGGTTTACCTAAGTATTGGATAGCCCATTTATTGAGGAAGGCTATAGGCTACATACATACAGTAATATTATAAGACGATAACAGCAACTGCATTTTCGGTCGAAGGACTGTGGATTGCTGTTCTCACCTGATGTCGGTAATCTAATACTTAAGATGAAAAGCTATGACAATGTTACTTCTCCAGCACAGTTGTGATATAATATTTTATTAAAATAAGAAGGTAATCTAAATATTTACAAAATTAATAATTAATAATAATAATTGTATTGTGTATTTTTAACGTTTTATGAAAACGAGTAAGAAAATCTGCAAACACGTCTACAGAAATACTACACACAGCATAATCTAGGGAAAGCAGAAGCAGAGCCAAAAACTGTTCTTCTGGGTGGTGGTTAAAGAGGAGCAATGCAACGAGGATATAATATATCCAGTTGATTACAGAAAACGCGAAATAGACGACCGAATATGGTGCATCTGATCAACGAACGCTTTCGCTGACGGACCATTTTCGATCGTGTGCCACATAGTACGACGAACATTATTGTTATTTATGTTTTAATATTTGTCTAGCTGGTTCGATTACTTGCACATCAGAAATATGGGGCTGTAGGTACTGTTAGAACAGAAATTATTAGTACGGTGGTCTGGCATGTAAACCACACCGACACGAGGTCCGACCGATAAGACGTCTTAATAAAAATCTTTTTAACAAAAAATTAAACCGACGAAAAGAACTAAATAGCAAAAAATAAATAAACCTTAAGTCTTAAGTATTGAGCTTATTTACATAAACTATCTAATTTTATTTAAACTTATTTTGAGTCGGCGCCAAACAACAAACTGATTAATTATCAAAATTTTATATGTACCTACGTAAGTAATTTAGTTCTTTTCGTCGGTTTAATTTTTTGTTAAAAAGATTTTTATTTTATGGTTTTTTTCCATCATCAGCTCAGCGACATGATGTGATGATTTCTAAACGCAAATACCTGATAAAGTAATGAAAAGTAAACAGAAACACTATTCGTTCCTACAATTTTCGAGGGTTTCTCTAAATTTTTTCAGGATCCCATCATCAGATCCTGACTTCCTTGACATGGGACCACCCTTGAGGTATACGCTATCTAAAAAAAAAAGAATAATCAGAATCGGTTCATAAATAACGGAGTGAGGGCTGAACAGACATAAAAAAAATAAAAAACATATAAAACGGTCGAATTAAGAACCTCCTTTTTTTTCGTCAGTTAAAAAAGGGACATTAAAAGGTTTTGCATGTTCCACAACGCAAGCGTCATACTCCTAGGGTATCAAAGTTTCGAGTCGTTGCCACATTTCTTTTCTATGAAATGTTGACCTTTCATAAACAAGCTATTACCGTAATATTTCTCTAGGGCTTGGCAATAGATCGGACCGGATAGTGGTGATAAACACAAGAAGATGACTTTTAGATCGGACCGGATAGTGGTGATAAACACAAGAAGATGACTTTTACATATAAAAAATAGAAATAAAGGTCACTATAATCAATAAATACCTAAAAGTATTCTATTTTACATTAATACATTTGATCCGACAGAGGTTAAGAAAAGTATTTTTCAAATTGGTGTTTTGAACTTCAAATTAATCTGATTTATCTCTTCTTAATTTATAGATAGAAGCCTTGTGGGCAAACACAAACCGAAGGGTATCTGTGTGTCTGTATTGTAGGTTCTTTATTACTTTATAATAATAATTGTTAACATTACAAGTTTTATCATAAATTCTAGTATAAAATTAAGCGAACTAGTATACTAAATATATATATATATATTATTTACGTTTTTGGCTTTGAGATGGACTTTATTATCTCTGTCCGGGAATGGACGGATGGATTGGATTTATCTCCACAGGGAAATTATCCATTTCTAAATAGATTTCTCGAGACTCAGAGCCATGTTACGGAATAGGGCGACTGAAGTCTTAAGAACAACTTAAATTTATATTTCATAATGAATATTAAGATTATTATTTCCATACTAACGTGAAGAATTGTTTTAAGGCGGCTTTAGCTTAAATAATAAACTAAACAAAATAGAAACAGTTAAAAATAGGAAATACAATCTTTGAGCAAAATTATACTAAAAATTAAATATGTGCCTGAACTTGTCCTCAGAAGTGGCCATCTGTGGTCTTCAGCCTGATGCTGAAGACCACAGATGGCACACACAATAATGCATGATTTACGAAAAAAAAAACCCAAATCGCTATGGGTGTGCCTATAATACCTGAAGAGTTTCCTCGATTTCTCCAAGATCCCATGATCAGATTCTGACCTGATGACAATATCAGATGCTAACCTGATGACAATGGGACCAACTAGAAAGCATAACATTTCAAACAAAAAATATAAATTCCAGCCATTTTTGAGTAATAAAACATAACATTCATAAAAAAAGATCCCGATAAACTGAGAACCTCCTTTTTTTGAAGTCTATTAAAAAGAAAAGAAATCTAACTGATATTATATTCAAAAGTCGATCCAACAGGGAAAGTTATGCTGTATTGATCAAAAATCATATAATAGGCACAGAGGAAAAGTTTAAAAAGTATTGTCGTGCCATTAAAACACGTGGAAGCGCTCGGCGGTCCACGTCACCATTGGTGCTACGGTCTGCCGTAGCTGTGAGCCGCAATCGCCTGGTGAATTTTCATAGGAATTCTTAGAAACTAGTAGTCTCGCTTGCGGTTTGCGGTTACAGATCTAGGTGAGTCTTTGAGTTGCACTCAAAGATTTAAGCATGTTCATCCCTGTAGCTTGTTCCGCATACTAAAACTCAACGGCTTGTCGAAGTAGCGATGCATGCGTTTGTCTTTGATAAATAATAAATCATCGTCATGAGTTCGAGAGAATCTGGTTGGTGAAGACTTTTGAAATCGGATACTACTCATTATTATATTAAATAAAAAGGTTTCTAATAACATCACTACCATACAAAAAACTTACTATACAATAATGAATATACTGACATGTTAATCTCGACTTTCAACTTTCGACTTGCTCACACTCCTAAGTGTGAGCAAGTCTTCAGACTAAAACATGAATGCAATAAAATAAATTGCGATCAGACTTGCTAAAAAACTTAAGAAACTTCGTAAAAACATTACAAAACAAAGAAATAATATTTTTTACTTGAACTTTAGTAACAGTAATACATAATATTATTTGAACACGATAATAACACCAATTTCAACCGTTCGAGAGTGGACACTTTTAATTGCGACACAGTTATTAATTAAATTGAAAACTGTGTAGCAATCATTAATGGTCATCGGTGAACATGCAACGTGACAGCCGAATGGCTATACGACTATATATCTATATATATAAGAGAAGTGTTGCATTAACGCCTTACATGTTTTTTTATGGTATAGAGGGCAAACGAGCAAACGGGTCACCTGATGATAAATGACTACCGCCGCCCATGGACACCTGCAACTCAAGAGTCACAAGTGCGTTGCCAGCCTTTAAGTTAGGAGTAAGGGAAAGGTGGAAGAGGAGAGAAGGGTTAGGGCGTCCGGTAACTATACTCACTCGGCGAAAAGCAATAGAACTTTGCTTAACTGTCGGTTTTCTGAGAGGCCGTGGTATCACTCCTGTCGAGCCGGCCCATACGCGCTGAAGCATGGCTCTCTCACGATACGATACATGTAGTAACAGTGGTAAGGAAAGGGAGCAAAAATACTGTTCAACTTGACATTACATAAAAAATGCCACAGTTGGCGTCCTGTCCAGTGACAGTACATAATAAACACTAAACAGAATATTACAATTCACCGTTTAAAAGCATGAAGTCTTTGGTGTTAGAAAAGTTTATTGCACATGTGTTAGTTTTTCGTAAAACATTTTTTTTTTAATTTAACCTTATCGATGGTAATCGGTAACCACAGCCTATGTAGGTTTATCACACACGCGTTCCCGACCTTGTAAAAACTTATTATACCTCTTTTTAATCTGAATTCACAAACGGCAAACACATTCTTGTGAAAAGCTATTTACTTCATCTATAATAGTCGAAAATTCCAGTTACTAACTTCATATTTCACTTTTACAATATCTTTTCGCGGATTAAACGTTTTTATTACTCAATTTCAAATAAATAACTCTGAAATTTTATCTGTTGTATAAAATGACAAGAATAGTTTTATCTAGGATATTAAATCGAAGTTTGATATCATTTATGGCTGTGGATACCATAAAATTTACGACGTAATTCTTTATTATAAAAGTATTAGCAGTAGTAGTATTATAATACAGACGATAATGGCTTCGGTAATAATTTTAGTTTAGTAAAGGTAAAAAAAACAAGCGTTAATATCGAACTTAATTAAAAACAATATTTCTCCACTATTACTCCACTATTCTCCAAATATTTATTCCACAATTTGATTTGACGTCACTTCTGAAATATGTTTACACAAGAAACTTCATTAAATCCCACCAGTAAATTTTACGAGAGCATATCAAACACAAACAGTAATCAATTTATAAAACTGGATCTAATTTATTATTATTATTTCAATCTAGTTTATTATTATAATTTAAAATAAATTGCCTAAATGTATCATAATGATATTTGTGAGATATTTATTAGTTTTAATTATGATAAATATGTATGACGTATGAACTAGTCTTGATTGTACCCTTGGCTTCGGTCACATTAATTGTTTATCCATTTCCTCATCAACACTTCTGTATCATTAACAACTTGGTGTGTGTCGTATGTGGGCGCTGCGGGCGCTTTACACGATATCAAACGAAATTGACATTTTTTTATGTGCACTGAACGTATTCATACGAGTTGTTTATTGTATATTGTCTAGTGTATGATTAAGTTTGTTTGTTTGTTTAATATTGATTTGTGTCTGTACACTGTTTTCAATTTCTTGTATTAGATAATAACCTGTAAAAATAGATAGATTCAAATTCAAATTTATTTATTTGCATAAAGTTGGTTTTTGAGCTACCGAAAATTATCAAAAGTAAGTTCTAAGTACTTCAGCGTACCGCATTTTATGATGTATTCCGTAGCCCATATTAAATGCTTGGCTACATCTTTGTCGCTACCACCAGCACCACCAGTGAGAATTAATCAGTAAATGAAGCATGCCATGAGGCACCAAGAAATTCGTCTGGATAATTCTTTCTTTGAATGAATCCTGAAAATCCCCATACATTTACCTCTATTCATTAAGTTTTCCTCAAATTCAAAATACTGTACTTTAAGTAATCACTATTTTAGAGAATTGTAGGGCCATTTACTATAAAGACATACGTAATTGCGTCCACATTAGATGCTGGAACGCTAACGCAATGGAACAGAAGAACTATACGTGGAATTGACAATGCCCCGACAGCACATACCGCACCGTCAATTAATGCCAAGTCATAGCCAGGGCATAACCCAAATACCGAAGTAACCCTTGTACTATTCAAAAAACATTGCCATATTTACCTTGTACACTCTTATCACGTGTGTAAACGACTCCGAAACACGTTAAGTAAGAGTAATATAATTAATGCGTTGCGATGATTGTGAGATCCGAAGTTATAATTTGCAATAAGACACGTTAATGCTCAAAGTACTTGGTAATGGAGGTAATCTCAAGTTCGGGCTCTTTAAGTTGGGTTATGGCAAGTAAAGCGGGTTTGTAGCTTTATTTTATGTATAGCTGTTAGTCGCGGTTTTACACACCTTAAATTTAGATTATAAGTCTCCATCATTTCTTCAGTCTCAACAGTTTATGAGATTGGTTGACAAGTATTAATGCTCACCGTTGCTATGCGACTTAAAGTAATTTAATTTTTTTAAGTCCTGTTCCTGGTGGAAGGGGGATGGGTGGAGGGAAGGGTGGAAGAGGGGGAAAGAGGTGGGAAGGGTGAAAGAGGGGAGGGGGGAGGGTTAGGGCCTCCGGTAAGTTCACTCACTCGGTGAAAAGCAATCCAAGTATTGCTTCACTGCCGGTTTTCTGTGAGGCATCTCACAGTCACAAGCTATTTTTCGTAAGAACCATATATTATAATTATATGTATGTGTAGTGTATGAATATATGTATATTTCTTTATGTATATGTATGTATGTGTTTATTTAGATAATAATAAAAAAATTGTAGATTTAAATAGACTGTTATTTATAAATTGTATATTTTTCTTATTATTTTAAATTGCTGTGCACCGCGAGTTACCTACTTCCATACAGTATAGTCCATCCTAAGGTTGTCTGTAAGAGATCGCAGACTGCGATAAGACCGCCCATTGTACTGTTACTTTATATTAAATTTCTAGTTTATATAATACTTTTTTGGTGTGCTATAAACAGTACCTATCTATCTATCTCTCCGGTCAAGCTGGCCCATACGTGACGAAGCATGGCTCTCACACGATAAAACTTCTGAGAGTATAATTAAAAAAAAAAATACTAATAAAATTGTTCTTTACTTATAGATTACAGGAATCCCTAAAAGAAGCCTATGGTCTTAAAATAACATGCCAAACTCGCAGTATTGTGAGTACAAACTTTTATTTGCAAGTTATCATACGTAAGTTAAACTCACACTTGAGATTTTTAAACCGTATGTATGTCAGCATCAAATATATATATATATATATATATATATATATACATATTTTTGGGTTTGGTTTTTAGATAAAACAATCGAAAAAAAATCTCTTCAGCTTTACTATATTAATATAGATGTCTTTCCTCCTGAATTTGGATCTTTCTATGTAAAAAATATTAATTACTAAATAAGAAATAAACCTGTGCAAATTTACTTTGTATTAATTTTGTACAAACAAAATTATTCTAGAAATAATATTACAGTAGGTACAACAAACATGGGCGCTTCGAATTAGGGCATAGCATCGTAGCTGTAACATTATAAACGGGTCTGTGGATGTCATTTTAGTCCTTGATACTACTTGTTGGGTCACAATGTTAGAAACTTGATAATCAAGATTTAGTCCCACAGAGGCTATTAATGCTTACCTACAATCTATACTAAATAAACTAAAGGACTTCTTTCACTTTATTTTTCGAACTTTGATATTTAAGAATAACAGAATTCACATCATTTCTGAATCTTTTTGTAAAGCTCCCCGTGATACAGGAATTGTTCCTAGTGCGGGAGTTGGTTTTTTAAACTAAAAAAATCCGGCTGTAAGCTTTCGCTGCAGAATGATCGATAAAAAAAATATCTATGGATGTAAGTTTCAACAAAAAATAGTAATCCTAATCATGCAATATAAAAAAATCCAGATAAGTTCGAGTCTGACTTGCGCACCGAGAGTTCCGTACACACTTGTATGTAGATAGTCTGTCTTTCTCGGGAATCGAATCTCGAAAATTTTTTCAACAAAATGAATCCCCGAAACATATAATTACAACATTGGTATCCTTCAAGTCTGATTTAAACATAAACTAAACTTTACCGTGCTAAAAATACTTCTCCAGTAAAAATACTTCTCCAGTAAAAATACTTCTCCAGTAAAAATACTTCTCCAGTAAATCTTCCAACGGCAAAATATAAGTTGCATGTATAGCATGTTTGCATGTATTTTTTATGTCATATATCAACTCATTAAAGATATTTTCTTTTTTTTTCTTCAAACTTCATGATTCTAGGTCGATGGAAAGTACCTTATAGGTTTTGATTTACTTAAAATCGGTTAAAATATAAGACATAAATAACCATAGCTTTTAATTGCGTTGACCTTAGAAGCTTGTATTTTTTTACAGCTTTAATTTCAAATTGATACCTCCACGCATCCTTGAGAAAAAGGGCCTTGACAGACAGACGAACAACGAAGTGATCATATAAGGCTTCCGTTTTTCCTTTTGAGAAACGGAACCCTAAAAAAGCGGCGGATTGTCTAATGGCAAAGGCGACGGACTTGGAATCAAGTTCGTCAAAATCTATTTTGAGCCCCACCCAGGCTAGCTTCGCGAATCCAGTACTAACATAAACATTTAGCTTAGCTAGCCTGGTCAGAGAATCTTACTTTTGTGTTGCATTTACAACCCATTCCTTTTCAGTTTGTTACAATTTTACGCCTTGGCTATTCAACCGAACTTCATGAAATTTTAGAAACACGTTGTTGGGGTACAAAAAAAGACATAGGGTGCTTTTCATCAAGAAATGTGTGTGTCAGCTCCGACGCACGACTGGAGTTTACAATTTACTGGAGAGTCTCTCTCTCTCTCTCTCTCTCTCTCTCTCTTTCTCTCTCTCTCTCTATCTCTCTCTCTTTATCTCTCTCTCTCTCTCTCTCTGCCTCTTTCCCTCCCTCCCTCCCTCTATATATTCTGTATATATTTACACATATATATAACATAAAGGTATACACATATCTACTTACATGCGTCGAGAATAAGGAGTAAACTCCAATAAAGCATGAAAAGCACAATAAAGCGTTACGCTGCCCTCCGATCACTAAATTTTACTCTTCATTTTTTTTCATACCGGGCGCCTTATATACAAATCGATTCTTAAGGAGTAAACTCCAAAAGTACTGTTCCTTGGGTAGAAAAACAACTGCCCTGTTCCTATAATCAAGAAACGATTCGAACGTTTCTTGATTATAGAAACCGTCATTAAACACTGTCATCCGGCTTGACTAAATATACAAAAGACTATAAATAGGGTGAAGTCACGGGCAGAAGCTACTAACTTATGTATAAAACTACAAAATATGAATAAAAATAGCCAAATCAAAATCGTAATGGTTGGATTTCATTGGACTTTCAACGAAAATTTTACCGTCCGTTAGCAAAACGAATCGTTTGTTGTTTATTGGAACGCGGCATTAGAGAGCCAAACGTTTTTTTTACTACCTTTTAAAATTTTGCGATCTATATATACCTAATCATTTATGGCACCACTGACAAAGTCAGCTTGCAACCTGGTCGAAACGTCAGGCAATTCAAACGTATGTAATACCTATTGATCGCATCACTTCCCGTGTAAATAATTATAAACATTTGTTACTCTTAAAAAACATGTTTTTACACGTAAAAAAGAAGAAGATAAAAATAACAAAGGTTCTATAATACCCGAAATAATATATCATCTACCTTTACTCAGACACGCGCTCATAAAGGAACAAAACCGACAATTGTTCGGGTTTTCTAAAGCGGATGAAACCCCTTCCAAGATTGCTCCAAACTACGGGGTAGGGGGGGTCACATTTAGCAAATTGCTACGTTAATAGCAGCCACCGGTGTTTCAAGAGAAAATCTTACCTTTTGAGAATCTCACCCTTTGAGAAGAATAATAATAATAATTTGTTTATTTCTTACTTTGTAATGGACTTGTTCTAGGTCTTTGAAGACTATTTTTACTTTTATTTTTTAATATTTCCAGTGTATTCATTATAACGTTATTACTGTTGTATTATGTTTATATTTCAGTAAGCAGTAAGAGTTCTGTAACCTTGATAAATGTTCAAGGTTAAAATAAAAAAAAATCCAGGCCACAAAAATTTGTTATGTCGCTGTCGTATGAATTGGTTTTACATGGGGACCAACTCATTTGTGATATTATATGCAGGTATATGAAGAATATTTTGTAAGATGGCTCCGACTTCCCAACAACAGTCCATTCAAATTACAGGTATGCGATGGGCTGTTCGAGCTTACACTCCCTAATCAAACTCAATAAAATTGATCATCAATTATCTGAAATCGTCAATTTAAAAAAATATTATTATAATTAAAAATTAGATCAACACACACAATGTCACCGCAATAATAGTTTGATTAGTCAAATGTAAAATTATTAAAGAAAAAAAATGGATAGCAAAATATCATATCTGCATGTTTCGATCTATATCTATCTATGTATCTATATCCGGTTGAACCTTGTGAGAAGAAATCGGGCAAACAAACTCACAGCCACTCATTTAAATCCATCCATATAATTCATCCATATTATTTATCCATATAATCCATCCATATAAGCTATATCCTTTTCCTTCATTCATCTATCAATATACTCCCAATTTTCTTATCTTTAATTCCCAAAGCACCCGGTGACGTCAATAGGCTTGCCGCGTGGGTACGACTAAATTCAAGTTGGCAAAATTTGGGTATTTAAAATACCTCTGCATACCCCTTTATTTAAAAGTTATTATCTCGTCTATATTTAACATTCTTTTGGACACAAAAGTACCAAAAACTTATCTCGCCTCCTATGCCTTAAATCGTGTTTTCATTTCTTACAAAAGTTGTAGAGCATTAATATTTTCCGCAAATGAAGTCGTAAGCTGGTTTTTATATGTTTAATCTTAACTTTTAAACTTTCGCGTTCCATGATATAATATTATCTACGTATTAACAGTCAGCCTGTGACCACGGCCAGTGCAACCTGGTCGAAACGTCAGGCAATTCAGAGGTATGTAATACCTTTTTGTGATCGCGTTAATTCCCGTTAATACGTAGATAATATTATGTTTAATCTTGTTTAAGATGGCACGCAGACTACCTACGTAAAAAATGTTTGGTTTTTAGGCACTTATATAGAACGCCGTATAATTAAGCCGATATGTATAATCATGTATGCACACATGCAATCTAAAGTAATACTTAACAGTGTATTTGGAAATTATATTCACTATTTTATTCAGGCGCTGCCATAATAATGTCAATACATTTATAACAAGACTTTATTGTACATAATTAACCTAGCACTCTTTTTACGTCAATAACAAACTAATAATTTTAACTTTCAAACTTCTTGGTTCGTAATTCGCTACGTTTGCTTTTTTGTGTTCATACCTCATAATTTCATTACGTGTTTTACTCTGAACTGTTTTTAGTGACCGGACAAAGCTAGAATAATCCAATATCCCAATCAACATTCACATCAAATTCATTCATATCGACAATCAAATTGCAACTCCGCAAAGCTGTAATATTTGATGTACTGTTTATTTATCAAATTTTGATGTTTAATGCCTCTAAATTATCACACATTAATGTAGTTTTGAATTTTGATGTACTGGACCTTGGTTGATTTGATGAGTCCATTTATGATGAATATGATTGACAATATAATATAATATAGTATAGTTAATACTATATTATATTGAATATAATTAATAGTACTGACTGCTAATATAGCGTGTCTTATGTGCGTGCATTTAAATTCACACTATTTTCAGCACCTACGGTTATAATCAAATTTGTTACTTTAAAAATTCATTGAATAATAAGATTACTTCGAATTCAGTAATTTTTATAATCAAAGAAATTTCATGAACATAAATTTATTCATCCAATGATCTAAATGATTCATTAAATATATTGTGTGGCAATAAATAATATTTCATCATAATTTTTTTGACCTACTTCTGTAATAAGGCTTCACGCAAGTCTCAAACCTCCTTGTGGTGCAATCTGGGCCACTGAAGTAGTCCTTTACTTTTTTTTAGGGAGGCTTTGTTGTTCCTTCTAATGTGCTGCCATGGTGAGGGTGGGGCACATTTTGGTACCCTATGTGCAACTGCGTGTCTTCCTGATTAGCAGATGGAATCGTGGAAGATCGGCGAGGGCGTAGACAAGTTCGAAGTCTCTATCTTCTTTCAGAGCGATGATCATCATCTGGTATGTCACAAACCTACCTCTTATGCCAAGACTTATTATTGTCTAATAAAATTTTGCGACTAATTCCAATATTTAGGTCTCTACGGGGATCGGCTGACTGTGACACCCTTAAAATGGTGTACCTTGCGCTATGCCAATCAATAATTGGATATTGTATACCAGTATGGGGTGGAGCAGCCAAGACAGTTCTCATACAAGCGGAGAGGGCTCAAAGGGCTGTTATTAAAGTCATCACAAAAAAGCCATACAGATATCCAACTGAACAACTATACGTGGACTATAAGGTCTTGACAGTACGTCAGCTCTTTGTGCTTCCCCCTATCCTCCGAGCACATACCGGTATCCCTCCGTCGAACCCAAAAAAACGCAAAAATGTTCCTTACGGAGCCCGACACAAAACATCGTTTGCAAAACACCAATACTATGTTATAAGTATACACGTTTATAAACAACTGCATAAACAGCTAAACATACTCGACCTGAACACTCACGAAGTAAAAACAAAAATTACGGAATGGCTTCTGCGCCAAAACTACGACAAAACAGAATCATTATTAACATATATTGTATAAAAATTGTAGACGCATGCATACATAATAACACACATATACATGTACACACAAACATACATTCACATACACACACGCACCCCCACACACACACACGCTGATAACACACACACATATATACATACACATGTACGCACACACCGACTCACTGAAATAATCATCACCAACCATCACTATCTGACACGAGCTACACGAGCCGCACCTATCATCTTTATTATAATTATGTCTAATGATTGACACTCCTCTACTGCCGATCACTGTTTCTTAAAATACAGGTAAAATTGCCTAGTTTAAGAGACAGGGTCTAACTAGTGAACATAATATAAAATATAGATAGATAAGCTACCCTTGTTATCAAATAGTGCACTGTACAAGTTAAAATTTTGGTAACAATAAACTTATCAATATTATATTATTAAAATATAGAAAATCAATTTAGACCTTTCTGCTGCTAGTAAATCGAGGTTTTTATTTAGATATTTTTTTCTTGCTCGTTTTTTCGGAACACTTCGAAGTCGATGGGGATGCCAAAACTAGTGACCAAAACATGTTAGGTTGCCGTGTTGAATCTCTCTGAATAGTTCTGATGTTGGAGAAACCGTGAGGATACAGCTTGTCTGTTAGAGATCTGTGACATACGATGTCCACTGCATACGAACAAATCCAGAGACAGAGAGGTCGCAAGTCCCTGACGGGTAAATTACAGAAGTTCTCTTAGATGCAGACCTCAAGAACCACCGTTTTTCTACATCGCTTGTCAGGGATACGGTTTGGGCCGAAAGGAAATTTGTGTCAGACCCTGTCCACAGCTCTGCCAGAGCTCTCAAAATAGATTTTTCTCTTACCGTTAAGTAGTTCCACATTAAGAATTTACCGTATTAAGAGCTTTCATAGTGACACGTAGTATGTATTTAATAACCAGAGCAAGACCTACCAAAAGAATTATAATTTGACTTATTTTCCCTGCATGTGAATTTCAGTATAGAGATCTTAGCAGTGAGTAGCAATCCTTGTATGTATTAGGTATACTGTCGTAGTGCCGTGTGACTGTTACGAGTCCACGCCGTAGTTTCTAAAGCTTACGCTTTGAGCTGAAATTTCGTACGATATTACTCTAAAATACCTTCAAATTTTAATGAAAATGTCGAAAACAGCAACATCTAAAAATTTACCTGGCCACTATGAAATATTTAAATTACTTTTATAACGACATTCATGATCAAAGTGTCCGTGGTTTAATAATTTAACCAAGTCTATTTATACGTATCATACTGGTCCCGACAGCCATTTACGGAAAGTGGTGCCGGGTTTTATAAACAAGTATTAATTTTTGTATAAATATTGTTGACTTATGTGTTTGACATGAATTTAATAGGAAATTACGTTAAAAAAATTGAGAAAAGAATAAAAAGAGTTTATTTAATAAAACACGGAACAAAATAAAACAAAATGATTACAAAGAAGCAATTAAAATTATTCACGAACATAATTACCATGCCTACCATATAAAATATCCATTTTAGATGAGCAAAGTCTGGTTCCAGAAAACTCCACAAGCACTTAACACAGCTGTGCTGTAGAATAAGATACATAGTACTCGAAAACTGAAATGATTAACATGAACTTGGTTGCTCAAAGGGAAAACTAACTGCAAATAGTTAAAAGAAAATAACCTTCATTTGCTGGTTTTCTAATAATATATCAGTTAAAAATTTTAGCAACCCGATGTTCTGCTAAATACTCATATATGTTCAACTAGCAGCGCCCCGCGGTTTCACCCGCGTAAATCCCGATCCCGTGGGAATATCGGGATAAGAAGTAGCCTATATGTTAATCCAGGTCTCCAACTATCTACATACCAAGTTTCATCGCAATCGGTTCAGTCGTTTTGGCGTGAAAGAGTAACAAACATTCATACATCCACACATCCATACATCCTCACAAACTTTCACGTTTATAATATTAGTAGGATTTTATATTCACTTACGCCATTGGCCTTAAACTCGTTACTCATAAAAATAAACTAAATGTATAGAATTGAATATGAACTATTCTATTTCAAACACATGATTTAACCCGGGAATTGAACCCAGTAATTGACTACAATACATATCAAATCAAAAATAAATTGTTTTGTGTGTACTTCCTCAATGATAACTATATTTTATTTATTTTCGACTATTGACAAATTCAACTCTACGTTCTATTATGTATATTCTGCAATCCAAGGAACTTTAATCCGGGCTTAAACCCAAAATTAAGTTTGAAATGTTTCCTGTTTAGGTACTTTCCCCACAGATAATAGTATTTTATTTATGCATTGTCGACTATGGTAATGTATATATATATTTTATTTTTACACTCTTCGATTTGACATCTCGAAGGATTTCTTTACCGAAGTTTTCAATTATTGTATGTAAGGTCATTAACTATATAATTCACACAATTTGTTTGACTGCATTATACTATGTAGGTGTGCTGTATTATACAACATGTCTCTAACATAATATAAAATATATCACTTCCTAAATAATATATAACTAGCTGTGCCCCGCGGTTTCACCCGCGTAACTCAGATGCCATGTGAATATCGGGATAAAAGTAGCTTATGTGTTAATCCAGGTCTCCAGCTATCTACATACGAAGTATCATCGCAATCGGTTCAGTAGTTTTTGCGTAAAAGAGTAACAAACATCCAAACCTCCTCACAAACTTTAAATTTTTTTTCACATTCAATATCTTTACTATAAAATATAAAACAAAGTCCACCGCTGCGTTTGTCTGTCTTTCTGTCTGTTTGCGATAAACTAAAAAAATACTGAACGGAATTTCATGCGGTTTTCACTAATAGACAGTGATTCATGAGGAAGGTTTAGGTGTATAATTTGTACCCGTGCGAAGCCGGGGCGGGTTGCTAGTGTTATATAAATGTATGTATACAGAGCCTTTCAACAAATCGCTAGTGTCTTGAAAATTCCCATTACGGACACAACCGTCAACAACGTCTGCCCTCACGCGTCTGCCTGCCCGCGTTCGGGACTCGGGTGGCTCACGTCACGCGGCGATGAGCGATGTCCCCCCCTCCACCGCACCGCACAATTTTATATTAATTTTATATCGTCGTAACTTTTAAAATATTCGACCAAATTACGTACTTTAAAAAGCAAAGTTTATCTACTTTGAATATCAGAAGCGATAAAAGTATTTATTTTGATAAAAATCAATTTGTTACTGATAAATGTTAATTGGAAAAAAAAATCATCAATATTTATGGTTCACTATTTTGGTAATAATGGCTTACACATAAAAGATAGATATATACTGTCGCGGACTTTTTTGTAGAACTATTTAGGAGAAACAATCCCACCGTACATTATATTCGTGTAACTGTTACAGTTTTTGCACCGCATGCCAGAATAGCTCGCAGATGACAATTTTTTTTCCTACTTACTTAACACTTATCATTATATATTGGCCAATATACACAATATCTTCATAAATTATAGCCTATGTGTTATTCTGATATATTAGCTATATTATTGTAAAGTTTCATTAAAATCCATCCATACTTTTTGCGTTAAAGAGTAACAAACATCCATACATCCGTACATCCTCACAAACTTTCACGTTTATAATATAATACTAATATTATAAACGTGAAAGTTTAAGTAGGATATCAATAAAAATAAAAAGCTGTTCCTTGGTAAGCGCACAATATGAGAATGGCTGGACTAAATTAGTTATTTTTTTTTTCCTTTTCAATGTTATTAATTGTCCGCATAAGGTTTTTAAGGTATAAAAAATTAGGAAATTTGCTCGAAAAAATTGGGATATTTGGGAAATACTGGAAATACTTTTTCTCATGAAATTGGTACTTTATTAAAATTGTGTCAGGACAACAACTGTCTGGTCTGCTAGTGTAACATAACATAAGTAGTAACATAAATTTGATATAAAAGGTTTTATAGGCGCTACGAAATACCAGAGAAATGATCGAAACAGCATTTCGCTCTAAAGTTTGGCCTATTTTAGGGTCGTATAGTAGACCTCCCGAATTTTATTTTAGGTTAATTTGTGATTAATTCAGATATCTTATTTTGAAACTGCCAAATCACGATAAAGTTGTTTGATGTTTATTTAAGGCTGGTGCTTAACTGTACATCAAACAATCTTTATTTATTAATTTAAAAAAAAAACCAATCCTAATCAAAAATACTGCATACGAAAATAGTTACCTAAAAATATTATTATTTTACCCACAATATGAGTTAGTAACGCATCGCTATTAATTGAAAAGCGGAACTTTTTTATGAACACGTAAATATCTGATAGTAACTAGCGCCCAATAAACTTTGTAATTCATTTTTGTAAACATCGAGTGATTTTACAATAGAATACGGTTCTCGTTATGGTCGTTGTTCTATCCTAACCTAAACCTAGCCTTTACGTTATGACATTATGACGTTATTTGGACGTTTGTACGCTCTGGTTAGTATATTTGATATGAAAATAATATTTTCGTACTTTACGGATGTACGTAATTGATGTAAATAAATTGATGGGTGATAAGTTTTTATAAGTGAATTTAAAAATAAGTATTCATTTAATACCCTCGATATTGATGGAGTATCCAGATTGGTTCAAAAAACATCGTCTGAAAAAAAAAACAAAAGTCATTGAAATTGGAACATAAAATTTTATATGTTGTTTAAAAATGTGCACTTTCACCGCACACTTTGGAAAAGCATTTTTCGAAAGGTTGATTGAACTTTTTTCGGCCTATTATACGGTTATATGCTCTATACCTTATACGCTCCTAAAATAAGACCTTTCTATAAAGTCTTGTATATTTCCTATTCAGTTGTACTGTTGTACTTAATTTCGGTCTCTTTGAATACACAACAAAATTTAGTTGTTTTAGGAATGTTTGTATACTCTCAGAAATATATAGTATATTATACGATGGCGGAGGACAAAGTCTTATAATACAAGTAACTAACTGGTTTTTTACTTTTATTTCAATAAATAAAATTTTCTTTTAAAAGATTTTCAACTACCGGTTTATTTAGTCATAGAAACTGTCATAAATTTTCTGTGAGATAAAATATTATTTTACTACGTAGCGTTTGACAAATTCGCGGCTTTTATTTTTATTGAAGTTTTTTGGCGAACTACGTTTTTTATTTGTTTGTACCTACTTCAGCGTCTGATGTAGTTATACATTTAGAATTTGTAAACGAAGCGATATACCTTCATATATGTACGAAATCCTTTGATGTCTCCAGTCACCAGAGCTTGATACATAACAACCCCGCCATAATGTTGTTTTATAATGTATTTGTATTTATTATTATTTTATTGTAAATTATGTGTACAGGCAGCACGGGATACTAAAAAAAAGATTTGCTATAAAGATTCTAATCAAAATTTAAACTACAAGAAAACTACTAGAACCCTAGCTGTGTCGGCGTTCGACCAAAATGTAAAGAAAGTAGTGCAAGTAGCGTCAGGCGGTGTCGTCCTCGGCGCGTTGCGCAGACGCAGCTTTGTTGGTCGCGCGTGCATCATCAAGAGCGATCGGGGTCAATTCAAACGCTAGCAATATCCCCTGAATATGCGTCTATGAAATATTATTATAGTAAATTAGAACGATTTTTATTTCGCTTCGACTATGTACGTTAGATAAAAGGAAAGTTATAATGGTTCCACCATCTTACCTAAAATAAGGCTACGTGTAGCTTTATTTTGTTTGTGTATACGTTTTTGTATCCCCAAAGGGGTAAGCAAGGCGACCAAACGCCAACATTTGACCAATTTTAATTTGGTCCGAATCACGTAATATTAGTCAACCTTTTCCCGCTTATTGGAAAATTTGGAACTCAAAGGTGGGAAAATTTGTAATTGAAAAGGAAAGATAAACAGAAGGACGGATTGAGGAGTGTAACCAATAGCTCAAGAAGGTCAGGGTTGCGAGCCCCGAGCCCCCCAAGAAAATATTTATTTAAATTAGTAAAATACTCCGATATGAAAAAATTATCTCATCTTCATGAGTCTCAAATCGATAAAACGTAATTATGCTTATTCGTGGGAGAGCCATGCCTCGGCACGTATGGGCTGGCTCGACCGGAGTGATACATCGGCCTCACTGAAAACAGGCAGTGAAGCAACGCTTGCATTTCTTTTCGCTTAGTGAGTGAGGTTACTGGAGGCCCTAACCCTTCCCCCCCCTCTCCTCCTCTTCCACCCTACCCCTACTTAAAGGCCGGCAACGCACTTGCGACTCTTGAGTTGTAGGTCATTTACCATCAGGTGACCCGTCTGCTCGTTTTCCCCCTATACCATAAACAAAAAAAAAAACAATTTAAGTTGCATTGTATGTATTTGAGAAAATGGTAAAAGAAAATATACTGAAAACTGACTTAAAAATAATAACTATATAATAATAATAACTGGATATGTACTCATGTTACAAATATGTATATAAATATAAATGTATATGTAAGTGTATATGTAGTGTGTGGACGTTTTTTTTTAAATTATTAAATGTACTTTTTATCCTATATAACTGACATGAAAAGCGGAAAATGCACTAAAACCCGAAAGCAAGAAATTTCATAGATAGCTGCTTATTTTATAATCTGTTTAACAAGAAGTTGTCTTTTGTTTGTCGTAAATGTTTTTTTAATTTATAATCACAGCCATGACATTAAAGCACATTTTTCGTCGCTTTTCCATCTTAAATCGAGACCGTATAAAAACCAGTTTCGTCGAGTTTTCTATGACTCATCATCGAAGTCACTATTTTAGTAGGCGCCTTTGGGCTTTTGGTTTTGTGGCCATAAATTTCACTCACGTAGCTCTCATCACTTTCCTATTACGTTTACAGTTACATGGTATTGATATTAATTTTGTTCAAGCCCTAGACACTATACGTTTTTAGAGCAATTTTCTTACTCAAATCAATGTTGGCAAGCACTGCCTTAATAACCAAACATACTGTTTTGATGACAATACGTTTGTAAGACATAATACCACATATCTACCTGCAACAATAGCTAATTAAATTAATCTTATTATGGTATTATTGCGAGAATATCAATTATAATCGCATCCAAAACGCATTAAATACATTTTACCGTCATTATTTGACATATAATACAAAATGACGTAACATATTAATTATATTAGGATGAAATCGGATCTAATTTTCCCGTTTTTAATTCCCAAAGTGACCGGTTAATGGCAATAGGACTTATAACTAATGATGTACATTAGTGAAACCAAATTAATGTTGTCAACAAAATGTCGGTGTTCGCTTTTGCCTGCTCTTTGGGGGATAAAGCCGTGAGAAAATGATTGTAAAAACTGAAGTTAAAATTATAAAGTTACCTATTTTAACAGACATGACCCGAAAGTTAATAACCATATGTTTTTACCTGACTTGACGTACCTGACAGATTTCAAATGTACTCAATTAATAAATTTATGCAACAGGTACAAATAAGTTGTGTTTACATGCTTATGAAATCATCTTCTCTTTTGAACAATAGCTTGATAACTTGATAATATATCTTACTTCTTAAATTTGTTATACAGGGTGTATTTGACAATGGAACACTTACTTAAATCACTGAAAGAGTTTGACTCTAGTATGCAGTTAAAAAAAAACTATTCCTTTAAAAGTTATGACCGTTTGAATTTCCAGATATTATTACCTCCGTTTCTCATAAAAACAGATGAAATGTGCGCAGTTGAAGATTTTACGTTTGTTGGTACATTATTTTTTAATTTTGGAACTATTCACTCAGTTATTGCGAAAATCCATAAAAACTAAATTAAAAAGTTTTCAAAGTTATTAACAGACGAAAAAAAGGAGGTTCTCAATGCGACCCTGCGATTTTTAAATATGTTCAGCCCTCACTCCGTTATTTATGGGATCCTGATAAAATTGAAAGAAACCCTCGAAAATTGTAGAAACGAATAGTGTTTCTGTTTACTTTTCATAACTTAATCAGGTATTTTCGTTTAGGAATCATCACATCAAGAAGTTGAGCTGAAGATGGAAACCATACCTTTATTAAACAATCAGAAGGTTGATATAAAAGCTGTAGTTTTAGTGACAGAAACCACTTAATATGCTTCAAAGAAAAGATATTTGATAGCGTTTTTAAGTATTGAGTATAAAATATATTTAAAGATAATACATTGTCAGAGTAATAAAGGATGAAGCAAACCACAAAAAAATAAAACTGACGAAAAGCACTAAAAAGCGAGGTGAATTAAATTGTTTAACTTTGTCTTAGTAAGTTTTTAAAAGGTATGTCATTAAGGATATCGTCATCGGAGGTGGTAGGCAAGAAAGTTCCTTTCAGAGTAGTTCTTAGTCCAAAGTCTGCCAAACCTAGGACACATCTGACTAGGAACTGCAACGGGGCCAAATCGATAATAATTAAAAAACCTTTTGCGTAAGTGTCTTGTCACCGAAGGCGGCTTATCCGTGCACGCTTTTCGAGAGTAAAATTAAAAGGAGGTTCTTATTGATCGTGGATGTTGGTATAATTCATTATTGGATGTGAATATTTAATTTCTGTTGGATTAACCGAAATATTTCTTCAAAATCATGATATCTTTTAACTTTTTTTATTGCTTGTTATGTAATGAATGAATGTTGAAAGTAATAAGCGTGCCTATTTTATTTATTTACATTGTTCAGACATACTGACAGAAACAGAATCTGACATCAGTTGAGATATACCTAATGTAATAAATCTGTAGCTTCGCACAGCATTATCACGAATTTTCTCGCTCACACAGATTTCCCGCCAGTTTCCCGCGAGAGAGCGAATGCTTAGGACGCATTTCGTGACGTCACACGGTTCATGTACAGAATGTCGCGCGATCATCTTTTGTTTTAAGTACATAAATATGACATTACTTATTTAGTGTATGTGCCGGTTTAAAAAAAAGAATTGATGAAAGTGATTTCACTACAAATTGTTTCGTTCCGAATTACGTAGTTAAGTGTTTTTTTTTTTAATAATAATAAGTGATCAAATTGCATTCTGTTGTGGAGAGATAGAATATGGCTTCCAAAATTTGCTGTTTACAAAAGGTGGGTGACAATGAGATATATTAGTTTTACGTACAAACAATTATCTACTAAAATTTAAAATTTTAATATTTAAAAAATATTTTAACTTACTAATTGAAACTGTGGACTAGATCATCAAAATTATTTAGTGTGACTTATTTAAACATTCAATTAATGGTTACTTTTTAATAAAAAAAATATTTGATAACAATTTTTTATATACGTAGGTACAACTGAATTTATTAAGTAACTAGCGGACCCGTCAGACGTTGTTCTGCCGGAACGTAAAAAGTATTACTCCCATAACCCTATCGCAGCGAAATCTATCGGACCCAATTGTAAATCTAAACCATTCTCGAATCCACCTGAAGACACACAAAAAATTTCAATAAAACCGGTCCAGCCGTTTAGGAGGAGTTCAGGAACGCATAGAAGAAATATATATATAAAGATTATAATTGTAATAATATGCAGCCCATTCCCATTTTAAAGGATACAAGTAACAGTATTTTTTGGACTTAGTCCACTCGTGACCACGATTAGTGCAATTCGATCGAAACATCGGTTAACCAAAAAAGTATTGTACCTAAAAACGGTGTTTGTACCTTGTAAATCATTTATTTGGACTTCTATATCCTACAGTTGGCAAGTAGAAGCAACTGCAAAACATATATTTTCACATAAAAAAAATTGTCAATACTAAAATTGATTGATGACTTTAGTCATACACGCGTTCATGTTTTTAAAGTTTGGCTAACAATGTAAATACATATGACGTGGCTAGATCTTAAAATCAATTACTTCATGATGTGTCCGATTTCATGAAATAGTCGTATTTCATGTAATGTTCCGTCACATCATGATATGATCAATCAATTTAGTCTTATGTATTTCGATGCGCTGAATCCGAATTTGAGGTTGGTTTAATCCGTACACCTTGAAAATTTTGAGTAAATTGCAAAAAACCGCTAAAAATAGCAAAAATGCAGTTATGGAAGCGAGTTTCAAATCTGAAGTTGATTTAGCTCGTCAACCCTCCAAATTGAGAGTAAATTGCAAAAAAAACACTGAAAATCGCTAAAAATAGTGAAAATTGAACTTACGCAAACAAAAAAAAAATGGGTAACAAAATCAAGTATTTTTCTTATGTATTTTGACTCTTTGAATTCAAATCTAAAGTCCGTTTGGCTTGCACACCCTCCAACTTTGAATAAATGGTAAAAAACGCTAAAAAAAACAAAAAATTACCTCTCAATTTGGAGGGTTGACGAGCTCTTTTCCCTCTAACCTTCTCGCTATATATCTTCCCCCATTCCCCTACAAATATATTAAGAGGATATGAAAAATCATGATGAGGTCAGACGAAATAATTGATACATATAAAACAAATTAAGACATGTTTACTCAAACACAATGAATTTATAATAAAATAAAATTGGTGTTCATAATATTACAGTCTAGCTTTTGTCCGCAGATTCCTCCACCTGGATTTCATTACTATTATTGTTTTGTGTATTAACAACAGGATACAACGTATCTGTGTGGCAATTTTACTCAGTAATAAAGAAGATACAACCATTTTCAGCAAACCCTTCAGAAAATACTCTTAGTTTTGCCAGAACTTCTTAATATTCCGGGCTATTTTTATTTCTTCTTTTACGAAAGCATAATCTGTCAAATTGTTCTCTAATGATAAGCTCATGAACAGACTGCATTTAATATATATGTGTAGATATGCGGTCGTATTCCCAAAATGTGTTTTGGGGAAACTTGCCATGTTTCGGAACCAACTCTTCTATATCACAGAGCCAAGTAACGTATAGCGTCGGATGCTTCTGTCCTAAATACTATTTAATCACGTGTCACATATTGACACTTGCCTTAATTTAAAATAATACACGAACTCTGCACTGTTGTAAAAATAAAATCTATCAAATTCTTTTACGTTTATTACAACCATTACTATGTTGTGACATTAAGCTAACACCTGGTTTTTATACAGCACAATGTACTGGCATATTTGTAAACAGCCATTTTCATTTACTTTTGTATACATTTGCTGCTACGAAAGATCTGTATACATTACGCGGTTTATTTGTAAAATTATGTAATCGTATTTGATTTTGAAGGTATTGCATATGCATTGTTAGGGTTAGGGGCTTAAAATCTGAAACTTTTTATTCGTATCTGTCGTGGGCTGGCTTGACCGAAGTGATAGCATGGCCTCACAGAAAACCGGCGTGAAACTTGCACTGTGTTTCGCCGAGTGAGTGAGGTTATTGGAAGCCCTTACCCTGACCAGTCTGCTCGTTTAATCCCCTCCCCTCTCTCCTTCGTATAAAAAAAGAAATATAGAAAGAGTATAAGAAGGCTTGATGGTCGTTACTCATGTATTTACTGTTAAAAATGTTCATCCTGAGTTTCCTTAATAAAAATAGGTATTTATCCAATATTGGTTTTTATCTCCCAAGTTCTTAATACCACTTACATAAGAGGCTTGGCCTTATCTCAGTTTTAGAAATTCAAATTCAAATTCAAAATAATTTATTCAATTAAGACACTAAGTGACATTTATGAACGTTAAATTGAAGTTAGAGTTAAAATCATAGATCGGCGCAAACAGACGCCACAGCATGTACTGGATTGTCGAGGTATATTAGGTGAAAATACCAAAATCTACTGCCTGCTTGGGTCGATCTATAACTTCCAGTTCCCAAAATGCGTAGAGCCTTATGAGAAGAATACTGGCAAAGAAACTCAAGGTATCAAAGCACTTGGAACTTAAGGTAACCAAAGTCCATGAAACAAAAAAAATACCATTTTATCAGATTTCCACTTCTTGACGGCTCTCATTATCAGGGTGCTATCGATTTCAGATTGAAACACCTCAGTTTCATTACAATATGTTTTTTTGCCAGCCCTCATAGGAAGCAGATACTGGTGTCTAAATGTACACACTTGCATCACCGCTGATGTCACTTATGTGTTGCTATGGAGCTATGTTTGCTTTACTTACCAGCAGACAAAAAACAGTTAAGCGCTAGTACATGCAACAGTGCAGTTTGCGATCTTATCTATTCTAATAGGTACAATGAAACTAAATACTGTGTTTTTTTTGGTTCAACATAATATAATTTATGAAACTACAAAGCAGATATGAAAAGGCTTTTTTAGTTTTATAGCCCAATTCTTGAGGAAGGTTTTTTAACATCACGCTACGGTCCTTAGGAGTAGAGTAGTGAACATAAACTATGGTTGACGGCTAGGGTGTTATATTAAAGCTCACTAGTGAACCTCCTTTACCACACGATACGATTCGAGCACAAACTAATCTTTATATCAATTACAAATATCATATGCAGCGCGTTAAATCTATGGCAATTTAGTAGCAAATTCCTTTGCCGGTTTTTAATAACGGTTATGACAATAAATAGATTTTCTAATAAATGGTTTTTAACTATTCTAATTAATCTTGTTAAATAGGTTGTGTAGAGAGAATCTTAATTTACACATAATGTTAATAATTTCTCCTTATGCTTTTGACCTACCACTTAGTTTGTTTTGCAACTTAGAATGCGTGCAATCAGAAGTTTAAAAAAGAAATTGTTTCAGTTGGTGAAAACTCTAATATCACACAGGTATTACACAACTTCGATTCACGTAATATCTGTAATATTAATTGCAATTTCTAATTAGTTTAACGTACACATGACTTTGCCTCTAACGTTCTCTGCTAACCTCTATTCACTAGACGGTTTGCTGGAAGAAAACTCAGGTTTGGGTTAAGCTCGCCTTTGTACATACAATTTCCTTGATTTTAAGATATGTGCTATCACTACATATTATAAAACAAAGTCCCCTGCCGCGTCTGTCTATTCGCGATAAACTGAAAAACTACTGAATGGATTTTCACGCAGTTTTCACTAGACACAGTTTGCTCTGATGTATGCCTTCTTGCAGGCCTTTGTGGACTGTTCAGAAAGCATTATACAGTAAAAATAAGGGTGTTTCTATAGTATTAAATCGTTTCGACAATGTATTTACAACATAATCTTGTGGTTCACCAGATTCACGATTTTTTTTTATATTGAAAATTGTTTTAAAATATTGAAATTGTACGGAACAAAACAACGACAACACAAAAACATGTGGCTGTGTTATGTTGTCATTGACAGACGAGTGCGGAAGTCATTGATTGATTGTATTTCAAGCCTCTAGGCGAGTTTTAAACAATATGGAAATATGTCATTGAAACCTAGCATGATATATGCTTTCATTTATTAAATTGCGTCCACAACGTAATATACTTAATCAAAGCTCACTCTGATACCGGTCTGACACTCCTAACTAGTTAATGTATAAAAGTAAAAGGAAATAATCATTAAAGTATAAAAGAAAACCAACTATTGATCACAGTCTACTATGTTCGACATCGAACTTAGAAGCATACAATTGCACCAGTGCAACGAAACCATATCTGTTGTCTCCTGGCTCGATAGATAGCGTTGACGGCAAATTAAATCGCGATATGGTTTCGTTAACATTTTATGTACAAATAATCAAGCATTTTTGCTATTGTTGAGAGCTCTGATTTTATCTGCTAGCATTCAACAACACTGTAGTGACCTCTGTGGAAATATACGTATTCTTACGAGAAGCCGAGTATTATTTACACCGCTCACCAACCCGGTCCATACTCAACTATGATAGAAATATTTATAGAAAATGGTGGGTACTCTGATTAACAATTCTTCATTCAAAAGTGAATAAGTAGAAAGACGATTACATGAAGGAGTTCTCTAGAACACACATTAACAATAAGATAAGTTTCTTCGAATCAATTGATCCGTTTAGCCTTTTATCTTAAAACGAAAACTTTCAATAGGTATATAATATGTATCTTGTGTGCCAACCACTATTGGAAACATACATGTCATATATTATAACCAAATCATCAGAGTAGACAACCGGCAAAAGCGCAAAAGTAAACAACCTTTTTGTGAGGTACAAAGGTTTAAATTTTCAACACGCTTTTATGAGAAACTAGCAGCGCCCCACGATTTCACCCGCGTAAGTCTCGATCCCGTGGGAATATCGAGATAAAAAGTAATCTATGCGTTAATCCAGGTCTCCAGCTATCTACATACCAAGTTTCATCGCAATCGGTTCAGTAGTTTTGGCGTGAAAGAGTAACAAACATCCATCCATCCATCCAAACTTTCACATTTATAATATTAGTGGGATAAATCAAGTTTAATTAACAAATCTTAGAGATCAATTTTAACTGATTTCTAATTATCGTATAAATGAAACTTTGTGTCTACCTACACATATGTATTACGGATGACAATACTACCATTTGGCACCTTGGATGGAGCCCTGACGTAGATAGTGAAAATGTTCATCAGTCGCTACTAGTATCCCCTCGAGATTGGGCTCTCAAGATTCGATTCATTTTGACGTGTTTGGACGACTAACAGATTGGGCTTAGGGACGATTGTCCAATGATTGGAGCCAGAAGATGAGTAGCTAAGCTCTTTTTTACTTTTTTATTTGGTTCGCTATCAAAATTAGTTTAGTTTTCAATAGTTCCCACCCGAGTCTTTGGGTGTTCTTTGTGTCCGTTGTTTGTATGTTAGTAAAGTCCCCCGCGACACAGGAGTAATTCCTAATGCGGGAATTGTCTTTAAAAAAAAATGTTAATCACTACAGTTACTAAGCAGAATGAACCTGAGGTTTTTTGTGATGATTTCATATGTGTAAACGTTTTGTTACAGAAATGTGTAATGATCATATTTTAGGAGCGTTATGTTAAGCCCAAAAATAGTCGAATCGAGTCAGCATAAAAGAAACGGATATAAAAACAAAATGTATAAGTTTATATTCTTACAAAAATGCTTTGCCTAGTGTATTTTCATATTTGTTGTTGTTATTTACTTTTACGCGCGGCGAAAAAGTTATTTCTTGTTTATCTTTTGGGAACAGTACCTTAAATTAAGATCACACCTATCTGTAACACCTTTTATGAATAGAATTTATCAATTATCACTAAAATCAATTTCTTACAGGCAACCTTTGGGTGGACAAAGATGACAGTAAATAAAAGAAATAGTAGGTACTTTTTGGTGTAAGAGAGCTGCACGACAGTTTTGACCCAAAATCCATCGTATGTGGATCAATTCAAAAAGTCTTGATACATTTAAGTATACATCAGTATATTGGAAAATTTATTATTCTCCAGTTCACACAATTTTATGTAAAACTCGACCAAGAGCAATCATTTTAAATTGACTATAGTCTATCTAATCTAAGAAGTACCGTTTGACGTTTCATACTTTTCAAGCCGAAACAACTTTGTATAGGCGTAACTCAAATAGTTTCAATAACCTTTTCCGTAAAACCATGGAATTATGAAACTATTTTTATTTTATCACAAGATGTACAATTCTTAATGACTAAATTCAAATTAAAATCTATTAAACAATGCAAAATAACTAAAATATACAATAGATAGCTTTTACTTAGACTTCGTTTCAAAGTCACGTAGTTAGGTCCAGGGGGGGGGGGGACGACGACACTTAGAGGAAAGGGCCCAATGACATTTTTGACAGAAAAACCCAAGAAAATAATAATGGACGACTTCGACAGAGATGTTCATTTCGATCATTTCATGGACAATCAAATAGTGATTAGTTTAAATGACGATGATGACGACGACGATTTATCCGGTGGTAGTAGTGAATAAACAATTTTTTATCACATACTTTTTTTTGCAATTATACCCTCAAAACACTTGTATACGAAACGCAAAGCAGCGTCCTATGTAAATAACTACAATGTTTATGGTGCCAAATCTAAGAAAATAAGGGAACTAACATTAATAAAAAATTTAGTTAGTTTTCATCATAATACTTCATGAAAATGAATGATTATAAGTCAAATTAAAATAAGTCACCTCTGTTTAAATGGACTGACGTGAACTTCATGCATATTACTTAGACCCAACCCGCCTATCTCGTGTAGTGTATATGTTACTGTAAATCTCCGAACTTCAGTAAATCCAAAGATTTTCCAGTAAAACCTAAAATTTACCAACTGTTTATGGCAAAAGGCTGAACTACTCTTTGCTCATGTATGTGCACAACAAGTAATGAGAGCGGTCGGTGAGTACCAGGACCGAATCACTTCTACGAAAATCAATAATGCACAATGTCGGTTAGGTTAGGATTTAACTGAAAAGTCCGACAAATTATCTCTCTTATGAAATTCTGAAATTTATCTAAACACTTTGGTATATACTAAGATTTACTAGTAAAACCTATGATAAACCAATATACGGGCTTTTACTGTAACACACATAAATTTGTAAAACTGGAATCGATTAGTAAATACAAAGAAATGATATCGATATCTCTTAAGATTCGGATATTGCAGTAATCGATTTCTTTGACCCCATACCTATTCATTAATCTGTCACAACTGTCAAACGGTACTTCTTAGATTAGATGGACTAGTTTTTAAATTTTTGACTTGAAGTACAATGTTTCAAATTCCGTTATATACAAACCAGAAGTAATTACGTTTCAAGCGACTTTGTCAATTATTTTAACAATATGCGTTTGAAGCGATACAACCAAACACTTATATTACAAAACTAAGTTGAATCATCACTACATATTATAAAACAAACTCCCCCGCCGCGTCTGTCTGTTCGCGATAAACTGAAAAACTACTGAACGGATTTTCATGCAGTTTTCACCAATAGACAGAGTAATTCATGAGGAACGTTTAGGTGTATAATTTGTCAACGTTTTGTTTAAATTGGTTGAATATGATGATGATTGTTGAAGATGTCATTACTACCCATGCGAAGCTAGTATTAGATATTTCAAACGTAATTATGAAATACGATTCAACAAACCAATGAAAATCGGGCGTCTTCCAATCGATCTATTGAAATAATTGTGAGAATCAAGTACAAAAAATATGCTTTTAAGATTTTCAACCCAGCTGAAACAAGGCTAGTATGAAATAAAATATCAGTTTGATCGATAAGCTTTCTAATCGTCAAACTTTAAAATGTTTCAATTCAGATAGATTGAAGCATTATAAATGATCAAACAACCTCACAGTACACTTTGTTCTTAAAAGAATGTTTGTTCAAACAAGACTACTACATGTACTATTTATATGTAAACTAAGTTTTTTTTTAACATTTATTTATTTTTGGGCATTAATAGGACATGTCAGTCCTTTTATATTTTATGACATTATTAAGTTTAACTTAGGTTACTTTTGTGTTCCCGACAACAAGGGGCTTCACGCACTGGCGGAATGCCTGGCCTGGGCTAGCCAGCGCCGTGATTTCGTCGTGGCAGTCGGTACTGCGGGTAGTCTCTCGCTACCAACCGTTCTGGCCGCGTCGCCTCCTGCGAGGGAGCAATATCCGCAAAGGAGGCGACGGAACAGGAAAGAAAAGGGAGAACAATTCTCTCTGCCCGCAGTAAACGCACCCGGTGCTGGAGGGCGTTTAATGATCTCCGGCCACCTTAGGAAGGGGCCTGCCGGCTTCGAACTTTTGGGGAAGTCTTATCCGAACAAATACAGGCCCGAGAGGCAGTGCGCATATGAGTGCAGCCAACGGGAAATAATCGTACCTTATTCTAATTACTAATGAGAGATACAAGTGAGATTTTAAAGAATAGAGCCTATCAATTTAAATACTTATAATACTAATAATGTTAGTAGTAGAAATATCAACGAAAAGGATGTATGGACGTTTGTTACTCTTTCAACCAAAAACTACTGAACGGATTCTGATGAAACTTTGCAGTATTATAGCATATACATCAAAATAAAATATATTCTATTATCCATAAATATACATATTGAGTAAAGGGGGAAAATATAATGGTAAGTATCTAGCAAGTCGGAAAAAAAGCCTGCTATCTGAGAGCTGGATCATTGGCTGGATTATTTATTTTAAAACGTTTGACGTTGACAACATCATGAATACATTTAAATTAGAGACTGTACTTACATTTACCACTAAACATACATTTATAAAAAATATAAATTATTATTAATTATTATTACTGAGTATACCAAACCAACACTTTTTCATGGGCGAATTTAGTTTTAAAAAGAATTCCCTACACATATTAATATATCTATAGATTGCTGACTTTAAATCCTAAAACTTATACGAAATGGTGTCCATAGATATTTATAGAAACACGTTTTAATGAAATCTAGGCAGAAAAATACTTCCCAAATTTTCGTTATTTGCCCGTGGCTCTACCGCGTAATTCAACTATGGTATTGTTTACTGTTCGTGGTTTTATAATTAAATTTTATGAACGATTGTTATAATTATCAATTAGAGTTATCACTATAAATCATTTTATACATTCTGGGTCTTAACTATCACAGAGATTGGTAGTGAATAATAATAATTTGACACATCTCACACACGGCCGTCTGATCCCAAACTAGGCAGAGCCTGTGCTATGGTAACCAGACTGCTGATAAACATATTTATATATTTCTAAATACACACATATTATAGAAAAAGTACTCCTAAAAACAGAACAAATGATCATGCTCATCACATAATTATTTGTCCTGGGTGGGAATCAAATCCACGACCTTTGGCTCAGCAGTCAGGGTCAGTAACCACTAGAGCAACAAGCCAGTCAAATAAATACTCATAGGTACATATTAATTAATCTTTGATATTTGGGCCCTCTCTTACCAATATTTGTAGTGAATTTAAATGGTCATAATAAACTATGCAGTATAATTATAACATATATGTCGCCGCATCATTAATTAGATGATTGTATTATTATAAGTTCATATTAATTCAATAAGAAACAATTCTAGATTTAATAAACAATTGTAATTCGAGTTCAACTATGACATTACATAGAACTATGTAAGTATTTAATTGTGTGGGTATTTATTAGAAAATCACTTCCTAACATTATTACCTCAATATTACTAAACATAATTTACGTACTTAGTAGTTGTTAAACAGTTTCTAAAAGATTATAAGTAACTAATATTTGATTGTTCCGGAAGTGTTATTATTAGGAATGTAAAAGCCTTTTTAATTATTTCAAAATAACCTTTAATAAACCTTCGGACTTTATGTGCTAAATCATTCTTGATTTAATTAGCTAAATTATCAAACATTATAACGTCAAATAGTAATTTTGTAATAAAACTCCAGCCACGTGTTAATGTGACGTAAACTTTGAAATGGCGGGGAGTACATTATAAAAGCCAGTGATTTGAGTCGAGAGGCTCACTTTACTGGCGACATCGGAAGGAGCAACATTGTGAGTAAACTATGTTAATTTGATTTTAAATAAATAGATGTTCTAATGTTTAATTTACTTGCTTTTTATTGCTAAACCTATTTCTGTAAATATTTTACTAGCTTATATATGCATCGTATAACAATTATAGAAGTATCAATCCTATGATAATGTAAGCAGATCCGATGGCCCAAACAGGGTCAGCGGGTCTGCCCTTTTTTTAATAACCCCTCATAATTATATTCGACATCAGAAGTGGGATACTCACTTACAGTCTACTGTCTTTGATAATTTATTTTTCAGATTCTTCTAAACTACCCACATAAACGTTACTTTTGTAACCATTACATCCACCACACCAGAATGGAAGCAAAAAACACGTCTCCGGTATTGCCACCTACGCCAACATGTCCTGTGGCTGTACCCGATAATTCCAGTACCAGTGCATCTTCCAATAGCAACGTCCTGACGCTACAGCAGCAGAGCGGTAACGTACCACCTGAATTTTACTTAAATATGATTACAATGATGAAAAATATGAGTGAACGGCTATCGAGCCAACACGAGAAGATTAAAATTACCGATATATTTCTACCTTCGTACGACCCAGACGGTAACGTAGGGGTCCGCGAGTGGTGTAATCATATTTCCTCTGCTAAAACTAATTACAAACTCAGTGATTACGATATACGTATGAAAGTAACTAGCCTGCTAAAGGGCCGTGCTAAGATGTGGGCGGACGATTGGCTTGTTACTACGTCCTCCTGGGATGAATTACGTCAAAGTATTATAACGACGTTTGAACCTGAAAACCGTTACTCTCGTGATGTGCTGAAGTTTAAAGAACATAACTATGACCCTTCTATAGATAGATATTGCGGAGTTTTTATCGAAATCATGGATTCTGTGGCGACGCGTCACAAAAGATAAGCTAGACAATGATGATGCTGTGGAAGCGGTGATAGGAACTGTTAGTGACGAACGCCTCAGAATTGAATTAATGAATGCCAGAGCCACCTCGGTGCCAGAGTTGATTTCGGTCGCTTCATCTATACGTATTAAGCGTCCAAATGCAAATTACAATCCACCACCTTTGAAACGTTTAAAATATTCAATTGACAATAGAAATACTCCTTATTGTAACTTCTGCAGAAAATCGGGCCATACTATTCGTGACTGCCGTCATAAAAATACACCAATAATCTCTGAGAAGCACACGACTGATAAAACCCCCGGTGTACCATCAACACCGGTACCTAGGCCAAACGACAATAGGTTTTGTTCATTTTGTTCAAGAACGGGTCATACGTTTGATACGTGTTTTCGCCGCGAAAAACAGATAACCTCTAACGTAAATTCAGTTTCCAATAATAAATCTAGCTTAAACACCATGCGTATGCGAGTGGGTGAAGCAACTATTGATGCCATTTTTGATAGTGGTGCCGAATGCTCATTGATCCGCGAATCTATTGCAAACAAATTGCCGGGAAGCCGAAGACGGGTCGTTAACTATTTACGTGGAATAGGACCATTTCCTGTTGTTTCTATTAGTATGCTGACAACAGTGTGTATTATTGATCTTATAAACGTCGAAATTGAATTTCATGTTTTACCAGATTACGAAATGACGTCGGACGTATTAATAGGTGCAAATTTATTAAATGGTACAGGTTTAAGCGTAATTGTCACACAAGATAGAGCGACATTATGTTCCCCAACCCGCGTCATGCACATGCAAACAAAAACTGACTTGTTTTACAAAATAAATCATGATCTTGGCAGCGAAGACGAGGTTAACGAACTCCTCATACTGCTTAATAAATACTCTGATATATTTACTCGTGGTTTTTCAAAGACACGTGTCAATACGGGTCAGTTGGAGATTCGTCTCAAAAACCCGGATAAATTTGTCGAAAGAAGACCTTATAGGTTAAGCCCAGTTGAGCGCGAAAAAGTTAAGCAAATAATTAAAGAGTTACTCGAAAATGGCATTGTTCAGGAAAGTAAATCTCCATACTCTAGTCCGATAATTTTAGTGAAGAAAAAGAACGGTGACGATCGCATGTGCGTGGATTACAGAGAATTAAACGCGAATACTGTACGCGATCATTATCCTATACCCTTAATCGCTGACCAAATCGATCAATTAGCTGGTGGCCTATACTACTCCACATTAGATATGGCATCTGGTTTCCATCAGATCCGAGTTGCTCCTGATTCAATGGAAAAGACCGCTTTCGTCACTCCGGACGGTCTTTACCATTATAAAACTATGCCCTTCGGCTTAACCAATGCACCAGCAGTCTATCAAAGATGCATCAATCGCGCTCTAGGTAATCTTTTAAACCCAGGCAGTGCTGACAAAGCACATAACGACAGCGTAGCTCAGGTCTATATCGATGACGTCATTAGCAAATGTCGGGATTTTCCGTCCGGCCTCGGACACCTAGAACGAATTCTAATAGCATTACGTAAATCAGGATTTTCGGTCAATATCGATAAATGTTTGTTCTTTAAGCGATCTATCGAGTATTTAGGTAACGTAATAGAGAACGGTCAAGTACGTCCTAGTCCTAAAAAGGTTGAAGCTTTAGTGAAAGCCCCTGTACCGACTAACGCTAAACATATTCGGCAATTTAATGGCCTAGCAGGATACTTTCGCCGCTTTATACCAAATTTTGCTCGCACTATGGCTCCTTTATACGAGCTGACTAAGCAAGGCGCGAGGTGGCAGTGGACTCATGTTCACGAGGAGGCACGTCAGAAGATTATCCATCATTTAACTTCCACGCCTGTCCTTACAATATTCCAAGAAGGCGAATCGATTGAACTATTTACAGACGCAAGTAGTCTTGGTTTCGGAGCAATACTTGTTCAGGTCATTAAGGGTCGGCAACACGTTGTGGCCTACTTCAGCATGCGTACAACAGACACGGAAAGTCGGTATCACTCTTACGAACTGGAGACACTTGCAGTAGTTCGAGCGATAAAACATTTTCGGCATTTCCTATATGGGCGTCACTTTAAAGTGATTACCGACTGTAACGCTCTCAAAGCTTCTAAGCACAAGAAAGACTTGTTACCCCGTATCCATCGATGGTGGGCATACCTCCAAAATTTTGATTTTGAAATAGAATACAGGAAGGGCGAGCGGATGCAGCATGCAGACTTCCTAAGTAGAAATCCAGATCCCTTGACAGTCAACGTGATGACCAATAACTTG
This sequence comes from Callimorpha dominula, assembly GCA_949752705.1. Classification (NCBI taxonomy): domain Eukaryota; kingdom Metazoa; phylum Arthropoda; class Insecta; order Lepidoptera; family Erebidae; genus Callimorpha; species Callimorpha dominula. The sequence goes on from OX456991.1 coordinate 6,445,294, forward strand.
GACTGGATAAACATCGAACAACGTCGAGATAACCATTTGCGTGGTATTATCGATGCCTTGTGTAGAGGTGAAGTTGTTCCCGGATACCAAATGCAAGGAAATGTGCTTAAGTTTGAGAAACACGATCCCATTTTTGGTACACAAAGACTGATTGTTGTACCTAGATCTTTTCAGTGGAGTCTAATTAACACATTTCACAGTGCCCTTAAACACACAGGCTGGGAGAAGACCCTTCATAAAATAAGGGAATGTTATTATTTTGACAAAATGAGCACCATCGTTAGGGACTTTGTTGATAACTGCATTATATGCAGAACATCGAAACAAACATCCGGCGCAACGCAAGTACAGTTGCATCCTATCGTCAAACCAACTGTGCCATTTGAAGTGATACATATGGACGTAACAGGTAAGCTGGGTACTCCACATGAACAAGAGTACGTCGTGGTCACAGTGGACGCTTTTACTAAATATGTTTTGCTTCGTCACACCAATGACAAAAGTCAACACAGCACCTTAGCTGCATTAAAACAAGTAGTTCATCTTTTCGGAGCTCCTAGACAAGTTATCGTTGATGGAGGACGTGAGTTCCTAGGGGAATATAAACATTATTGTGATGTGTTCGGCATAAACATTCACGCCATATCCCCAGGAATCAGCAGAGATAACGGGCAAGTGGAGCGAGTGATGGCGACATTAAAGAACAGTCTTGTCATGATCAAAAACTACGAGACTCCAGACTGGCACACTGCATTAGAAAGCCTTCAACTTGCTCTTAACTGCACAGTACACAGAACTACAGGGGTAGCTCCACTTACTTTACTTACTAGACGTCAAAACTGCGTACCAGCAGAGCTGCTTAACTTGGTCAACCTTGATAATACCTCAATTGACTTCGAAGCTCTCGAACGGCATGTACGACAGCGAATGACCGAGGTATCAGCTAAAGACAAGGCTAGATTTGATAGTGGCCGCGCAAAAATTCACCATTTTCAGCGTGGCGACTTTGTTCTGATTAAGAATAACCCTAGGAATCAGACCTCTCTTGATCTCAAATTTAGTGTTCCTTACGAAGTTCACAGGGTGCTTGAAAACGACCGCTACCTTGTAAAGAAAGTAGTGGGACACCATGGACGAGCACGGAAGGTCGCACACGATCAGTTGCGGCGCGCCCCTCAACCTGGTGACGCTCAGACGACCGTGTCGCCCCCAGATAATCAGCAACCTGGGCCATCGGGTGTGGTGGAAGCACTGCACGCGCTAGCCACAACTGATAAAGTTTCCGAATCCTCCAGCACAACAGATTAAACATCTGGTGAGAACTTTTCATTCTGTTCTTTATTAAATATGCACTAAAGCATATACACAAACAAAAAAAAAAAAAAAAAATTATAAAAAAAAAAAAAAAAAAAATTATTTGAAATACTTATTGGCGCGTGGAGGCGACCAATAAGTCTGTTACTATAATTCAGAACATAAAAAGATGCTTATTGGCGTGTGGAGCCGACTAATAAGCCAATTAATCATGTTCTGACCAAAAGATGCTTATTGGCGTGTGGAGCCGACCAATAAAGCCACTAATGAACCTATCCTGAAAGAATTAAAAATCCCCTGTGTACCACGGCGTACTAGACCGCCTAGAGCACAGCATCGACCTTTACCACTATCCTTTAGGGCCTCTGCATTTTGCAGCACCAACCTCACCCACACCTATCCTATTATCCAAAAAAAAAAAAAAAAATAATAATAATAAAAAAAAAAAAAAAAAAAAAAAAAGGACATGTTACTGTTGTCATGTGGAATGAGCAGTAATAACTACAGTAATGATCTACCTTACTGTTTTCATGTGAAATGAACAGTAATCATTTTAGTAATTCTACCGCACTGTCATTCATGTGGAATGAGCAGTGATGCATATAACCAGTTACAATAAACATTTTTCAATTTTAGGCTTGTGTGTACTGTGGAAGTGCCAAGCCTCGCAAAATTATATTCCTCTTACAGAAAGAGCCGTCTGCGATGCAGAGCGCGCATCGCAAATCAGTATGGCCGTGTCGCCGCATCATTAATTAGATGATTGTATTATTATAAGTTCATATTAATTCAATAAGAAACAATTCTAGATTTAATAAACAATTGTAATTCGAGTTCAACTATGACATTACATAGAACTATGTAAGTATTTAATTGTGTGGGTATTTATTAGAAAATCACTTCCTAACATTATTACCTCAATATTACTAAACATAATTTACGTACTTAGTAGTTGTTAAACAGTTTCTAAAAGATTATAAGTAACTAATATTTGATTGTTCCGGAAGTGTTATTATTAGGAATGTAAAAGCCTTTTTAATTATTTCAAAATAACCTTTAATAAACCTTCGGACTTTATGTGCTAAATCATTCTTGATTTAATTAGCTAAATTATCAAACATTATAACGTCAAATAGTAATTTTGTAATAAAACTCCAGCCACGTGTTAATGTGACGTAAACTTTGAAATGGCGGGGAGTACATTATAAAAGCCAGTGATTTGAGTCGAGAGGCTCACTTTACTGGCGACATCGGAAGGAGCAACATTGTGAGTAAACTATGTTAATTTGATTTTAAATAAATAGATGTTCTAATGTTTAATTTACTTGCTTTTTATTGCTAAACCTATTTCTGTAAATATTTTACTAGCTTATATATGCATCGTATAACAATTATAGAAGTATCAATCCTATGATAATGTAAGCAGATCCGATGGCCCAAACAGGGTCAGCGGGTCTGCCCTTTTTTTAATAACCCCTCATAATTATATTCGACATATACATATACAACATATCTCGTAAGATACATAATTTTTAAACATAAGTTATATTGAAAAATAATATGCATATTGTTTATATATCCGTTTTCACAATAAAATTTAGCTTTCTGCACTTCCTCCATTCGCGGAATGTTATTAAAAACGTGTAGAAACAAAATAATACTCTTCATGTATTGGCAAATAAAAAAACAGTTACAGATAATAACTGTAACTGTTTGTTGTATAATGTAGTACGTATGAGAACGTCATCGCGTCAGTCCGACTTGTATGAAGCCAGTTTTTAGTACTGTGTTATAAATATTTTCGATGATTTGTTAGTTGTTCGTTTTTTTTAAGGCTTCCAGCTAGAGCTGAGTTTTGGTTTTTATGTTCCATAACTCATACGGAAATATAATAAATGTTCCGTGTAGATAAGAACATGTTGTTTTAAATCACATTCAGATGCGTCTTAAGTTTCTTGAAAATTCCTAAGTGACGTCAACTTCTATTAAATAAATCAGACTGTCGTGTGTGAGATGTGTAAAGTTATTATAATTATTAAAATCTCAATTATTTGCTTTAAAACGCGACAAAACTCTTGGTTAATAAAATGGAAAGTCAATTCTCTAAGAGTTATAAGATATGAATATATGTAAGGGGAATATAGATCCTCGATTACAGAGGATTTACTAATAACGGTCGGTAACGGAATGACGGTCGCCTTGTGGTCGATCCTCGACCATATTTTATTAAATTTTGAATGATTTTTTGTTTTATTGACATATTTTATAATTAATAATAAAAAATATGTAATATTTATAGTATATTTCTAGTACCTATACGTTGAACTGTTATCGTATAGACTTTTAGGACCAGGTCAACATATAATGATACTGGAAACATGTATTTTCTTTTTTATGGTATAGGGGCAAACGAGCAGACGGGTCACCTGATGGTAAAGGACTACCAACATGGCATGGCATACCTATGGGCACCTGCAACTCAAGTGTTACAAGTGCACTGCCGGCCTTAAAGGTGGGAGTAGGGGAAGGGGAGGAAAGGAGAGGCGAGAGGGAGAAGGAAGGATTAGGGCCTCCGGTAACCTCACTCACTCGGCAAAAAGCAATGAATCACTGCCGGTTTTCTGTGAGGCGGTGGTATCGCTCCGTTCGATCCAGCCCATACGTGCCGAAGCATGGCTCTTCCACGATTGTAATTTAATGTACCTAGCTAATTTCATATATTTTTTTAATATTGTTTAAATATTTTAACTTTCGCCACTTCTACATATGTGTATAAACTTTAGATTTACCAAATTACAAATTTCGTGCGGCTTATAATAGGGTACAATTGGTACAAAGTCTCCACGTATTAATATATAATTATGGACGATTATTCATAGCTGTCACTTGATGGTCACAGTGAAGTCATAATAAACAGAGATATACTAAACACCTGATAAACCTCCTTATCCAGTTTTTTTTATTTTTTTTTTATAAACTTTATGCACATAGAGTACAGAGGCGGACTTAATGCCATAGCCATAGCAGTTTAGCCAACCTTAGATGGGAAAAGATATTTTTCTTACTCATTATACGAATTCCAACTCTTTATTCGAAGAATTTTTTATTGTCATATTGTTACAGTTTAATAAAAAAAACTTAATTTAAATTATTTTTCTCTCTCATATAGCATCATAAATATTAGTTTTCAGATAATTATGCTGGTCCACAAATTTTGACCATGGGGCAAAAAAGAAACCATTACGTTCTGGCCACGTGGCTTAAGTTACTTTCCAAACTATGAAAACCGTCATTACTGAGTTTAATAACTTTCCAAGGTGTTTGTTTATATAAGTTGCCTACAAGAAAACATTATATATCCATTGACCGTACTGTAGCCGGGTATGCAATTATGGAAGGTTACATAATATTATGTACATTTACATACGCCTGGAGCGCTTCTGCGGCCGCGGGGATAAACTTGGATGTATGATGGTAACCGAAGTTTAAGCATGCCTGCATACGATCCCTTTGTTTGTTAATTAGCCTACCTAATATCGACTTCTTGGCAAATAGTTCTATCGCTATCTAGTTGGCTGGTAGAATAGTATGATTTGATAGCTGTGTTATATTTGTAATCACCTATACTAATTCGCAAACTTTGATCTTGGGCTAGTAAGTCGGTTTTTGCAATACATTCTTTCTTAACACATTGAGACCCCTTCGTCCCTCGGAGAGCACGTTAAGCCATCGGTCCAGGTTGCCATACGAACATCTGTGGCATTCGTTACGGGTAGTTGGAGCCCTAAAGAGTCCGACAACCTGGTCTAACTGCAGAACTTCCGGGCTGTTGAGGTCTGATGGCAGTCGCTTCACGTAAAATATCGTAGTTAGACTGAAAGCCGACCCCAATCTTATTGGGAAAAGGTGCGGAGGATGATGACAGTTATCAACAAATTAATAGAGAAAACAGTTTAGCTTCATTCTAAGATGTGAAGTCATTTGGACTTATTATATTACGCTGATGTATGTCTGGGTAATATTTCTCTAAATACGAACATTCCAGTAGGGCTTAAAAGTAATTTGTCCTACCAGGATTCGGTATAAAAACAATTAAACGTGCAACTTTTTTCTCACTGCTTGTAAGAAAGCAAGACTTACCGCACTAAAGTAATACACTTACAAAGCTGACATCTATAATAAACATTCAACTATTAGTGATTCATCATTATAAAAGGCAGCCTCAAAACTCAATAACAAAAAACTAGAAAACAATATTAAAAGCATAACACAAAGGGATTGGAAATAAATACATTTATATGAATTCTTATAACGAGAAGAGTAATAACAATGATACTACAACCCCCGACTAGGATTTTAATTTGAGATTTATTTATATCTGAACTGTTCTGAAGCTGTTTCATCAGATCGGTCTTTACAAGGATTAATTTGAAACGTAAAACAGTGAATGAATATTCCATATTTAATATTTAGTGAAAACAATCTCAGCACAGCAGTATAAGAGCTAAGTTAGATTTCTGGAGAGCTAACAGTAAGATAATATCCTTTTCGTTAATATATCCGACACTTTTTTATGCTTATTCACACAGTGTAACATAGTTCTCCTAATCATGTAATAAAGTATTCTATGTCGTCATATCATCTGGTATGCAGGGTTGTACCAACAGTATATTTGCTTTACTTTGATAAACATAGACAAAAGATGTGCGTGACACTGTTGTTTTGAATTTGTAACATTTTGCCAACTTATAGAACATCAACAAAGATACAAACCACACAAATATGTATACTTTTGTTCCATAATTTTCGTATTAAATTTTTCATATTAAATATATATAATTTCATATTAAAATTAAAAGTATCTTTATCCATAATACACTACATCTAGTTATTATACTGCGATGAGTGTGGTGACAATAAACTGTATTTCTAGTGAAATGTCACGAATTTGTATTTATAAGTGGGAGAGCCATGCTTCGGCACGTATGGGCCGGCTCGACCGGAGTGACACCACAGCGTCACAGAAATCCGGCAATTAAGCAATGGCTTCATTGTGTTTCGCCGAGTGAGTGAGGTTACCGGAGGCCTCTCCCCCTCTCAATTCTTCACGCCCTTTCCTAATCCCGCCTTTATTAAAGGTCGACAACGCACTTGTAACTCTTGAGTTGCAGGTGTCCATGGGCGGCGGTAGTCACTTACCATCAGGTGACCCGTCTGCTCATTTTCCCCCTATGTTTGTCCATTAAAAAGACAACTATTTTCTTCTTCCTGGTCAATATTCTAAGCTATTGTGAGAGTCTGCCTTTCAATCTAATCTTCGTCACTTTGCCTGGTCTTCTACGCTAAGTTACCTCATGAATTCATTAAAGGAGGCCTTGTTAAGACACTCAAGTGATTGAATCTCTAATCAATAGTAACACTGAGCTTCAATTCACCGTTTTCCAGCTTATTCTTCAATAGGTTCACTCTCTACTCTTAGTCCTTATAATTATGTATACCTTGGTTTGGTATAACAGAAACAAAAGAAGAACGTTTTATTTTCATCGCTATTGCGAAATTATAGGTTATATTATCTATGTTAAGCATTCTATCTCTTAAACATGAAACGGGTCTTCACGTAAAATAAAAATAAAAATACAACCACAGCACACAATATTCGTTAATATCCGCTATAGCCTCAAGATTAACTACTTTTGACATGAATGTGTAAAGTCTGATGCGACCAAAGTTTTTTTTAATAATATAATACTTCTTCGCAACAGTCTTTGTACGCTTACCATCCTTGAAACACTGGAATGAAAGGTATCATATTATTGTAATACAAGACGCTAACTTGGTGAAAGATACTTGGTAACAAAGACCGCGGAATGCTTTGATGCGGTCGTCGGTATTTGAAATATTTAGTCATCATTTTTGTACCGGAATGAAATGGAAGACGCATTCAAAGCACATGCTTAAAGCCTTTGTCTTTGATTCTGAATACTCCCTGTATGCAGAATCAGAGACAAATGCTACTACACAACTGTATTAATGAGAACTAATTCTAGTATAGTATTAGATTTACCTACATTTATTCTTATTGCTGGTAAGTTAAACAAAACTCCTTGAGACATATTTCGAATTGTTATATTAGCTGGTTATTTATTATAAAGTTCACGTTATTGTTACTATCTGTTTTCAATAGTATTTCTCATATTTTTTTTATTTTTCTTTTTATTATTTTTTTTTATTTATTTAATAGTAGAATAGTAGTTGTAATTTTTAGCACTAATCTGCACTGATGCTTAACTCGTCTATTTTTATAAATACTGGTATATTTGTGAATATTTTATCCATTATCTTCTATCTGTTTAGTACGAAATATGATTATGGAGTTACAAGAATTGGTTTTTTAATATGTACCTTTCTTATTATCGTATCATATCAGGGCTGCCAGTTTTTTTTTAGTCTGCAAGGGACAAATGCAGAAAATAATATATATATTTTTTTTTTTATTATAGGGGGTAAACAAGCAGACGGGTGGGTAGGTAGGAACGTTAGTGACTTCTAGCGACTTTTATATATACATATGTATAATGAACTCTTGGCATTGCGGTACTTTAATAAAACCCGAAAAGTATTTAATTTTTTTTAATTCTTCTTAAATAAAATATTTAAGAAAAAGGAAATATTGAAGTGAATATAAATTTTACATTGCTATCGCGTTTACAATTTAGAAGAACTTAAGGTACATCTATCTATTCATTACATAAACAATTAGAGTTGTCAGCATAACAATTGGGAACAGAACCTGCCTGTTGGTCTAGTGGTTAGTGACCCTGACTCCTAAGCCAGAGGTCGTGGGTTCGATTCCCACCTGAGTCCTAATGCGGGAGTTGTCTTTAAAAAAAAAAATGATAATAATATGTTTGTTGGATGTTTGCACAAAGTTCGAGGAGTAAACTTTAAAAAAATCGGACTATTTTTCATGCTGTAAAATCGAACGTCAAATCTAGATGTGATGGTATTCAAAATAATAAAAATGAATACTAGGTACCATTTTATCTTCCATTGTTAATGCAATTTTAGTTTAGTGTAAGGTTTTTTTAACGTTGGTTGCCTGTAAAGTAGGTAAGTAATTTATTTTATTTATTTATTTATTTATTTATTTATCTCTTTATTGTACACCTTCAATATAAGATACAATCAAAAAAATAATACAAACATTCAGGCATATCAATTGGCGGTCTTATCGCTCACGGCGATCTCTTACAGACAACCTTTAATTTATTTAATTTATTTATACCTATCGCTCCAATATAATCCTATTACCTTATTGTTAAGAAGAAAACCGTGGAAATAAGATACGTTTATGTTTTGGCATTATTTATTCTCTATTAGTTATTAATGTCACATGATGATGTTTGATTATTTCATGTATACTTTATCAATTTTAAAACAAATTATTGAAATACATATATTTTTTTAAATTTTAATTGAAAAAATTTATGTAATAGATGATGGCTGCTTAAGGCCTTTAAAAAGCCAAAAAATATACCTTTATGAATATATAATAATATTATACAGCTCTAGAGTAAGTTTATTTAAACTTCCCACTGCGATTTTAAAAGTATTTTTAGCGTCAGACAATCGATTTATTCAGGAAGATCGATCGTTACATACTATTCCATTACCACTCAAAAGAGCGGAACGATTAGCATAAATATTAACTAGTTTGATAAACTGTTGACGCCAAAAAAGTTATGTAAACCAACAACAGTGACATTGTAGGAAAAGCTGTAAGCGTTATAAAAATGAGAGTTCAAATCTCTCCTCCTTGGATGAATCATTGACCTTTAAACTAATAAACGTTCCACTGTCAGGGTCAACACCGACTACTCTAATATGTTCCAGACAAATAAGAATGCCCTTGTACTCATTTTTTTAAATACACCATACATCTTTTCGCCGTTGCTATTTAAAGTTTACAAAGAATATAGTATGACTAGCAGCGTCCCGCGGTTTCACCCGCGTAAGTCCCGATTCTGTGTGAATATCGGGATAAAAGTAGCCTATATACTAATCCGGATCTCCAGCTGTCTACATACCAAGTTTCATAGCAAACGGTTCAGTAGTTTTGGCGTGAAAGAGTAGCAAACAAACATCCATACATCAATACATCCTCACAAACTTTCACGTTTATAATATTAGTAGGATATTACAAGGTACCATATTAGTAATAATTATACTTGTTTTCAAGTTTAGTCAATAGAACCATGCCCAAATAAGCCTTTGTTTTATATTTGTTTTTAACACCTTTTTATTATCTTCACGTCTAATGTAAACACATTTTGGAAGTAAATTTTAACCTACTTCTAATTGTACTATTTTAATGAAATTTTGTGTGAATATGTAGTTTGGAATACAATACAATAATTTAATAATAAACATCTTGAAACTGACCTATCAATGGAGCCAGAAGGTGGCGACTAGTAAATCCCACGAGATGGGCTCATAATTCGTTTTGACAAGTCCAACAGATTGGGATTAGCAATAATGGTCTGATAATGTAGCCAGGAGGGGGATATTGGAACTTGTATTAATTTTTACTTATTAATTCGGTTCGCTATTAAGTAAAGCGCGTTGTTCTTTAGTATATCCAAAATATTCTTTTTGATGTTGGAAAATTATTTTTAGGTAATGGTGTATTGCGTCTTGGGCGTTTTACGTCAACGAGTTTAAACATGTGTGTTCCAAAATTAACCACAAAAACTATCTTTAGACTTTCTTTTGTTCTGCGATCATCTTACTTATGTCTCTCTACATACAATACAATACAATACTCTTTATTGTACACCATGAGGAACATTTCAAAATATTTACAAAGACAAAAAAAAATGGTACAAACGGCGGTCTTATCGCTAGTTGCGATTTCTTACAAACAACCTTTAGATAGACAGATGCAATGGAGTTATGTATAGGGCAGTTAACAGGTGTACGACTAGCTAAGTAGCAACTTAAATGAATTTAAGAGACAAGGAATAAATAATTATATATACCATACCTATATATATATATATACATACACATATTACACATACATTTACACATATAGATACATACATACCGATATTAAAATAAATATATACACATATCCAGTATTAAAAGCAAGTGAAATATTACTGTGACAGATAGTAATCAGTGATTATTTTTTTAAAAGTATGCAGTGACTGAGCACGTCTAATAGCTTCAGGCAATGCATTCCACAGGCGAGCTGCATGTACTGTAAAAGATATGTGAAGAAAATTTGTGGAATGCAAAGGTATTTTCAGTACTTGATTTTCCGATGATCTCAGGAACCTCGCATGTGTGTCATTTAGGAACTCGAAACGTTCTTTAAGGTAGGTGGGAGTAGCGGGGTTGAACAAAATATTGTAAAGTAGGGCAAGAATATGAGTATTTCGGCGAAGCCGTATAGGAAGCCACTTCAGCTTAATACGAAATTAAGAAATATGGTCAAATTTGCGTAAACCAAATATAAACCTGATACAGACGTTTTGGAGGCGCTCAAGTTTATTAAGTTGGTCCTCAGTAAGATCAAGATAGCTGGCATCGGCGTAATCATTTAAGTACATACTAAATTTGTAAATCATTTAAGTACCTGTTTATTTATTTTTATGTATTTGGTTAGGTTTCTTTTGTTGCCAATAAAACAAGGAAAAATTGCAAAACACTATTTAAATTTTTATCTCTTTTTTATATCTCTTTGTAATTTTGGAAGATTTCTTAGGTCATTTTTTTATTTAGACTTCATAATTAAAAATACTAATTAAATAACTACCAATTTCATTTGGTTTACACAATCGTAACTTATAAAATATATAAATGAAGCTTAAACAGTACCATGTGAAGATAATATTAAATTCAAAATGAAATCGAAACTACCCTTGATACATACCTTAAAGTTACTAGTTCCTTTAAAATCGACATTAACAATCTTACTATAGCAATATTACTAATACCTAAAGCAAGACTACTCATCTTCACTTCAAATCATCAAAACAATATTCATTACAAACGCCACGGCCAATAACTAATAAAACAATTAACAACTAATCTACCTAGATGTAGGTAGCGTTAAAATTAACTAATATTACTTTCAGAATTGTTCGTTTCAGGTTATGAAAACAGCCACGGTTAATGGCTGTTCTCTTTCAGGATTTATGTTTGATGGTATTACGTTTATAAAATGATACCTTGGTTACGAGAAACACCCACTTCTATTACGAGAACGATGTGTTTAACCTTTAAATATAAAGAGTTGTTAGCTATAATACGAGGTCTGCAGCTTTGCTCGCTTAAAAGCGATTATTATATCCCTCGTTATTATTATATACTTTTTATTCAGAAAAAAGTAATGACTTGTGTCCTTATAACAAGCTTTTTTTTCTTTTTTAAAGAGACAACTCCCACACTAGGAATGATTCCTTTGTCGCGAGGGACTTTACAAACATACAAACAACGGACACAAAGAACACCCACACTCGGGACAACTATTTGTGGATCACACAATTGGAAATTTCCTCCTCTTTAAGGATCTTTTTTTAAAAATTCTTAAATATCAACAGCTTTTGATAACTGAAGACTTTTATAACATTTCGCGTGACAAGAAAACAAATGAAAACAAATTATTAATGAAAACCATAACTTATTTGATTTGACATGGCCTCAATAAATTCTTGTTTTTAAAAAGTTTATTTTTAAATTTATTTTATCTACCTACCCCTGAGAACGTGTATGCAAAATTACACAATTTGTTACGCACATGTAATGTATTACATGTGCGTAACAAACAAACTCACACATACATTTGTGACATTAGTTAAGATAATACGAGGTGTTATTTACAACTATTGGTTGTATTAAACGTATGCGAGAAAGGCATTGCGGTCAAGTATTTAAGTATACTCGCCAATCATTGCCACTATCAGGTGTTGTGGGTTTCAACCGCAAATGGGACAATTATTTGTGTTTATGGAATATAACTATTGGGTGTATTTTTAGTCAAATTCCCGTATCTAAAGTAGCATAAATACACATAATTTTTGTGGGAGAGCTATGCTTCGGCACGTATGGGGCATCTCGACTGAAGTGATACCACGGCCTCAGAGAAAACCGGCAGTGAAGCAATGCATTCATTGCTTTTTGCCGAGTGAGTGAGTTAGCGGTGGCCCCAAGCTTTCCCTCCTCTCTTTCCTTTAGTCGCCCCTTATTCCCCCCGTCCCCTCTTCACACCTTAACAGCCGGCAACGCACTTGTGACTTTTGAGTTGCAGGTGCTCATGGGCGGCGGTAGTAATTTACCATCAGGCGTCTGTTCGTTTGCCCCCTATACCATAAAAAAAAAAAAAAATTTGTTTGTGAAGCGTTTGAAGAACATTTTTCACCATAAAAATTAAGTAGCATTTATCAGATATAGCAAAATTCTTCATCAGAAAACGTAATACGTATCTAACATACCCTTTGAAATTTGAACAACATTTTGTGGATATCCCCCTGCCGTCGCTATAACTAACCACGGGATGGTTTGAGGCAGGGGTCTACAATCAACATCAAGAAGAGTCCGAGTGATAAAACGCCGCGTTCTAACCGCCTTGTGGTTATAACTACTATCTTATTTGTGGTATTGAAACTGAAAAAGTGACCATAAACAAAATATCCGGTCAAGTGCGAGTCTGACTCGGGCACCGAGAAGGAAACAAACTTGTACATAGATAGTTAGACCATGTCGGGAATCGATCCTCGAAGATTATTGTCAAGTTTTTACCGAAGTGTTAACCGAGTAGGTTAGCACATTACAAAGTTAAGTAATACTAGCCAGGTCAGTGTAGGATGCGTGACCATTCTTAACAGATTGAGACCCCTCCGTGCCTCGGAGAGCACGTTAAACCGTCGGTCCCAGGTGCCATACAAACATCTGAGGCATTCGTTAGGGGTAGTTGGAGCTATAAAAAGTCCGACAACCTGTTTAACTACAGAGTTTCGATATCGCCTAGTACTTGGGTTGTGGAGGTCTGAGGGTCAAAGTTCGGCCGTATCGTAGTTAGACTGAAAGCCAACCCCAACTTAGTTGGGAAAAGGCGCGGAGAATGAGGAGAATGAATTACTGTAGTTTTATATACCTATAGCAGATTAAATGTTAGAATTTCATAAGTCATATCATAAAAGAAGTCTAAAGCTCTGTGATGGAACGCTCGGTATTTATGTATTTCGTAAGAAAAGACAACAATTTTAATACAAGTAATCAAAATAACGAAATTAGGAAAATTCTGATACGGAGGCTCCGAAGCCCAAGTAAAATAAAATTACACCATGAAACATTAAAATATTTGTACATGTTATAATTAGATACCAATACAGTGTTTCAATAAAAAATCCAGACATCTGATTTTTTGAAGATTCCTTATAAATAGAAATTAAATATTACCTAAGGTCATTGGGCTGTTCACTGTGTTGAATTGGATAGTGGCCTTATTTGTCTGTTTACTGTCCTTTGCGTGGGTGCTAGGGTATCACTTGATAATTAAGGCTAAGGGTTTGATGAAGTATTTTGCTCGACATAGAAACATTTTCAGTGAGCAGGTCAATGAATAAATCTACGCTACGAGCACCTTACGAACCTTCTGCATTCATTTAAATGGTCAAATTTACCCATTGAAATAATATATTGGTATACCTGACAGTTAACTTAGAATAAAAACTTTCATGAGTAGTGTTTATAACAATATTAATTAAAGATAAGTACACGGATTACTTACGTGTATCTATATTTCAGGGATGCTGGACTATACTCTGTGGATTCTTTTATTTAGTTTTGGACAGTACAATAAGTAGTCAATTAATGATGACCGAAGACGTTGCCAATTCGATCATAAATAATAATCTAATAATCGATTTTATTTAAAAAAGCATTTTATTTAAGCAATAAAAAAAATGATTAAAGTAAATTTTAGTTCAAAACTAGCAACCCGTCCCGGCTTCGCACGGGTACAATTTATACACCTAAACCTCCCTCATGAATCACTCTGTCTAGTAATGGAAACCACATGAAAATCCGTTTAGTAGTTTTCAGTTTATCGTGAACAGACAGACAAACGTGGCGGGGACTTTGTTTTATAATATGTAGTGATACTGAATACGTTTATTATACCCACATTTTAGAATTATACCCAAGTTTAATATATTAGTCATAAGAATTGATTATTTATGTTACCGAGGACTCAAGTTACTAGTAATGATTTATTAAAAAAAAAACATTTACAGTTTGTATTTTTTTTATCGTGTGGGTTGTATTTTCTTTGTATCTCCACCTGACCGGAGAAGTTGTTTTATCGGAATCTAAAAGATTACAACCACACGGTGTTCCGTCACAAGCGAGTCTATTGCAAGGGACTCGGGTATACCCTAGTAAGGAAGTCCCCTAGAACAACTAAACTAAACTACACGCAAAAGAAGTTTCTAAGTTATGGCCACTGCTGAATAAATAAATCATAACACGTAGTTAATTTACATGTGATATATAATTAAAAGAGGTAAGGTACAGTGGTATTTCCCATGGGTAGGGATTAATTTTAGGGCCTACAGAAACCTAGCTAGCTCTGTTTTGTTTCTTCCGGTGAGTACAGTCCTCAGAGCTCCTCCGTGAATGACCTCTAAAGTAGCCAATCTTGACCGGGTTCAATTGCTCATTACACTAGATTAGCCTTTAAATTGGTTTAAGAAATCATCAGTTCATTAATAAATTGAACGCTACAATGTTCCATGTCTATGTATTTAATTGTACTCTGTGACTAACTAAAAATAAGCTCACCTTAAAAAATGTATGTGTGATAATGAAATGTCTAGCTCTTATCTTACCAATTCAACTTATATAATATTCTTTAACTCTATTGATTTGCTATACACATAGATTCCTGCTTATAATCAACCATCTCCTGACAGACTGTCTATTTACTCGGTAAAATGAGACACTCTTAGGAGAAATCACTTAAGTACTCACTCCGGTCGAGTTAAATCTAGTATCTATTTTAGTGAAGTTGTCTTAAGAAACCTTGCCAAACTGTATAGCAGTCGATTTAGTGATAAGTCCTTAATATTTTTATAAATTTTTTTTAAGATTCGTGCTCCCACGCCACATGTTAGCAGACAATATAAGTTTTTGGAAAGATGTGTTTTTTTTTAGATAGAAGTGCAGATAAAAGAAAATACTTTTAGTATTTAACTTTAAAATATATAACAAGAGGAAAAGGTTCATTTTAGTTTGAATTTTAACTTTTTAAACCTTCTGTTCAGAGTAAAATGATTCAATTACAAAGAAATTTAGTAACAGATCAAGTAAAACAGATTATTGCACCATATTATAATGACATTGATAGAGGTTAAAAAACTTAAACCACAAGAAATTCGGTAATAAATCTAGGATAAATAATTTATGTACAAAATTTCTGAAAATTAGAAAATGGTAAAACAATTTAACAGCAAAGCCTGTCTATTTCAGAAACAGGAAAGTTGAACTATAATACTACTTTAGTTCTGAACAAATGACTTCAGTTTATATGATATAATGTAAATTTTAGAGATTCTGATCTTTGCCCTTAAAATAAAATTGAACGTCTTTGAAAAGAACTTAAAAAAGAAATAGTGAAATTAAAGAATATTATACTGATAAATCAGGTTTCTTAATTTTTACTGTTTTGTTTTTATTATAAACAAAACCATAACCAATTATATATTAAAGTAATACTAGTAATAAAACACGCATATGGTGTACTTTTGATATCTTTCAAAATAGACTAAAATAATATTACAAGTATGTTGAATTGGCCTTATTGTATTGATTCTTAGTAACTTATAAATTACTAACTGTAACGCGCGACTTTGTAAGCTTAAAATACTAACTAATGTAAAACCCTTACCATTGGTTGTTTTGTAAAGTGGTCCACTATTAGATATGAAAACATCTAACTGTTAGATACTGAAACAGCAAAAAGTAAACGCAGCTACATAACAAAACAAAAAGGTTTCTGCAGTAGATCTAAAGCGACTCTGGACGATCATGCGGCATGACATGCGTTACGTGCTGTCATGCATGCATGTCAATTTAATTGTATTGATTGATGCGAATAACATGCAAACTACTTGCATGACATGCAAACTACGTGCATGACATGCTAACCATGTGCTTGATATGCAAACTACGTGCTGGCAGTTGATTGACAATTCCTTTTATTTTTATATTAATAAATTTATTTATTTTTAAACCTGCCTTTGACAAAGACATTTCCATACCAGCGCAGAAGACCTCTTCACTGTACAATCTATTTCAACTGAATAAAATGATTATAGCAAGCGAATTATCATGCTGCATGATAGACTCTCAATAGGTCCTTCATGCAGCATGATGATTCAACATGTCATGCCGCATGATCAGCTAGGGACTGCTGTAGGCAGTGTAGCTATTCTTAGGTTAGCTGATTTCTCCTACCAGTAAAGTAAGTGTCTGCCAAATACCTGTTTTCTTTTTGTGTACAGAAAGGAATATCCAAAAGAAACAAATATATTTTGACCACCTTAAGCTATGCTTGCTACATTGTAAACCAGAATAATTCAACCATAATGTCTTTAGTAGCAAAAACCAAGAACTTTCACATAAAGTAAGAGTCCCTTAAACCAGCCTAGTCACAAAATCCATTCTTAGCTGATGTGTTCTACTTATAAACTATCTCCCGGCCCAATTTCAAGCCTCTATTACGAAAAAACCAAAACTTACATGTATGTTCTACTCCCCTAACAGCTAAGATGATAAGCACAATTTTGGTCAATAATCCCATTAGCTACACACTATTAGAACTCAAAGACAGAAAAGTAAGAAAAGTATTCACTGTTTGAGTAACGAGACGATTGACCAGCGCAAATGAAAAAAAGAGAAGTAAATAGATTGACTGCCACAAAACAAAAAAAGAAGATCGACAACTATAGGATAAAAAGGTTCTTGCCTGTTGTCTTTGCCTATTTATATTATAAATAGAAAAAACAGATATATTATATGAATTTTCATATCAAATAAATAATCCTAACTAGACTGTCTAGCCTATTTTATGTTTAAACTTTTTTCGTTTAATTTTTATTAATAATTTAAGCAATAAATTAAGTCAAAATCAAGATGAAAAGATGAGTAGGTATACCACAAAATGCTTATAAACCATATTTATTAACAAAAAATACTAGTAACATCTGGAGCGACCGTTGACTGTAGGCCTTTAAAGCTATGCTCTGTATATATTGTCAAGTTCAGTTTGCAAACGCTCGCTAAATTTTGTAAGTTTTCAGTTAGTGTGGCGCACGACGTGTCTCAGTTATAATAGGTAGGTACATATATTTAGTATAAAACACTATAAGTAGGTTATAATGTAGTATTTCAAAGAGCTTCTTAACACGCACTGCGTATGTTTAATCTAGCATACGCGAAGCTACCGTTTGTTTTTGCGTGAAATATGATTTGTGTTAATATAATGATAGTCTTTATTTAACAATTTTACTTAATAAAACATACTTCACTTAAGTACTAATTGATATTATTAGAGACCGGGCTCGCAGTGTCTTACTTTCAAGAATAGGCCTTCTCTAATGCTTGAGGGTGTGATTATGTCTTCCTTCTCCACATTCTGCTACTCTTTTAATGTTGATATATGATTTGGTTACATTTAAAAAATCCTCAAGTATAATGTTACACTTATTTATAGGTAAGTATATAAGTGAATTTGTCATTCAATGTTAATGAAATAAGGATCGAATAATGAGCATACGGGACGCCGCCATTTGCTGCTAATAAATAAATAACAACTTGCACCAAGACTACTGTTGTATAACTGTTCTATTATATTTGACTGGCCTGTTTGTCTAGTGGTTAGTGATTCTGACTATTGAGCCAGAGGTCGTGGGTTCGATTTTGGGACATGGGACAAATAATTGTGAGATGAGCACGATCATTATTTGTTCTGTCTGGGTGTAACTTATCTATAATATGTATGTATTTAGAAATATATATGTATGTTTATTAGTAGTTTGGTTAACTTTGAACAGACTTTGTCTAGCTTGGGATCAGACGGCCGTGTGTGAGTTGTGTCAAGTTATTATATAAAATTCAGATAGGTATTTTGCAGATAGTTTAGTTTACTAAGACTCTCCAGGAAGTGTCAAAATATTTGTTGTATGCTTACACACTTATTAGATACGACATTTTTGTATTTACTAAATCTTTTTATCATCATCTTCATCACCATCATAATCATCATAGGTTCCTTCCAAAGACTTCAACAAGATCGGTATTATTATTCCTTTTACATACAACGGCTTTTCCTTTATCAGATCGTCAGTGGGAGAATGTCTCACTAGGTGGATTACCACTCGACAACTTTTCTTTAGTGGTTGGTATATCTGTTCATTATCAACGTATCTTGCTAATGACAATAGCGAAAACGATTACTTTGGATATCCTACAGAGTTCCTCGCCTCATCTCTCTCTCTCTCTCTGTCTCTCTCTCTCTCATCTAGTTTTTTTTTCTTTCTTTCTTAAAAGTTCTTCTTTGTAGTAAGACAGTATACACAATAGTACAGGTACAAAAGTCCCACTCCGCCAAATCATATAAACAAATAGCGACTTTCGCTCCTACACATTAAAGTCGCAATTCAGGTCGCACAGCGGTAATTACCTACAGTTATAACTCTTATCTATTCTGACGACTTCGTGACGTTAGGGTTGTCTTTTTTTTAGAATTAATTAATCTAAATATTGAATTACCAGTAAGTTTTGTTAAGAAATACACCTAGGCTAGGTCTAAATAAAAATAATGACGTGACGCAGCGCATAAGTAAGCATCGAACTAACGTGCGGCATGGACGGCGCGCGGCAGCAATCTGAATTTTGGCACGTTTAGTCGCCCCGCCGTGTACTTGTAGCTTTATACTTACACTGCGGAGTGGACCTGGCCTGCCATTGATCCAAACATATTTCCAAAATACTTTTGTGAGAAGAGAAATAATAATAGTTTCTATTATTACTAATGTTTGCCGAGATGGTGTTAATGTACAAGTGCAGACAGATAAAAGCTTTAGGATATGCTTATGCTAGTCAGCTCAATCTACCGAGTAAACATACACAACGATTTGTCTATTTCACGTTGTTCATTCCACTGAGACAGTGACCGATTTAGTTAAGTCTTGAGTGGAAGGTACACACACTGTCTTGTAATGCAGCTGTAGCATAGCAGTTATATGTGTGTATTATTAAAAACGAGTATAGAGACTGTATTAGTGTGGGTGTAATTTATCTATAATATGTAAATACATACATATTATAGATAAATTACACCCACATACGTAGAATATATATTGTATATTTAGAAATATATAAGTATGTTTTTCAGCAGTCTGGTTACCATAGTACAGGCTTTGCCTAGTTTGGGATCAGACGGCCGTGTGTGAGATGTGTGGAGTTATTAATATTATTATAGTAGTTAGAGATAAAATGATCACCAATGAATTTTCATAAGTGTTGACCTACACAAACCGAGCACCAACTTTGACGACGGTTTTGTATTACAACGTGTTAATAAGTTTGGGGCATCACATTTTACAACTTATACTAGTAATCGAATTCAAAAGCTTTCTCAATAAATGGTCAATGTGACCTGAAAAAATCCAAATCCTGACTGTTATATCGCTAGATTAAGTCGTTCAAGTAAACACACTTTATAATATTAATGTAGATGAATTTAATTGAGCCCAAAATCAAGACAGGGGCCCATGCAATAAAAGGGCCCCTGTCTTATCCAGAGTCACCCGTGAGCCCAACGCCTCGATGCACCCGACCACAAGAGAGACTACCACGGTGGCCAGCAATACAAATCGAATATAGACACTTTAAACTATATTCATTATACTATACGTTAATGTAGTTTTTATCAATAATTACAGGTATCTCTCGGAGACAGTACCGTTTTTCTGGATTTGAGGTACGCAATATCCTTTTCTGTACCTCTTATAACGCGTACGCAAAATTTTGTGATGATGTAATACTCTAATAGTAACTTGAGGCACCTTTGATCACAAACTAGGCAGAACCTGTACTATGGTGACCAAACTGCTGCTAAACGTACTATATATATTACTAAATACATACATATTTTCGATAAACTTTGTACAGTCACCCAGACACAGAACTAATGATCGTGCTCATCACGATTACTTGTCTTAGGTTGGAATCAAAGCCACAACCTTTGAGACCAGTATCACTAACCACTAGACTAACAGGCCTGCCAATCGGTTGAATATTTAAAGCAAGAACAAATAAACAAACAAGCGAACTAACTCACATTTCAATTTATAATACTACTTAAGATTAAGCCTTAATTCTTTTAAATGTTATCTATCTATGACAACATACTCGTAAAGTAAATAATTCTGTGATTTGACATAACTTCACATCACACAACTTCTGACCCGGTAAATGGTAGTAGTAGGCAATTTCAACAAAAAATAATTAGTTTGCCACCGCATTGTTTACATATTTTTATAGTAAACAAATCTTGAGAAATCGTTGTTCAAATCCTAAACAAAATAATTAAATCATTACGACAAGTATCAAATTGGAATAGTTTAAAATATGACAAGGTATTGCATAGAATAAAGGAAGTTGATAAAACCTTCCAATTGCTCAGTTCAAAAAGCAACTTAAAATTCAGCTGCTTTTATGAGAACGAAATTTACCTGGAAATTCAAAACTTCATAACATAACTTATAAACAGATATTTTTTTTTCAAAAATCTTTTTGTAACCTCATGTTGGAGTCATGCCCTTATAGTGATTTGAGTAAGTGTCCATTGACAGATAGACACTGTATATAAGGTACGATACCTTTTTATATACCCGAAGCATGTTTGCACCGATTGTGTTCACGGGTGGACCAGGGAAAGTTCAAGGACGACTCCGTGAGTTGCGAGTGTCGACAGCTACTCATCCGGTCAGGTCTTCATTATTTTAATTTTTATTTGCACTGTCGGTACGTCGATACACTACGTTTATGACGACTTCACTATAAATATCCGTAGAAAATCCTCCTCATCTATCGGAAACGTCGGGCGTGTTCATGTTTAATGTTGCGGGTAACGTGAGTTGGCGGGCGAGGAGAATAAAAACGTGATTGTCACAGTAATATTATACTTATTAAAACACAAAAATATACTCTGAATAATCATTAGACATCTGCAATCAAGCTTTAAATCTCCACTCTACAGAACACGTGGTGCGCCTACGAGATGCAAATCGATTCTGCCTTTCCAGCGGCCTATCTGAACCGTAACTGTCATCCGTCGCGCGCCAGCGCTCGGTGTTGCGTCAGTATCTTAACTTCTGACACCTTATTAATAATGTTGCCAACTAAAATAATCGGTGCGCCGTCATATCTTACTTCATAATGTTTACAGATTATTCATGTAAATATACAACAGGGGTCGACTGAAGTTTTCGTCGTGTTATAGTTTAATGGCTATTAATGAATTTGTATACTACGAAAGATCCGGTTAAAGCGATCCAAAGTTTTTAGGGACTCACTTCACTATGGCATTTCGGAGATGAGATATTGATTACTTGTTAATTAGAAATTAAGGAATTTCGGGCTACTAAACACTAACAATCTTGGGAAAATTTGTAGTTTTTAATTGAGCAAACCTTATTTCGCATTTTACAAAATGAACTTTGATAATTTATCGATGCAGCTAGTATTTCGTAAAAGATATAAGAAACAGGGTTTACATATTTAAAACTAAAGCTGTTGATTTGACCGGTAATGTCCAAATAAAAATTACACCCAGACACAAAAGAAACGATCGTGCTCATTACACAATTATTTGTCCTTGGTGGGAATTGAACCCACGACATCTGGCTCCGTAGTCAGGATCACTAACCAGTAAAACAACAGGCCAGTCAACTATCCGTGGAAAAGCATTTTCCATAGAACTTAATTTCATAGTTTCTCGTTAGGATGACTAACTATTCTCGTATATCGGCAATGCATAACGATCTTAAAATATGATTACACTTTTCGGACACACATTGTTTGTTGTGTATTTTGTATCCGTACCTCGGTTAAGCCGTCGGTCCCGGTTGCCAGAAGAACATCTGTGGTATTTGTTACGGGTAGTTGGAGCCCTAAAACAGTAAGTACAGAACTTCGATATCGCCTTGTACTTGGGATGTGGAAGTTCGGCCGTTTCGTAGTTAGACTTAAAGCCGACCTCAACTTAGTTGGGAAACGGCGCGGATGATGATTTTGTATACAATTAAAAAAACATATGAATACAACACATTAAAATCATATTACAGCCAAAACAATTTATCTTACTGGCACTCAGTGTCTATCTTGCCACTCCCACTCGACTCCTGGTGGTAATATCACACAGTCACAATACATAGCTACATTGTGCACCCATTTGGAAAAAAACTGATCATTTCATTTCCAAAATGGAAATATCATACATATGTATGAGCTAAAATTATCACTACATTTTATAAAACAAAGTCTTCCGCCGCGTCTGTCTGTCTGTCTGTCTATCTATCTGTTCGCGATAAACTGATAAACTACTAACGGATTTTCATGCGGTTTCCACTAATAGACAGAGTGATTCATGAGGAAGGTTTAGCTGTATAATTTGTTAAGATTTTGTGTAAATTGATTGAAATATGTTGATGATTGTTGAAGATGCCTCTGCTACCCGTGCGGAGCCGGGGCGGGTTGCTAGCGTATAATAATTTGCTTCAGACCACAAAATCATGAAATGGATAAAAAATTGTTAATTATTAAATCAAAGTAATTGTTAGACGATTCGATTCAAAGTATTTTTTTTAAGGTAGATTTCGTACGAAATATGTCGTAAACTTCTACCTATTGGTTTTGTACCAGGAGGTCGCAATTATGCACCAATTGCTTTCAAACTTGGACGACAAATCAACAGGGCAAAAATGAAGGTTAAGTTCGTGAATGGGGGATATTCCCCCCAAGGGGTGACTGGGGGCAGATTTTAAAAAAATTAAAAAACACGAAATCTACCTCTATGGGCCTGCTGCGGGCCCGGTTTTTTTAACTATGTTCTTTTTATTAAAAGTTATGTTTCTAATACCTTACTTTAATTAGCTTACAAGTAAAGTTAATAAAAGTGTTGTGTTGAAAACTCTAATTTGATTTTTAAGTTTTGATCAGTCTTTCTAATTACGAGCAACAGCAAAATTTATAAAACCAAAGAAAGTTTGATGATTAAATGTCAGAGTACGAGAAAATCCAATCTCACCTAATGCGGCGTCCTGCGGCATTAAGCATGCCACGATATGAGATGAAGATTGGAATACCTTGGAATCATAGAAGCTCTAATTAGAGTTAATATAGAAATATTAACTCTAAGACTTTAGTCATTGCCTTCACCATTTATATTTTTCTAACTCGTGGGTGATAAGTAATTAAAATATGTGTTATACAGTAGCTGTTTCTCCGGCTGGTTGTTTTTGTCCTACTGTATAAAATAAAGCTATGGAAGTTAGTACTCTCATTTGACTTGTTGCAAAAATCCAAGAAGTCTTGAAATGGTTATAAATAAAAATTTACATTTCTTTCTTCATGGTTTTTTACCTATAATAACACAGACAAAGTATCAAGACCTAAACTAACCATAGCTTCTACTGTGGTTTTTTTTAATACATTCAAAGCATTTTATACACAATAACATAACACAAATCAGTGACACTGGACAATACATATTCATGCATTCATGCTTTTATACTTCAATTTACCATTCGTGCCGAAGCAGGACTCTCTCGGAATTATAAAAGTTGCCCGGAAAATGGTGTAACTCGGAGACATCTGGTGTATTCTTTCCCTAAAATTTTGACAGGACAACGTTTGTCGGGTCAAAGAAATTACTTTATCATTATATGAGTTCACTTCAATTTCTTTCATAATATCGATTTAATCTTTGAGGACTGTGTGGAAGAATATAGGGCTAGAAAGCGAGTAAATAGTGTAATTACGAACAATAAAGTAGAATAGAAAAAAAACACATTATGCCGACACCAAATAAAGGGTAAAAATTTGGGAAAGGCTAAGGAGACGATTTTTTAAATTGTAACACTGACATCTATACTAATATAATAAAGCTGAATAGGTTTTTTGTTTCATTGTTAGTTTGTTTAAGCGCGCTAATCTCCGTCAATGCTAGTCGGATTCGGAAAATCCTTTTTGTATTGGATAGAGTATTCATTGAAGCAGGTTATAGATTATGTAACATCACGGTACAACCCTTAGAAGCGGTGCAGTGACCATAAACGCGGGTAAAACTGGGGGGATGGCTGGTAAATAATAATAGTTTCAGATTTATTTCAAAATGAAACGCATTACCGTTTCAAATGTAACAAACCTGTACTCCGTATTACGTGTACTACCAATATTAGTGAGTTAGATGCATATTGTCAGTACACTGGACTGCTAACTTGGTTCAAATATCCCTTTGAGCAATCAAGACTTGGTAAAATATTAATGGAGAGTGGATCAAATTTGTTTGGCACAGAGTCAGTAAATATTTAACGGTGTTAGTTAATAGCTTTATATCGCATATGGGTGGCAGTCTTTATAGTATCTTTCATTATAGCATTAAAATAGTTTACTTGCACATATAACAGTCACGCCTGTATCCCCAAAGAAGACGTCTTAAACACCTACATTTGGCCAACTTTTGCCAAAGAGGTTTATATCTTCGAAAGTTCCATAAGTAGTTTTATTTTTACGTAGTGCTGAGTCTAGATATTATCATAGCTTAAGAGGGAGTTTCCTTTTACGGACGTTGTTTTAGGTAAAAGAAAATAAGGTACTAAATTGTATTTATTACAATAACATTGCTTTTGGATGTTAGGTAAGTAAAATTCATAACGTAAAATAATGCTTAAAAGAGAAAAGAGATAAACACTCATAAGAATAATGGGATTCAAGATCGTGAGTTTTCTATACGTATAATCACATTATCTTTCGGGCTTGTTTCTTTTCCTTCATTTATACATATCACATACGCTACGAGTACATTCTCTGTTGACGTGACAATAATGGAGTTAATTTTATGCTTTACAAATTCATCTTCTCAGAAAACCCTCTGTGATGTTTTGGTTTATCATTTGTTTTAGTGTAATAACTTACACTAAAACAATTTTTTCGAATATTTTTTTAAGAATACCTACATTAAAACATTATAAAATTGTATTAGCTCATTATGTCACAAAGATCCCAACCTGCTATATCACGTTTCACATGATTATTAAGTTTAGAACAAAACAGTTGTTCACGAGCCTTTCATAACATAACAAATATTCAACCATTCACTTATCTTATATAACATTCACAGTATATATGTATAAGAATAATAATAATAACTCCACACATACATATGTATATATATGTATGTATTGTATGTACCTAAATTTTACCGGCACGATAGAGGTCGCAATTATGCACCGATTGCTTTTAAACTTGGATGACAACTCAACAGGGCAAAAATGAAGGATAAGTTCGTGAATGGGGGATATTCCCCCAATGGGGAGGGGGTGAGGGGGGGGGGGGGGGGGTTGACGGCAGATTTTCAGAGAAATAAAAAAATCACGAAATCACTAATGTAATTCTTTTAATCTCTATATAACCTTTCAACAATCAACTTTATAAACATAAAATTTAAGACTGCAAGTAATTGTTTGAGTTGGAATGTTCTCGCCTAATAACAATTACGTTTATTATTATAATTTTGCAGAGCAGAACAGTAAATTTGAGTAGATCAAAGAAGACGACTGTTTATGTTGTTTTGATTTAGCTTTATAACGTGTTATTATATTTTATGTGCAAGTAGTATTTTACCTTGCCGACCTACCCGTCATTACAAACTTGCCAGAGAAAACATTATCTGGTCAGTCTTCTTCCGTCCTTGTCGTTTGATGCCACCAACCTTATATCTGCTTACACTACTTGGATACCTGAACAATACGGTATTGGACTGTCAAGTAAAATCGGTTCCATCAAAACGTGTGAAAATTGTATGGATTAATTAGTTATGACGTCATACCTATTGCCATATTATTGGCTTTTAATATTTGGTTTAACAATAAAAACACAATAAGGAACTTGAAATCAGTAATGTAATTTTTTTTTCTGACTGAAGACTGATTAACCATTATGTAATCAGATGAAATCAGTCAGAATCGTTATTCAACTTGCTTACGTGTTTTAATTTATAATATTTTGTTTTTGTAAAAAAAAACAAGGTTTGTGTTTGATAAATACTAATAAGAGGGTAATTGATTTAGGCAAAATTCTGTTTATTAAAATAATGAGGTACCTGTAAATACTGTTTTAAATTAAAACCCGCAGTGGGAAACTAGTCCATCATAAATTACGACAATCAGTTGACGATTTTGTGTACAACGAGTTTCTTACTTTGGCTTGGCGCCATGGCGAATATTGTAAAGATAATCTGACGAAGGACGTTCATTGGTTTTGACTTATTTTTGGCAGCAACATGGTATTATGCAATACATGATGTATTTGATTTCTAATTTTGAATGGTATTTGAGACATAAAATTGCTCGAGGCTAGCTCTTATAAGCTAAATAATACTTGTTTCGGTTGGTTGTCCGTTTCTTGTAAATTATTGTTTTTGATATATTTCTTACTTACATTATGTATGGATTTCTAATTTTGAATAGTATCTGAGTGCCGTTGGTGGTGTTGGAGGTGCGTTGTAAATTTCTTCTAAATTATTGATTTATTAACTTTGATGTTTCTTTAATTTTCTTACGAAAATCTACTTGAAAATCTTAGTACTGTACGGGTACTAACCAGGTCATAGAAACGTGTTCTGTAGGTTGGTGTTAACATGTTCAAAGTAAGTTATTTATTGGCATTAAATCAAATTGTATTATATTAATAATACAATTTGATTTAACAGCGCGAGGCAGTTTGCCTTCTTATAATATTTTCGATTAGCTTACGTACTGTAGGCTTATGCTAAAATAAATAAGAATTTATTTTGGAGTTTATAAATGTTTTACTAAAATGTACATTAGAACACAAACATACTTTAAGGCACCTTGTGTTTGTTATAAAGCGATTTTTTAAGAGCAACAGGAGTACAGATATTGTCATTTTTGTTAAATGATTAAATCAATTAATTAGCAGAAATTGTTATATACTGACAACTTCAAAGAACTTGACAATTTTTTTAAATGATTTTTTTCTTATGTATGTAAGGGTAGAAGCATTTGGCGGGCTGTTGTCACTGCCTACCCCGAAGGGAGAAAAATGTGAATATGTGCGTATGTATGTTATCTTTTTCTTTTTCTTTTGTTTTATTCTTATACCTAAAATCCTTTACAACTGTCAATCATTTGAGAGATGTTAATTAACCATATTTCACATTCACTGCCAACTTCTAATATTTGGAAAATAAATTAGCCTAGTCCGATGTCAGGAGTTTCTGATTGATGTTTGATTGTGTGATGATGACATTTGAAAAAGAATAAGTTTAGTCTAGTTGAGCATTTTATATGAACTACGGATTACTGTAATTAATTTAATGATAAGGAGTAATAATAGAATAGTCGTTGAGTTGCTTGTAGTTCGTCACCCTCAGACAAACGTATTTTTTTAATAAAATTTACACACTATATGTATTATGTAATCTTCTATTAAATAATAAATAACATTGAATAATTTTACCGAAAATGCCTGCTTTTAAACCGACTCCATACCATGAACTCCTTCATTGAATGCTACATTAGAAGTTATAATCCACGCATACTTACGTAGGTATACTTAAACCTACGTTTTTATTGAATACCTACATCTATTGAATTATCTACAGGGATATTTCTCGCCGTGCGTCGGTTCGAGTTCTATTCTTCGCATTTTTGATTTTTGAAGCCATTGTGCGTATTAAAATTCAATTGTTTGTTGCTGTAGCGATGAAGGTAAACATCGCGGGGACAGGTTGCAAAAGCGGGCTAATATCTTCAATAAAATATTTTTAGAATTAACGTATATATTATGTTGGTTTCAAAGATATTCGTTTAATTCCACAAATATTATAATCCCACTAATATTTGGATTAATGGATGGATGGTTGTTACTGTTTCACCCAGAAACCACTGACCGATTGCGATAAAACTTGGAATGTAGATAGCTGGAGACCTGAATTAAAGCATGAGTTACTTTTGATCCCAATATTCCTACGGGATCGGGACTTACGCGGATGAAACCGCGAGGCGCTGCTAGTTAACAATATAACAGTTAACGCACTTTTGATAATACGTAAGAGCTTACATATATAACAACATTTGCTTCGTGACTTTTCTTTATAAAAACATAAATTAAAAGAAAAATAATATAAAAGAAAAAGAAAATAACCGATGGATTTATCAACATTATATAACATTTCTCACAATCAATTTGCAACTGCAAGAGCCTAATAAATCAAATATACCTTACAATACCTAACAGATCGCATATGCGCACTGCGCATCCTACTGGCCTGTTTGCACCCAGAATTTGCAGAACAAATGCGGGTGTATGAAACTTTACGATTATTTCATAAACATCGACCTGTTTATACTATCACCTGCACAATTCAAGGTATGCGTGGTTGAGATGCTAACAGAGATGATGCTGACTCGTGATTACCTTCTTGTCTTCAATCAATTTTGTAACTTTCTTTTTGTAAAATTAAATGTAATTACGTTGTTCAGTTATCACATATGAAATGTATTCCATAATACTTATAGTTCTGTTGTGGACAACGATGTTGGTTGTAAATTTGCCTAAAACTTATTAGTACTATGTGTTTATATTAAGTATTTTGTAGAATTGTTTGATGACCCAAATAAAAAAAAAAACCTACATTTTGAAATTAGGTGACTGTAAAAATGTAACTTACTAGACTTAAGAATCATAAACTTTAGATCTTTATCTTTTGAAATAGGTACTGCATACGATAAACGTATTTACAATCACTCTATTGATACTATTACCCACGTACCCTGCAGATATTCTCTTTTGCTAATAACAATTTCCATTATCGTTGTGATTGCGTTTGAAACACCATCAAGGATTAATATCCTAATTGCTCCATCTCTAAATTGTAAACGCTCAAACAAGAAACAGTCCTTCAGAAGGACACTAGTCGTGCTCATTGAGTTGCAAAGTATCCATGATCCGACCAAATGGCAAATAGAGCGCAAGATTGCTTAATTCGTTCATGATTCCTAAAATTGAACTGTTAAAGTGAGCTGCACTGCTTTGTTCGTTTTGGGCCATGATGATATCTCACTTTCTTGTTATTATCTTTACCATCTTTACTGATGCAACAAACAAGAAATATGAATAATCTTTTCCAAGTATCGCATTATTCTATATTAAAACGGTCTGAGAGTTGAACTGGTACATAGAACGCGCTATGTATTACGTAGGTAAGGAGGAATGCTAAGGAAGTGAAATAATAGTTTTCTTGAACTGTAAGTTTATAATAATATCGAAATATCGTAGCGTAGGGTCCAATATATCATACTTTGGGTCAAATCAATGCAGAAGATGCTTTGTACAGAGGCGACATATGTGTATAACTTTGTGCCCGCACAAAATTTCACATTAGTTCTGATTTACCTGCCACGCTAACTAAGTAGATAATTGTTAAACAAGTTTGGTTTACCTTCCTGGTCAATGGTAGTTGTTTGAGGTTTATAATTAGAATAAAAACTTTCATGACTGGCCTGTTGGTCTAGTAGTCAGTAATCTGGTGAGCCTGAAGTCGTGTGTTCGTTTCCCACCCAGGACAAATATTGTGGCGAGCACGATCATTTCTTCTGTGTCTGGGTGTAGTTTATGTATAATATGTATATACTTAGAAATATATAAGTACGTTTATCAGCAGTCTGCAGGTCACTATAGTAAAGGCTCTGCCTAGTATGCCACCAGACGGCCGCGTGTGAGACGTGCCATGTTATTATTATTATAGGTGGTCTCAATCTGTCTTTAAAATTCATTTTACCTGAACTGTAGCATATATTATACAAAATGTCTGTTGGTTTCAAATTCACATGATCACCCAAGTTTTAGCTTATAAACTTTGTCGAACAAACAGGATATAACTCAGCTTATCTTTAAGCTTCTAGAACTAATAAACGCCAAGATGTAAACTGTGCTTCTAACAAAAGAAAGTTGTACTACTCCGTCTGTTTTGTAGATGTTTGAGGCTTTGAAATAATATATACTTAGATAATATAGATGTGAAATATTGTTAGACATTTACGGTTTATTCTTGGGCCTAGATAATTCAACATTATTTCTAATATACTTAAAACTTAACACTAACGAATTTTAAAAGAATATTACGAGAAAGGGATTTCCCAATTAAGATTTTGTTCTGAAAGTGTTATTGTTAGTAAATAAATTTAACTTTGATCAAAAAAAATATGTTAGCAGTTATTATATTAAGAATAAGTAGGTAGTTTAAATAGTTACGTATATATTATACTTTTGCAATACTGGTAGAGACCACGTTTTTTGCGCTAACAAAACCGGGGAAGCCGCGAATAAAATGATATCGTACCCCATTTTCTTGCTACATATTAAACTAATACTACCTACTTATGTTTCTGGCATACTGGAGTTACTATTGTTTCAAGACAGTTTCAAGTATTTAAAATAATATTGTAATAAATAAATATTTTTTTAATTATGTGACACCATTAGAAATATTGTACTCCTTTATATACCTATTTTTATATGCGATGACCATCAAGCGTCACATCAAACGGGGTGTAATTATGCTTGTTAACTTAGAGGGCTTAACACGTGTATTTTATTTTGTTTTATTTCTGAATGTTATATCTTAACATACAACTACAGGTCCGATAATAAGTGTGTTAAACGATTTCCGACAGATGGGCCTCCGGAAATCGCATTGCTCAGAAGGAGGTCTTGTAGAGAGCCGTTGTGAAACGCCGCTTTGCTCGAAAATCTATATTTAAGGTTTCACAATTCGATTATACATAATACTACCATCGCTCTTACATGTCGTCAATGTAGGTGTGCACCTGACGCCGCAACGCCGTTGCTCGAAAATTCTTACATTTAATTTTGGTGGTCTGAAATTTAAAGTTAAATTCACACTGTCAAGATATCTCCTAAATTTTTGCGATATAAATGACTAGAAAACCTTACCAATATCCTTGATTACAGAAGTAATGTGCTATATTGCATTGTAAGCTTCTAAAAGTTCGCTAGTTAAAATGTTTTAGAACAAACTCCAAACTGTCCCCTACCCGATCCTCACCCCAGGATTTCAAATAAATAGTTATTCTCATAGTAGAAGGAATTTAATATTACAAGTTGCGGTCTAATTCTAGTACTACTAATAAACAGTTCAGTTGCTCATAAAATATATTGAACTGTAAATTATTTTATCCGATAAATGCGGTTCCACATATACCACTTCTCATGGTTCTGACAATAGATCGAATTGGATCGTCTTGTTTGGTGAAGAGTTGATGAATGCCAAAAGTCGTCAAAAGTAAACGGGAGAGATTTTTTTTTACACACGGCTGTCTGATTCCAAACTACGCAGAGTCTATACTATGGTAACCAGATTGCTGATAAACATACTTATATATTTCTAAATACATACATAATTATAGATAGATTACACCCAGACACAGATAAAAAAATAGCATGCTCATCACACAATTATTTGTCCTGGGTGGGAATCGAATCTAAAACGTCTGACTCAGCAGTCAGGATCACAAGCCACTAGCCCAACAGGCTAGTAAATCGGACCTAGCAATCTTCCGTTCACTAGAGCAGACGCACAAGATGCCAGACTGCCTCCATGAGCGATGTCACACGATGATGACATTGCTCACGTCTGTTGGACGTGGTACTCCAGGAAGTTTCATTACTCAAATATGTTCACTAAAATTAAATTAAATTATACATAGCCGTTCACGAGTACTCACAGCGAAATTTAGTGTAAACATCTGTTTTGTTCAATCGACAGGTTGTAATAAATTTATTAGTATTGCGTATGAAGTAAAAAACTATACAGATACTTATGAGTCTTATTACTTTCAAAAGTTTATAATAAAAGCGTGTTGTGAAGAATTTTCGGTTGGGCCGTTGTTTCACATAATTTTTACCGTAATTTTTTTTAGAATACTCGCAGCCTGGGTCACATATTGCTAGTATTCTTGTTGTCCTCTCCACTTAAGCTAAATACTTGTGCTAGAAGTAGGTTCACGGCTGTAGTGTACTGAGTAGGGTTCGAACCTGCAACCACTTGATCGCAAGTCCGATGACCTTACGCTTTATTTAGTTAATACTGATATTATTGATATAATTGTTTGTGTGTTTTAGTGTTAAAACGTCTCATCAAAAAGATCATTACACAATGAAATAATATAAAAATGAGCAATAATTAAGAGAGTTTGTATTTATACATCAATAGCTGTTGCCCGTAACTTCGTTCGTGTGGAAATTCAAATTTATTCCACGGGAACCGATTTTCTATAAAATTTTCTTAATTTTCCGTTCCGTAGGAACCTTCTACAAAGTATTACAAAACATAAAAAAAGATAAATCGAATCAATTTGGTCATTCTTAAGTTATGGAGTGACCAAAGCAAATAGGGATTCATTTTTATATACATAGATACGGATAATAAGAATAGTTTTTTGTAGTCTCCAAAACAGGTTACGTCATTATCGTATGGCAGTCTGACAACTTATACGTCTGCTCTGGTGGGTCGTCAGTGGAACGGGAGATTCCTAGATTTCTCCCGTTTCCTTTTTACGACTATTTGGTATTCTTAACTCCTTGTCAAACAAAACCAATGCGCTCTATTGTTAGAACCATGCGAATATGTGGAACCACAACCAAAAAAAAAAACAATACATTTTATTTTATGAGATACTGAACTGTAATTTTGATAGTGTTTATTCGTAAATCTTACAGCTCGACAGGTTTGGATTAATTTTGGCAGACAAATAGATCTATTATTTTATTAACACATAGGTGTATGGGAACCGGAACGACTAGGCATCGTAGCTCCCAAACAATGGATCGATTTTCAATTAATAATTCAGTAGCAAACAAATAAGCCAATAATTATACGAAGATTTAATCATTATTTAACATATTCACAGAGATTTGTCATTAAGGAAATCTTCAATGTACCAGTAACGCAGTACGCAGTAACACTTTTCCAACAGTATAACACGCAATTTACCTTCAAACTTATTTCAGCTATACATTGTTTATAGTTCTACTGGCAATTGTTTAACAGAGACATAGACTATATACCCGAGTAGTGTTTAACAATGTTTAACCTAGGTATTATAGTATAGAAGAGCCTTTTGTCTAGTTGCTTCTCTAATTTTTCTTTCGTCAAGTGTCTCAAATTTATTAAATTTTTTTAACTGAATCCCTAAACAGAACCAAAATATACAGACACGGAACTGTAAGAACTTTTATTGTTTAGAAGTGATCTCTTGATTCTTCTTGTGTAATTTTTACTATGGTTCTGATGGTTCTGTTCTGATTTTTACTATAGTTCTTTTGCATAATGAAAGCAGCATTAATATTGTACTTATAGCTATTTCCCCAACGCTTAATGCTATATCGAAGTATCGAATCAATTAAGGCAAAATATACAGGGGCGAATTTGAGCAACAGTTAAATCATCCTTTAAACTTCTGATTGCATTTAAGTAGTAATAGCAAAACACAGATTTTATTTCTAAGTTATCATTTGGTTATAAAATCACAAAAAATACAATTATTCTTATAAGTGATTATTGTAGCTACTCATTTTACGCGCTATCTACTTAAAAATGCAAAAAAAAAACCGAATTATAATAAACAAAAACTACATTAAACAATCATTTCAACAATATGGAAAAGTAAAGAGGAATCTTATGTCATAAGTTGTCTTATTTGAATTCCGCCTCTATCCAAAATTAATCGAAACTTTTGTAGGTATCAAGAGCTTTACGGTTTTGGATAGACTTTTATTCCGGATATCAGATAGTTGCTGTTACGGTAACAGAACTCAGTAACATCCCTGGTACATATACACATTTTGCGCTTAAGTGTTCTATTCTCGGATGCTATCGGTATTATGTCGCAATAGCTTCGCTGTCTATATCGCAATACTCCACAGACTTGATGTGTAATACACTCAAGTGAAATGAATCCGGGTCACATAAAGATACCTGAATATCTTCACAAACATCAAGGAGTTTTCTTACTTTAATTTAAGGAGTATTTAATGATTTACTAACTTTTAAACTTTCGCGTTTCATGATATAATTATGTATTTACGGAATTAATGCGATCACGACCACGGCCAGTGCATCCTGGTCGGAACGTCAGGCAATTTAGAGGTATGTAATACCTTTTCGTGATCGCATTAATTCCTGTAAATCCATAATAATTTTTAATTATTTAATAAATACAATTTATTTCACTAAGCTAGCATTATTAGTTTCCGAGATTTTTGGGCATCTTTATGTGACCCGGCCCGGGTTTATTGCTCTTCAGTGCATATGTAGATAAATATTTGGATACTAGCTAAGGGAGTAAAATGACTCGATGTAAATTCTGAGCCATGACAATTAGATTACCATAAAGCTGAGTAACACTGAAAATGTATTCAGACACCCCAAGATTTTACGTCTGATTTTCGTTAATAGATATTAAAGTCGCCGTCGCTCAAAAAAATCAGGAAATGACATCTAAAACAAATACGAATTTTATTCCATAAAGTTGAGGTTTTTACATATTGCTGCTGCACGGCATACGTGCGAAACAAAGGCATTGCGCCTTTTTTTTTAAATGAGGGGTTTTGGGGACAGGAGGGTAAAAAATACTTTACGACCAATTCTCATACCTACCAAAACATACAATTTTTTTTTATTAAAATCTGTCTTATGCCTTTTTCTTTAAAAAAAAAACGGGTTAACATACATAGATATTTATTTATGTTTGTTTTTTATTTTATGCACTTCTTATGGTAAAATAAACTAAAACATAATTGTAATTAAGGTGAAAATATAACGCCTATAGTGCTCAATAGCTTAAACCTTTACTCAAAATGTCGTCCGAACGTACGTCAGTTTGATGGATGTCACTAGTAAATGGCATAACTTTCTTCAAAAATGAACACTTCTGATCGACTACTCACAATTACTTATTAAAAAATTTCGAAGTGAAAACTTCTTTAGGCACGTTGGGCACGCTTCGGGTTGGTGCCCACGACTTCATCCGCGTAAAATCTCTCCCACACAAACTTTCATCCCCTATTCACCAGCCTTCAAGTTTTATTTTCGTGACAAAAAGTAGTCTATGTCCTTCTCTAAAGTCCCAGGTCCCAGACTATCTCAATACCAAACTTCATTCAGCGGTATAGGCGTGCGAACGTAGCAGACAGACAGACAGATTTACATATACAAATTTTATTAATAGTATAGATTATACCAGGTCATACCTTATTAAACAAATAATAATATTTTCTTTAACTTTAACATGGTCACTAAAAGACATTGGTTTACGCACAAAAATCAGTCAAAATAATAACTCTATTACCAGGCCAGGGCCACTCTGCACTATAGGTATAAAGCTACAAATTCACGACGGGGTCGACTAATCGTGCCATAATTCAGTGGATTGCCACGCGCCGGCCGGGCAGCACTTTAGTTCGATGCTCACTCAAGCGCTGTGTTGCGTCATCCGTTCGTATCTAGACTATTTGTATCGAATTTTTAATACCTAGCCTAGGTTTATTTATTCACAAAAATAGAATAACAGCACATTGTGTGCTATTACACAGGATAGATACTATAGAACAAATAACGATCACAAATAACACCTGCTGCACTATAAAAATATAACATAAAAGCTAACTGTTGATAGAATCAATCACTGCCGAGAATAATGTAGAATAGTTTAATACCTACTTCAGAATTCAAAACGATTTTTGAGTATTTTAATAAATAACTTCTCTATTTGATATCAAAAGATTGTACATTGTATTCATCTACTAAAATTATCTTTAGATAGATAATGGTGCCGATTCTATTGTACACTCGACTAAACTAAAACCTGAATTCATATGAAATCAACCTAGTGTTCTTCGTAATACGGTTTATTTGTTACTAGCATCTATTTCTTAGCGCCTCTAAATTTCACTAAAACCTGTCAACGTATACTCAACTTTATTTCCACGCAGCGAGAGTCTCCATTTATTCAAACGTTGTATAATTGCCGAAAAAAACTTGTTCAAAACGAACAAGGATGACGTGTTTTTAATCTACACCTACGAAGACGCTTACTAAAAACACAGAGCAAAAGAGATGGCACTTAAATTACGCTACCGCCACTTGTTTTTGAATTCTTCATTAAAAGTAATTATATTAAGTATTTTCTTTACTAATTTTAGTAGCGGTGATAATTTTCTGCATATGCATACGATGGTACACTGTCGGTACTTCGACACACTTCACTTACGGAGCCGTAAGTATAGTGTGTCAAAGAACGGATAGTTAGAATAAGTCCTATCTTACAAATACTTGTCCTAAAAACTAATCTCATGTACTTTGCTTTGCTGTTTCATGACCTCTCTTGGCGTATTAAGTTACTGCAACGTGATCCGTTTTGCTCTATTAAGAAATAACTAGTTTCAGACCGGTGTGTATGCACAAGAGTGCATGCTTCAAGGGCAATAGCTTTACAGGTGGATGCCAAGTTTAGATAAGACGTTATAACATTGGATTAAAGTGTAATGTTTAGTAGTTTAAGTTTGAGTATCTCCAATGCTTTCTATCAAAGCTGTTAACAAAATATTGTACTTAATTTGCAGCAAAATACCAACAAAACCTACAATATATAAACAAGCAGTTTAAAAAGTATATATATTTTTTTAAATAATCATCAAGTGGGTTACGTTACATATATATACACACGTCAAAAGTGTCTAGGGATCAAGTACGTTTTAGAGTATCGCCGCAATTGACGATTGTTATTGATTCTTTTTAGTGAACTTCACTATTTGAATAAAGAATTTTCTTTACATTTTTATTAAAAACTAGCTCACCCCGCAGTTTCACCTGCGTAAGTCCCGATCCCGTGGATCTCGGGATAAAAAGTAGCCTATACGTTACTCCAGGTTTCCAGCTATCGACATACCAAGTTTCATCGCAATCGGTTCAGTGGTTTTTGCGTAAAAGAGTAACAAACATCCATCCATTCATCCATCCATCCATCCAAACTTTCACATTTATAATATTAGTGGGATAGAAAAGCAACTGTTTATCAGGATTCCCATAAAAATTTGTAATAGCATTTTTACAAAACCATTACAATTTCTGCATCGGAACTGAAAAAAAATGCATCAATATGAAGCGACAACATCTTTTGGCACGAGAAGAGCTGAGCCGTCGGAATGTCGCATACTGGTTCCAGGCAACATACAGTGGCTGTTGCTCTTGGCACTATACAAAGTGCCATAAGCCAACTCTGGACACGATATCGTATAACAGACAGCGTGACCGAGCGACATGTAGGACGATTTTGCATCACCACTTGCAGACAAGACCGGTACATCAAAAATACTGCTCGATGGAATCGTACCATGACCGCCATGATGTTGGTTACGAGGCTTCACAGCTCTTCAGGCTTGCTGATAAGCGACTAAACCATCCTAAATCGTTTATAATGGGCACAGAAATTAGGTGGAAGAAGACTGGCGTTGTGTTTGCTTTTCTGATGAATCTCGTTTCAGTAAGAGGCCGGATACAAGACGTACTCGAGGACCTCTAGACGTCTAGAATGCTTTAAAATTTTGACGGGAAGTTCATTCATATGGAGGGGGAACAACAATGGTTTGGGCCGCTTTTTGGATCGGTGGAAGAACCGATCTCATTTGGATCAGGGGCAACTTCAATGCTCAGATTTATGCGGAGAGGATTATTTCAGTCGTGATCATCTCTTTGCAAAGCCGATTGGGTGATTCGTTTCGACTAATGCACGACGATGCACGTTCACACACGGCTGGAGTCGTAACACCCACTCTGGCCGGTGCTCGCATCAACGTTCTGCCGTGGCCTGCTCAATCGTCAGACCTCAACTCAATTGATTGATAATTGATGGGATATGGTCCAAAGAAGAACATTGCCGGCGCTGGTGCTGGTTTGGATGCCGTACATACTGCACAGCAACTTTTTGAATTGTTAGAAAGGACGTTTGCGGCCATCCCTCAAAGTTATATTTAAGTATGCCAAATCGCTGTGATTGTGTGATTCGTGTCAATGGTGGAAACACAGATTTTACTTTTTTTATCTTTACAATAAAAATTTAAAAATCCTCATTTTTGCCTTTTTATTGACGACAATAACTTAGGTTTAATTTTCCAAAAATTTTCAAAAATTGCAACTTTTCTTAATTATTACAAAATTTAAGGATACGTTGTTAACTTTAAAACAAGAAGCCAGTCTGGAAGGCTAGACTTAAGTAAATATTAATTCGAAATTTTTTTAACATTAAAAATGTATTTGATCCCTAGACACTTTTGATGTGTGTATATATGCTTCAATTTATAAATTTATTTCTGAAACTTCTAAAATACGACTTATTTTCATAAATATGTTAAACTACTTTATGAAAATAAGTCCACCAGTAAAATGTATTAAACATTCAAAGAAGCTAATGGAGTTTATTTGCTCAAGTTAAAATGTTTACAAGGTTAGTAAGAAAAAGTACATTTTGCTGTGAATGATTGTGTTGTTTTTGACGTAACAATTTCAGCGTAATTCTTTGGGATAAAATATTTTGTGCGAAACAGGTTCCATACTTCTATGTTAATAATATAGTAGTAGAATTCTCTGTAGTTACAGTGATGCCCAAAGTAATCGTACTAAGTAAAGTTAAGCCAAACCTGAATATCTAATACTAGCCGTAACTCCACTTAGAATTAATAACCGGGGCTAAATCCTCGTCAGAATCACGTAATGGTTTCATATCACAATGTCTTCGAAACTGTAGCTAATATATTTTATTTATTATTTTGTTTTTGGTTGACATTTGTATGAGGTTTAACTTTGCTGTATTGTCGTGTCGTTCCTCATAAGACCGCGAGGATTTCCAATACCACTATAGCATAAATGGTTTTATTCCAACCCAATTGTTCTTCTACAGCATGAACGAAACTTTTAAAAATTAATTTGTATTTCGTTCAATTAAATTTATATAAAAATAATTTACATTTACTTTGACAAAACAGATATAAATTTGAATAATCCAATATACGGTGAGGTTAATAAATAAAATAACACGAACGAAAAAAGACAATTTTAAAGTATTGTTGTTTTATAATTTATCTATTATTATAGAGGATACACAATATAGACATTTTTAAAAATAATGTGTTGAGCCTTGTTCTGTGTGAATGAGTATACTGTCTACGAGATCCAGCAATAATTTATTATTTTAACTGCCTGATAATGTGGACTAGACTTTAAAATTTGTGACAAAAAATATTTTGCAATGGCCTGTTTGCCGTTTTGTGTTTTATATTTGTAAATATATATTTTATAAAAGTGGTTAAAAATACTAATACGTAAAGGCACTCAGCACAGGCACCCAGGCACACTGGGAGAATCGTCCGTTCTAAAAAGTGGTCGACAGCTTTTAGTTGGGAGATAAGCATTATAATTTGAATAGCTTTTAGGCTAAATAAATGCTCTTTGGCGTTTCAGTTGCTGCTAGTTTCCTAAAAAAGAAATGTTCCAATCTTCGGACTGTATTAACGTACTTATTTTATTTTTTGACTTGATTGCGTGAGTTTTAAAGCAAAGGAAAGGATAATATTTCTTTCCCTTTTTAATAATTCTTTTATACAATTTTCAATATTTGTTTTGTGAAGACTTCTTTAGATTTTTTTTTTGTGATAAGACACCTTAACCTTCAAAAGGTACGTATATTGTTCCACCGACCTTTCTGTTCAGGTGGCAGCGTCGCTGTTACTGCATTCAGTTTTACCATTTAAATAAATGCACCAATAATGCGGTAAGGTTTAGTGACTAAGTTTTATGAATGAATACTAACATATGCCGCACTGTAAGATGATATGCTTAACTAAATAAATTCCTAATTTGCCAGTATAAATAAAAATACAAAAATGCATAAATGATAAAATAATTTATTTATATTATCGTGGGAGAGCCGTGCTTCGACACATATGGTCCGACTCGACCGGAGTGATACCACGGCCTCACAGAAAACTGGTAGTGAAGCAATGTTTTCATTGCTTTTCGCCGAGTGAGTGAGGTTTCCGGAGGCCCTAGCCCTCCCCCCCCCTCTTCCCCTAGTCCCACCTTAAAGGCCGGCAACGCACTTGTGTCTCTTTAGTTGCAGGTACCCATTGGCGGCGGTAGTCATTTACTATCAGGTGACCCGTCTGCTCGTTTGCCTTTTATATCGTAAAAAATTTTTTTTACGTATGATCATTGAAAGCACGAATCCCTGGAACACTGCTTATATGTGATGATCTTCAAATTGCTGCTTTAACTATCACTTTGTAATTTGATGATATAAGACGCATCTAAATGTACATCTTTTTTATGTTTCATGACGATTTTTACATGACGAAAATATTTCTTCCGTTCAACTGCTATAATTTTATGACAGACATCCGAAATTAGCACAGGCATGTGAACACTTGATTTGGCAACTCGATACCAATCTGTACAATTCAAGTCGCAGTGATATGGTGGCAATCGGAGCATTTGATGCCCATATTCTTTTATCGACTTTGTGCTCTGGCAAAGGCTTTTTTTTTATTCTTATACGTCGTATAGATGAGTACGTTCTACGCCGTTTTCTAAAAGCCACTATTGGGGCTTCAGTTAATGCATATGCATTAATATGCTGCGTTGTCCATTACATTTATCGACGGCTTTGGAAGTAACTTTTCAATTAGTTATTTTTTTATTGCTGCTGTTTGTCTCATCGCGGTAATCCGTGGCATCCTTCCCAAAACCTTTTTAAATCAGAATCATTTTTTTTAACAAATTTCGAAGAATTTCACGACCACCCTTAAATTAAATTCCTTCTCTAAGTTTGTTCAGTAGTTTTGGGATAGTCAATATTTATTTTTTTGTACAATAAAATTCGTGAATTTTCCTTCCTATAACACCTACATCAAAGTCATCAACTTATATTTTGCCTTTAATCCTCTTCCGTGTATTTCCCGGGCAGAAATTTTGTAGCATTTTGTAGAGCCAGATTTTATTCATTTACCAATTTGTATATACTCAGAATCACATAAATGTAATTTAAAGAAAATAATAATTTGATTATAACGATTATAATTGTACATATTATGTCCTTATTATTTCTTGTTTTTTAAATTTTTAAACTAAAATAATTTAGAATGGCTACTGTGTACGATTTGTTTGTTTGTAACCATTTTCTCTATTGATTGGCGTATTTTTATAGATGTGCACGAGAGCGCATTTTTTTAAGTAACGTAAGTTAACACTCAGCATGCCAAGGTACAAAAGGTACTAAGTATTTCAAATTTAAAGCAGTAATTTATCATTAAAAATATACTTTTACTTTCAGAACACGTTTATGCAACGGAATGGATTTTCATGTATCTACACTGTATCAACACTTACCCATTGCTGCTTTTCAATTGTATTATTGGCACGGTTTTCTTCCTTCATAAACAATAATTTTAGTATTATCAGTCGTGCATCACTTTTTACAGCTTTACACATTCATAATGCTCCTATTACGACAAAACTAAAATGAAATTATAAAGAACACTAGCACTAGCCAAAGTTGACAGTGGATTGACAAATTCATCAAATCAAAATGGCGTTGTTAGTGCCCCAGTTGTCCGCCGGAACAGATAAGTCGGCGGCCCTGTATACGGATTACGTTTCTTGAGCATTGGATTGACGGATAATGACAAGTTGAATTTTTTTTTTTTA
Source organism: Callimorpha dominula (assembly GCA_949752705.1). Lineage (NCBI taxonomy): Eukaryota > Metazoa > Arthropoda > Insecta > Lepidoptera > Erebidae > Callimorpha > Callimorpha dominula. The sequence goes on from OX456991.1 coordinate 6,487,763, forward strand.
TCCTAGGTTTTTTTTGGGGCATTTATTCAATAAGGACATGTCAGCCCCATCAGTTGAAACATAATTGTGTCACTTTGACGTCGAACACATATGTATTTACTTTTCTATTAGGTAATATAATCTAATGAATATTTAGTATCTATAAGCTCCATAAGTTGAACAAATATTAATATATATATATATTTAGATTATACTAATTCATACAACCTTATTTCTTATCGATATTTTGTACAAATAAAGACTGATTTGATTTTACTTGAAGGGTAGCTACTTGTCAAATGCCGCACACATACCGTTCATTGAAATAAATGTATCCCAATAGAAACCTCCAAAGTACTCTTATTCTCTTTCACTATTTATAAACGTAGTGAATTTTAAAGTGCAGTTGATGTATAGATTAATAACAATACGATTAATACTCTTATTAAAAATATATTATTCCCTTCAAAGATACCTACAATTTTTGAAGTGAAAACTTCTTTAGCGGCGTTGTGCACTTTTAGATGGGTAAAAAATGTTGAATTCGCGTCAGGGCACGTGACCGTGATGTCCGTCCCCATTGAAAATTCGTACGACTGAGACCGAGAGGCCGAGTTTCTTATATTTACATGTACAGCGTCAGAGAAACATGGAGAGGGAGGGAGGGACAGGGACATAGAGAGAGAGAGAGAGAGAGAGAGAGAGAGAGAGAGAGAGAGAGAGAGAGAGAGAGAACTGAACTCGTGACCGTCACGCTAATCTAAACTAATATTATAAAGAGGAAACATATTATGTGTTTTTGTATGTATGTTTGTAATGTTTTCACACAAAAACTATGTAACTTAGTATGTAGATAGCTGGAGACCTGGATTAACGCAAAGGCTACTTTTTATCCCGACATGGATCTTCTTCTCACGGGATCGGGACTACGCGGGTGAAACCATGAGGCGCTGCCAGTAATTCATATATAGATCCACTAGAGCTCTTTATTAATTAATGTCACCAACCACCAACCTGTTAATGTGACGTTTTAAGTTCATCGTTTCGCTTAAGTTTTCACTTCTGTCGGCAGTCCCATGACTGCCTATTTTTATTTTATATTTTACTTGTACCTCAGTAGTCCGGTACGAGGAAATAAAACCAGATGCACCAAGCGAACGCACGACGCGCTGTCAAGCTGTAACGTTATAAATTTGTTGAGAAAAAAGTTTCTATTAGGTGTAATGTTGTAGTTTGTAGTCATTCAGTAACAAAATATTATTGGAATTAACTCCCAATTTAAATATGATAATAATTCCACTAATAATAACTCCACACATCTCACACACGGCTGTCTGGTCCCAAACTAGGCAGAGCCTGTACTATGGTAACCAGACTGCTGATAAACATACTTAGATACTTCTAAATACATACATATTATAGATAAATTACACCTAGACACAGAACAAATTATCGTGCTCATCACACAATTATTTGTCCTGGGTGGGAATTGAACCCACGACTTCTGGCTTAGCAGTCAGGATCACTAACCAATAGACCAACAGGCCAGTCATGGTATACATTATAGAGTATTTGTATCGAAACTTTAAAAACAAATACTTTCACTAATCAAAAGCGAAGCTAAATAGATACTTGATAGGCAGGCTAGGTCCACTGCGGCGGCACCTACGTTAGTAGATACTAGTAACTTTATCGGTTGGTCTTTAATAATATAATTAACAAAATATCCAGATATTTCATTAGAATTAAATTCCGTTATTAATAAAGCTGTTTATATCCTATAAGTATTACTTATTGTGTTTCGAGCTTGGTACCGACTTCAAACCGACCAGCAGGTACCGTGCCTTTGTACCTTTGTAACGTTACCTATTAGTTTAAAAATGTCACATTTATATAGTCTTGTCAATTAAATGTACAATCAATAATTTTTTACTATTCAGTGCCCTTTCTTGGTTTTCACGGTGTTTATTTTTTCATTTTTAGTGTAAGGTACGTACGTATTGAGTAGATACGGTATTTCGGACATTACCTTCTGTAATGTAAATCACTTGATCTGCAGTTCTTTAGAATATATTAACGTTAGTTTAATAAGCACGATACTTTATTTAGAAGATAGATTTTTAGTTTGTCTAGCAACTTGCTGTACTTGATTGAATAAGTTATAAAATAATAAGTTATAAAATAATAAGTAATAAAATAAAATAAGTAATAAAATAAAATAAGTAATAAAATTCAAAATATCCCCGACTTGAAAATCCCATTAACGATTCGAAAAGAGCTGATGGTCTTTGAACGGCTGAACAGATTTTCTTGAATTATATCTAAGAACACTCTCGATCAAGTCACCTTTCAAAGAAAAAAAAAACAATATTATAATCGGTCCAGTCGTTTAGGAGCTACGACGCCACAGACAGACACGTTAAACTTATTACACCCCTCTTTTAGCTTTGGGGGTTAAAAAAGGTACAAACAGCTGAACGTAAAACTTCCTCCTTTTTAAACTGCACCTGTCCTTAATTTCTGAGGGTTTCCCTCGTTTTCCCTCAGATACCATTCGGACTCTCTCTCTCTCTCTCTCTCTCTCTTTCAGAACCTCCTCCTTTTTGAAGTCGGTTAAAAATAAAAACTCTCAGGCTATATCGCCATTTCTAGTTTAAGCACATTTTACTTAAGATTGTACCGAAATCATGGGGGTGATGTATAAAGAAAGCCCATAAAACGTAATTGCTTTTCTGGTTCAGCGAATATTTGCGTCGAACATCAAAAAACATTATTCCTCTATACGATTTCTATTCGTATTACAGTTTTTTTATATCTGCTTCTTGGAAAACTGATAAAGAAATGAATTAATACTTTAATATTATTTTTTCCAACACTTTAGGAATGACTCCTGTGTCGCGTTGGACTTTACGATCATACAAACAACGGACACAACAACGTCGAAACAACGAAAATTATATAAAAAAAAAAACCATAGCAAACCGTAGAACACTATTTTTAAATATGAAGCGTTTGTTCTATAGCAATATAAAGTCCACTGGTTTATAATAATAAAAAAAAAAGAAGTTTCAGATAATTATAAATTAATAACAAAATAATTAATTTAATTGTAAAAAAACAAGTAGAAGCTGTTTGTAAAAATTAGACCTATTATAGAAATAATTGGTAAAAAGAACTCTACGTTTTGTAAACCATTTTAGTTTTTTTAGTCTTGTATTGTCATGATACGTGTGCAATTTTTTAAGTTAATCGAATGTCTTGAAGCTGGTGAAAAGTACGTTGAAAGATTCTGTTACATAAATAGATTGATAAAAAGATACATAAATAGATACAGGTCAAGCTGTTATAAAGCGCGTAAAAGGAGTAGATATAGTATTGTTACGAATAACCCGCCATCTATTGGCGACTGTGGGAAGTCGTATAGAGCTACAAAATAAAGATACACGCCATCTGTTGAGACAACATGGAACTAAGTAACCCATTAATGGAATATTCTACGATGTATTAGCGGATTCTATTATTTTGTAGAATTTACCAGAGGTGTTGCGATTTTTCTATAAGTGCCGTTTCGCTATATAAAGCGTGGCATTGCGGAGTAGTTAGTTATTAAGTGAGTTATCAAGTGAGTGTCAAGTGAGTTAATTTCAAGTGAGTGTCAAGTTAGTAAGTTTCAAGTGAGTTATCAAGTGAGTGTCAAGTGAGTTAGTTTTAAGTGAGTGTCAAGTTAGTTAGTTTCAAGTGAGTGTCAAGTGAATTAACAGCGACTAAAGTGTAAGTGAATTAAGAAGTTTAGTGTAATAGTGATAATAAATTATTGTGATTGTGTTGTTGCTAGTTTCCCTGTGTATTTTGTGATCTATACAATAAATTGTGTCTATTTCGGTAACAATCTGGTATAATTCTCTAATCCCGAACCTCAGCTCGTAACAGTATTTCAATCCTAAAGTGAAGCAAGAAGTTTAAAGAAATTTTGCATTCTGCATTATCTTCAGCTTCTTATTGCCGTCTAAAGCCAGAAACCAATTTCCTTTTGCAAGTGTTATGGTGTTCGATTTATTACGAATAAATTTGTATCACGATTCTATTTTCAATGCCTCAGATGTCTAGAACGTTTTAGATTTATGGAGCTATTTCGGTTTAGTTCGAATACCTTTGATATACAAAAGTACCTGACCTTGTGACTTGAACTACATTATAGTTTGGCAATCGACGCAAAGATTTTATTTTGATTCGTTTTCTAAAAAAATTCAAAATTTAATTAATTATATACATTTTACTTTATTTCTATTGTGTCTATCTTAGAAGTTCTTTAAAGGGATCATATTATTATAAGTAATCAGACTGTGCTGTCTAAAACGCGCATCCAGCTAGCATTACGGCATTTCTGAAGAAAAGAAGACTCAGCTGGCTTGGCCATGAACACAGAATGGATACAAAGACACTTCAACAACAAGTTATGCTGGGACAGAATGCAGACGTCAAGAGACCGGTTGGACGCCCTTTGTTAAGGTTTAAAGACTGCATGCGGGACATAAACTGCTTTCAAGTCAACTGCTGGGAGGAGCGCGCTGATAAAAGACCCGAATGGCATCACAATCTACAAAATATGATGAAGTCTGGCTTGAAAATCTCAAGTAGAGAAGACTAACAGTGCTGTTGGGTCATTTTAGGACTCCCTACATGCTTGTGATCGATATGGAAAGATATGTCGGTCTGCTATTGGTATTTTCAGTCATCGTAGACGGTGTGGACAGCTCCCTCAGCAACTCTTGAAACGCTGCAACAATCATTTGCAAAAACTGCTCTGGCCAATGATGATGTGTAATCCATAAACGAGAAATCAATATACCTTTTATAACTTTTTTTTTTTAAACTTAGGTCTCACATACGTTTCATTCATGTGGAATTATTACTACTTTTTACTATGGATGACATGCAAACAGAGATTCACCTCGTAAGAAGGTACACAGTAGACATACCACAGAGGGATACATGTCTGGAAGGCCTCCAATCCAACAAAAATGGTAGTCACGAGTGGTACACCGACGGGTCCAAAAAAGGCCTTGATGTAGGTTGTGGAATTTACGGAGAGAGACCAAAATTCAGGTGGAGAGCCAACCTAGGAGTAGAGGCCTCCGTCTTTCAGGCTGAGCTCTCTGCATTAAACATGTGCGTGGAGATCAACCTTGAAAGGAAAGTAAAAAATCAACACATCTACATCAACTCAGATAGCCAGCGGCGCTAGTGGCACTAGACAAATTTGAGACTAGCTCAAAGCTAACACAAAATTGCAAGGAAAACCTGAACACACTGGGGCAATCAAAGAAAATTACATTAAGATGGGTACCAGGCCATTCAGGTATCGATGGCAACGAAAAAGCCGATGAATTCGCCAGAGCCGGTTCAGACAACCGACAGCATGGCCCAGAACCATTCTGCGGCACCAGCAAACAGCGAGTGTATTCTATCATAAACGCCAAATATATATCATTGGCTATTAAGAGATGGAAGACCACGACTGGTCTAAGACACTCGAAAGCCATAATAAAGGGCTATGATAGTAAAGTATCTAAAGAACTTCTGGAGCTCAAAAGATACAAAACCTGTGCAGTAACAAGAGTCCTCACCGGACACTGCAAACTGAACAAACATATGTTCATCCTAAAATTGGGTGAGAACACAATTTGCAGATTCTGTCAAGCAACAGAAGAGACTGCAATGCATATTTTATGCTCTTGTGGGCCACTAATGCTACACCGACGTATTCACCTAGGGTTGCACATCATGCAACCGTAGGAAATACAAACAATCACTGCTGATAGGATCTGGACGTTTCTCGAAGCCATAAGTCTGAGCAGTGAAATTTAAACCAGAAGTGCGCTACAAAAGACCAGAAATGGTCGAGGTAGCACCAGGCACTCAAAACAATAATAATAATAATGGATTGTTTACACATTGTACATATTTTTATTGTTCATATTTTCTTATAATCCTAAAATGTTTATTTATAGGCACCTAGTTGAGGCATTTCTTTTATGCTTTACGTTCAAATGGTAAAGTGAGATTGCAATAGACCTCTTTACTGATTTGAAAGCCTGAGCTGCCGTCGGCTATCAACCATCCATGAATATTCTAGCTACTCAGACTTAATAATAATAGATCTATATCACGGACGTTCAAATAGGCAACATCAAACAGTCCTGTCAAAGCTCCTCATACTTTGATCTGATGGGTTTACGTATAGGATCTTTAATGCAGCTTGCCTCGTTTTCTATTGAGATATTTTTTCTCTATATTGTTTTGTGATGAGGTTTAGAGCCCCCATATCGTCAGATAAATTTAGATTTACTACCAATTTTAGTAAAGAAGTAGGTAGGTACACATATTGGTTGTGTATGTTTTCTTAACCACCGTCACGGTTTTTTTTTTGGAGACAGTCAAATCAAATTCTATAATTAATTTTGGATTTCAACGTGACCTGTTTTCATTGTCTATGATAATGACAACACGTGTAGAACCGTAAAAATATGTTTTTCGTTTAAATTGAAATCTTTTTTGTTTTCTTAAGCAGCTAAAATTTTGTGCTCATTGAAAATTAAACACTATAAGTATTTTACCGACTTTTGAATTTTATAGTAAAGACTTCATAGAAGTTCTTTATTACCACATGTAATTGGTAGGTAAATGAGGTCGTGAATAACGAATTAGCATTTTACCAATTGGTTGTTCCTATAAATTAATATACATTATTGTATGCTTTTAAAATATGTAACCTTTTTTTCTATTCTGTCATGGCAATCTGTTTTAACTAAAAAATAAGCCTTGCTTTTATCTGAAACGTTTTCCGGAGTCATACACACACATTTAATCACAGTGAACCTTAAGAATTTGCTGGGAGGCTATCACTTTCTGTAACAGAAACCTAATTGGACGTAGATAAAAAAGGATCCAACCCATAAAACTACACTTTTAAGATAATGAAGATTGAAGTTTAAATTGTATTTGCTCATTGATATTCTATTTTTTGATTTTGTTGCTTTGGGACATAGTTGTAAAAATGGTTGTCCTTTTTAAAGAAATAAGTTTTTTTGGGAATAAATAAATATTTTTAGAAATATTTAAGTAAAGAGTTTTGTAAAAAGTTAATTTTTAACATTCTTTTTAGGGATCAATTGAAACATCGACTTTCAATCTTCTAATTTAACTGGAGGTATTTCCTTTTCGTGGCATAAAATCGTTTCTTGGCAAAACTATATAAATCTAATTAATTTATTTATTAAAAGTAATATATTCATTTATGAAAAGCGATCCAGGTGGATTGGATTCTTTTTAAGTTATAAATTGACCTTTTTCAATATCGTAAATTTTTTCTATAATGATCCAAGAAAGTTGGATCGTTTTTGCGAAATTAAAATAAAAACCTGTCACAGAAGTGGGTTGGTACCCCATATTGATAAATAGGTCAAATTAATATATTTTGACTAGGGTGTTTTTACTAATAGAAAATATAGATCCTATATACTAATATTGTAAATGCTAAACTAAAATCGCGTATTAACATTATTTACTATTTATTTTAAAATCACTTCATTTAGGTTTTTGTAGCTGTTTTTTAAAGCGCCTAATAAATTGTAATAAACTTTATTCTCTAACCCTTAATTTTCCACCGTTAGAGGTGAAATAATTTCTTCAAAATAAAATGGCACTTACCTTGAGTACAACCAATTCATTTAAAAACAAAACATATTGAAATCGGTTCACAAGTGGTGAAGATATCGCGTAACATACTCGTACACTAACAGAACGTAACGTAAAACAGTAAAATTGAGAACCTCCTCCTTTTTAAAGTCGGTTAAATATTTTATATTTATTTATTTATTTTAGACTGGCCTGTCGGTCTAGTGGTTAGTGATCCTGACTGCTGAGCCAGAGGGTTCGATTCCCATCTGAGCCTGGGTGTTCTTTGTGTCCGTTGTTTGTATGTTTGTAAAGTCCCCCGCGACACAGGAGTAATTCCTAATGCGGGGAGTTGTCTTTTAAAGAAAAGAAAAAAAAAAGAAAAATTAACTCGGAACTGATAGCCAAAATCTCTTCAATTGTATATTTAAATTATTGCCTGATAAATTTGTATTACATTTTTACTTTCTTAGCCTAACATATAGTCCAGTAAAAGAGAGGTACCCAGTTAATTACGTAAGCATTACTTTTCTACTATTTTGATAGGTACTGTGGTACACTAAAGGTAATTATGGAGTCGTTATACTGGCCTAATAATATTTATTGTACAAATATTTTTCTCACGCTAGAGGAACATTCATTAGCAGGTCTAACCGATTTACTGTTTATTTTTATTATAGTTCATGTTTCATATTTTATTACAAAATTTATTTTATCGTTAATAAATTGAGGTAGCTCGTAACGAGCTCTTCATTACTGATTCCACGTTGGTAATGAGAAAGCCACGGGCGGGCTGCAGCGGGATTTATTACTTCGATCACGCTCTTGGAAGAGTATTGAATTTAAGAGCCGAGACAATATTTTTACAATTGTAGAGCAAAAGAATATTAATAAATACTATTATTCTCTTTTATTTATAATAATATATAAAATTCTCTTGCACTTTATGTGGATTTTTAAAATTAATTTTGAGTCAGAGAGAAAAGACCCAGAAAAAATTACTAGAATCTGTGCGGAAAAAGAACCGTCGTAGGATTTGAGGTCGCAGCAGTGCTAAATTACCTTTTTACACTATTACGTCATTGTTGTTTACTGTATTATACAGTATTGTTTACTGTCGAACTAAGGTAATTTAAACAAAAAAAGGTAATTTAGCTCTGCTGCGACCTCAAATCTTACGACGGTTCTCTTTCCGCACAGACTCAATCTATGGCTATTAATAAAATTACTTTGTTTGAGTTCAGAAATTTTAGTAATAAGCTTATTCTTCCGCTCCTAAGGTGGTAGCGTGATATTACAAAGCCTCAATAAATACTCCATCCAAAATAAAAATATTTTGTTGAATCCCAGTGGTAGCTTCAGAAACTAGCGCGTGTCAAACAAAAAAACTCGTCAGCTTTGTTAAATCAGTATAGATTGAAGGGAAAATTGGAAGAGTAGGAATAATAATACAGGTTTATAACATCAAACGCGAAAAGCTTTATAGTATAACAACTCTACAAAAAATCCTGTAGAGTTAACAGTCGAGTTTGAATATAAATATCTCGACGGCAGCGGTTCATTTAGTTTGGTTTACATTTGTTCAACTAAATATACACCTTCATTGACAAGAAAGGATATTCTTATTTTATTTGTGAATCATTATTATATTTTGAATACATATTTCTACAATTGAGGAATCTTGTAGAAATATGCTTTTACGGCCATTTAAAATATGCAACCCATAATCACCTATTTTGTTGTATTATAAATAAAAATATACTTTTTCATTTTATTATTTTGTAACCTATTTACAATCGTTAAACAACATTTTATTTCTTTTCGCTGTCTTTGATATTCTTTCCATTATGTTGTTCTTTGATTTCCACTCATATCTCCAGGTAATTTACTTACTTAACTTTTGTCCCTATTTAAGTTGTGTAACTACAGCAGACTGGTGTAACCATATCTTAACTACCAGAGGGCTTCTTGCAGTACCACAAAGCTAAACCGCTAAGCTAAGCTTTTTTTTTTATATAATAAAGCTAATCTAAATTATTCGAGATTTTGCGTTTACATAAATTTTCATGCCTGCTATTTACTTTACCGAGTCCAATCCTACGAAATTTAACACCTTTCCTAAAAAGCTTTTCATAGATCTTCTTTAAGCGTTAAGCGAAAACGGTACCTTTATGGTAGGCCTAGCTGTTCCCATGACAGTTTTAGGGTCGTAACTTTTCAAGTCCCGAATCGAGACCTATTTGGAAGACAGATTACCAGTTCTTTGTTGGCCGTAAAAACTTCCAAACATAAGCATTAGTTACTTTTGGGGTAGCTTTTCTTTTTGAAGGAAATTATTTTGTCATATTAAGGAGTAATGTTCAATGCTGTATATAGTATGTATGTATGGAGATATATGTCTTACTCTACTAAAAATTCTTGGCACTTTTCTGTCCATATTGTTCTATTTTTAAACTTCCATTTAGCATCCAATACTTTGTAACAGTACCAACGGTTGAGGTAACCAACTCTTCCCGACTTCTGCAGTTTCAAAAACACGACCAGTTCGGAGAATACCTATTGTTCAGTATACAGATCATTTTAAGGTAACCATTGGTATTGGTAAACGGCTCTGTTTCCACATTTAGACTCGCACTTAGTCCATTTTGCATGCTGATAATGGTGGCTAGTTGAGGCAGCCTAACTCCTGCCAGTAGCGGAGAAGCCTCCTGTGGCATTCAAAGGCTTCTAGGAGCGACTTCGCACTTGCGAGGAGACTTGCCCGTTAAGGCAACTCGTTCGCACCCCTCCAGGATAACGTGGGCAGTTATTTCCTCCGCGTTGAGACATCCTCTGCATATAGGGCTGTCTGTCACATTGATGGTGAATAGATGCCGATTCAAGGCCAAATAGCCAATAAAAGCAACTGTTTAGACTACCTCTAGGTAGGTAGGTTGTTGAAGCGGCCATGTCGGTATATAACTTTCAAGTCTAGGTTCTAGACATACCTACTTAAATTTTTTATTAGGATTTGCAACAAATTTACACTAGTATTAAAATTAAAATTAAACAGTTAAGACTATATATACTTTTTTCTATAAGACAAAGCAGTTATAAATAAATAGACAAACTATTTTCGATATTTTTATGGTGATTAAAAAAAAAATTGTAAGAAGCACCTAAGATTGGAAAGCACAATATAATAATCACATGATCCTGTTTTTATTGTACAGTATATTATTATATAATTTGTAAAGCACACGTAGTCTAGTAACTCTTAATACCGGCATCGAGTACTATATTAAACGCGCTAGACCGAGAGCATCGTCCCATTATTATGAAGGGGGAACTTCATTTCACTTATGAGAATTCCTAACAGCCGTCTACACAACTCTATAACTTTATAAGTTATATGCCATTATTGAAATAGAAGAAGTACTAAGACATGTATTGCATACTAGTGTCACGAATAACGTGAATTCGTTTAATCAAAAAAATATAATAAAGCTCCGTGCCGTTCTAGGTTTTCCTAACCAATAAAGGTACGGTGGTCTACATATTTTATGTATTGTTAATATTATGCAACATCAAACAGATGCAGTTACAAGTACTACGAATAACTAATGAAGAGTAGACGTGCATTTTCTAGTACTTATATATTATAATATAAGAAATACAAACACTGAAACTCATATAAATTGAAGTAAAAATAGACTTAGAGGAAGATGTATAGGCCAAATCGTATAAGTTTAACATTTATGAAATATTTCCTGGAAGTTTGGAAGCCGTGGAAAGGTTCATTTTTGACCTATTGCTTTGTGTATATCATACGTGAAGAGAATTCTTTGTACCCCTTTTTAAGAAAATTTAGTGAAATGTAGTAACGTGAATTTTGGAATATTTACAGTTTATATATAGTAGAAGTGCAGAAAGCTAAAATTTTTGAACAATATGTGTTACAACTTTAAAAATTACGTGAAAACGGCGTAATAAAATTAAAAAGGAGGAGGTTCCCAATTCGACCACATGTATATTTTTTTTATGCATGTTCAGCCCTCACTCTGTTATATATGAACCGAGTTTGATAATTCTTTTTTTAAGTATTCCAAAAATTCACATATTAATATAATGATAAACTTATCCGATATTGGATTCGAAAATTTGGTATTCGATAACTGTGTTATATTGTTACGTGACCGAATGTATTGATAGATAACTAATTTTCACCAAAATGGCAGATAAGGTATATATTATAGTAAACAGAGCAATATTTTCATGTTTATGTGGTCAAGTTTGGACAAGTTTATTTTTAAAACACGAATTGATGATGATTGAAATTGTTAAATTAAAAGTACCTTACTTCTATATAGTATGAAGAATGAAAAGAATGTGTAAAAATATTAATTAAGTCTTAAGAGAAAAAATAAAGATACCATATTGTTTAAACGACTAGTGTCACGTTCTCATTTTCAAGAAACGATTCGTTTTGCTTACGAACTGTAAAATTTGGTTAAATTTTCAATGAAGATTTTACCTTCCGTAAGCAAAACGAATCGTTTCTTGAATATAGGAACGCGACATTAGTGGAAATAATCTTACAGCGAAAAATAATGGTGTGTTACACGGAACTTCAGAAACGATGCATGATGTGATGGTTTTAGCAGTACTGCAGAATTAAAGTCAATGTTAAAAAGTTAACTGACTTCAAAAAAGGAGGAGGATTCTATATTCCACTGTATATTTTTTTTTATGATTGTTCCAAAAGAGGCTTGGACCGATTTGGATTTTTTTGTTTGAAAGGGTGTACTTCCCAGGTGGTGCCATGGTCATCAGGTAAATACCTGATGATGGGATCCTGGAGAAATCGAGGGAACTCTTCAAATTATAGGCACACTTGAAACGATTTGGGTATTTTGAGGCGCATTGAAGTCGGTGATACTTTTTTTAAAGGATAATTATATACGCTAGAATGTGGCGCGTTGATCCTGCGGTTAGTGATCCTGACTGCTGAGCCAGAGCTCGTGGGTACGATAATTTGTTCTGTGTCCGGGTGTAGTTCATAAATATGTAGCATCTTCAGTTATTAGTACGGACGCTTAGAGCGCCCTCTATAATAAATTCACCGGAATGGAACACAAGCGCCATCTATCGACGGTACGCAGAGTCTAGGTGGAGGGTGTTGTCGTGCGGAAGGACGAGTTCACTTTACGTTTGGTCATCGCCGAGTAAACACTAGCCCAGGAACGGTCCAGTGTTTCTTTGCGTGTTTACAGTACATCAGTCATTAAATATCAGAAGGGAGTTTTCTCATCGCCCATACCCACTTCGGGCCCACATTATGCCTTATCCTGTGCCTGAGGATTCGAAAATTATATGAGTATGTTTATCAGCAGTCTGGTTACCATAGTACAGGCTCTGCCTAGTTTGGGAGCAGACGGCCGTGTTTGAGGAGCTTCAAGTTATTAATATTGTTAAAACAGACTGTCCATAGGTAAATTAAAATTTAGGTACGAGGGCTCGGACCTTCGGACAATGGCCAGGTATGCGCCACTAACCAGCTCGAGCTATTAGAGGTTTAAAGAATTTTATTGATACTCAAAGAAAATTACAGTCCACTTATTGAGCATAATATAAAATTAAAATAAAGTAATAACAAGAAACGGCGATTGTAGGTCTCTCAATCAATGACTCAAAAAGGTGAAGGAAACAGATTGGATTATCCTATTACTTACATGAAATTTATTATATTTTATACATATTATCTTTGTAGGGTCTCCAAATATGGTTATCACTGTAGTGAAACATTAGATTGCACTATATAAATTAACATTAGTTTATAATATACTAGCAGCGCCCCGCGGTTTCACCCGCGTAAATCCCGATCCCGTGGAAATATCGTTATAAAAAGTAGCCTATATGTTAATCCAGGTCTCCAGCTATCTACATACCAAGTTTCATTGCAATCGGTTTAGTGGTTTTTGCATGAAAGAGTAACAAACATCCATCCATACATCCTCACAAACTTTCACGTTTATGATATTAGTGCACGCACTTTTGCTACTTCGTTTCTAATATTAACTAATATTTCAGTTTGTTTGCAAATTCCCCGACAACATCCCTCCCTTCCATTTCCTTCTCTTGTTACCTACTTGTTTTACAATTTACCAACAATCAATCAACAATTTTTTTTGTAAACATAGGTCACAACGGTGTGCATACTAGGTATATTTATTTATGGTCTTCTATGTTTTTGCCAATAAATGGCTTACAAAATTTATCTTACTTAGCTAATTTAAAACAAATATTGTATTTATTAACTCAGATGACAGCTTTATTCAGAAGATATTCTTGAACAGTGTAATAGGCCTTTTTATTAATAACAACATAAATTATTTTTTAAATGAATCAATATTTTTATTTTGTAACATAGATTTGGGTAATTTATTATATAACTACAAATTAGTATCTGTAAATCACGCAAATAGTTCCTTGATTGATAACTTTACACTCGACCCAATGGCTGTTAACAAGAAAAAGCAATCAACCTGTTACACCATTCAATTATCATCAATTAAGAGGTTTAATCAATGCCGGTTAAACCAAATTAATTCAAATTCACTTATCTGTGGGACAGCCATGCTTCAGCAAGTATGGCCGGCTCGACCAGAGTGATACCACGGCCTCACAGAAAACCGGCAGTTAAGCAATGATTGCATTGTATTTCGCCGAGTAGGTAAGGTTACCGGAGGCCCTCCCCTTTCCCCTACTCTTACCCTAAAGGCCGGCAACGCACTTGCCTATTAAAATAGACATACAATAAACATCAAGGACACTCTTTTTAAAAAGCTTTTTCTGGTAAATTTGCTTAAAAGAAATGGTCAATTGTGAGGACAATCTTCCATCATATCCAGTCCTAAGATTATTACTATATTATTTAGTAACTAGCCGTTTCACCGGCGTTTATGGTCCCTGATCTACTCCTAAGGGTGGTAGCGTGATGATACCTAGCCTCAAAGAATACTCTATCCAATATAAAAAGGAATTATTCAAATCTCACTAATAGTTTCGTAGGTTAGCGCGTTTAAACAAACAAACAAAAAACTCTTTAGCTCTATCATATTATAGACTACCAGTCCAGTTCCTGCGTGGCTTTGCTCGCTTGTACATATTTATATATTTTGCGCGGAACCCTAATTCTATTTTCCAAAATTAAAGGTAGCGTAAATTACTCTTTATAATACCAGCTATCTGCCAGTGAAAATCCCGAGGAAATCGGACCATCCGTTCCGGAGATTAGCCGGAACAAAGAGACGGATAAACATTTTTAAAAACTGATTTTTAGTCATAGGTGTCGTGCAAAACCATATGAGCTTAAAAAAACTATTATTTTGAAACTACAAATAGACACTTCAATTTAATTTATTTGTATTGATAGTAAGAAAAGTACTGAACCGAATGTAAAAAACGACACAAACAACACTAGAGCATAATCAAATCTGTGTTAGGTGAAGCGGAATATAATTTATAGGCTATTGATAAATCCACGCACGCTTGTTGGGAATATCCGTATCAAATTGGTAAGGATTTCAGGTACGGAAAAATAGGGACTCTCTAGAGATGTTAGTCACGCTTGTTTGTACTTCACCTTACAAAGGTTTACAAGTAATATAGTTCAATAACCTCAATACATACAAGTTGAAAGGTTATTTTATCTAACTTATGTTTATTATCCCACTAATATTATAAATGTGAAAGTTTGGATGGATGGATGGATGGATGGATGTTTGATACTCCTTCACGCCAAAACTACTGAACTTGGTATGTAGATAGTTAGAGACTTGGATTAACATACAGGCTACCTTTTATCCCGATATTCTAATGGGATCGGGACTTACGCGGGTGAAACCGCGGGGCGCTGCTAGTTATTCATATTTTACCTCACTATGCCTATCGGTGAAGTGGTATGTCGGAATCGACCCACTAAAACCACACGGTGTTCCGTCACAAGTGAGTCTATTGCAAGGGACTCGGGTATACCCTAAGAAGGAAGTCCCCGAGAAATTCCATAATTATACCTACCAGTAATCGTAAATATAGGATCTGCATTAAAAAACAAGTTGAGCCGAACTTCAGTAGACGCGATCAATCATTCTATAATATTTGTTTTTGAGACACCCGGTTTTACAGGGACCGCCATGGTAGCCAAAAATAGCTATACATACATAATTTGCACCTGAACCCAAACCATCACATCAGGTACGATCAGGCTTGTGCAAAATTTGTTGTAAAGTAAATATTATTTTTTAATGTACCGAAGAGGAAAAGCTTCACCTGTAAAAACTTTATCTTATTATAATTACTAATATTACATACCTACATACATGCGTTCTGGTTACATACATACACTAAAATTTGGATCCACTCACGTAATATTCGAGCTTATTGTCGCGAACCGGGTATTTCGGAAATTAAACATAGTATTATTGGGAGTATATTTAAAAGGGAAAAGTAGGCAAGATGCTTATACGGATGGATTGGGGATTGGAGAGAACTAATAGCTCAAGAAGGTCTCGGTCACATTCCTGTATGTCGAACTGGCTGTTTGCCACCAAGTCCAAGTTTCCAAGGAGTTTCCAAGTCCTCTAACTTTCTAATCATATTACAATAATATAAAGGTGTTATGTTTG
This sequence comes from Callimorpha dominula, assembly GCA_949752705.1. Classification (NCBI taxonomy): domain Eukaryota; kingdom Metazoa; phylum Arthropoda; class Insecta; order Lepidoptera; family Erebidae; genus Callimorpha; species Callimorpha dominula. The sequence goes on from OX456991.1 coordinate 6,504,085, forward strand.
GATACGGGCAATATACTCTGAAAATACTGATTTGATTTTAAAAGCTTCGTTCACTAATAGGAAGCTACATTACAGCCAACTACTGTAGGCTATATTGAACATGCTTTTATTAGCTGTACTTATAAGTTTTAACTAAGTTACATTGTAAAGAAATCTTGAAAGTCAATTTGAACCTAACCTAATTGTCGTACGCAAATCAAACTTTATATGTATATGTTATTCAGATGCCTATAATTTGGCATCTTGGAGCTAGTGTCTGAGGATGAATCCAGGAGGTGTATAGTGAGTGCAAACCCCTCGAGTTTAGGCTCATAGATTCGTTTTGTTGAGTCCAACAGATCGGCCTTAACGATGGTCTGATGATGAAACTAGGATGTAGATAGGTTCCCCTCTTTTTTTCTTATAAATTTGTGATTATAATCTCTATCTATTCTGTTTGTGTAATATCTGGGATCACGGCCGTGTGTATAATAGATATAAGATTACAAAGTTACTTTTGTAGTTCATACAAATTTTCGTCATTTACCCTACCTAAAGAGATAAAGAGGTAGGGAAATATTACATATAGGTAGGTACACTGTTATTGGTTAACGATGTTTCCTTAAATATACCTACAAAATGAAATGAGATCCTATTAAAAATATAACATGAAAAAAATTGCAAGTCTCACAACGCAAACATTGCCGTTTGCGATTGCCAAGTTATTCTATTTACTATAGAAATAGAGAAATCGTATATATATGGTTAATATACTCGTACAATAAAATGTCGTTAGCTAACAAATTAAGTAACAATTAGAAGTCACAACTTAGAAGAACTACGTTGCGAGACTTTAGACGTTTTTGAAGTTATTTATATTATAATTTGAAAGTATTTACTTAAGATAATACAAGTAGTTACTTATTCCAAATAAGCTCTATAAAATGTTATGTTTTTGGTTGTTGCACTCAAAGTAAATCCAATAATCGTAGCGTTCTTTCTTTTTCATCATAACATATTCAGAAATAAAGAAAGTTTATCGAGGTAACACTTTATCTAAACTGAATTTATAGCTCAACCACGAAATGTATTTACTTTTGAATGAATTTACTTTACTTTCAGAAGATCCCTTCATTTATTTCAAACTTGTTTTATTTAGTATCTTAGTTTTATTTAGTAGTAAATTTACTTAGTCTGTAAGTGATAGCTAGAAGACAACATAGTTGTATATCGCCGTGTCAAGCTGCATTGCACTCGCCCACTTGAGTGCTCGTGACGACGGCCTTACTGTTGAGTGCGTTAGTGAAGAAAATAGTGGTTATTTTTATATCGATGTCTATAAAAAACTTTCAAAAATGTCTACTGTTCTTGAATAAATTATATAACTTTAGGACTAATGTTGATGTATAGAATTTTTGTTGTGACAAAAAATCTTTTTATCTACATTTTGAAACTGTTAGCTTTGAATGACATTTTTTTAAATCAATCCCATGCTTACCTTACGTACCTTTGTCTTTCTAGTGTCAGTAGTAAGTTTGTCTCTTCTGTGTATACTCTGTATGCCCAATGCTTGCAAACAATTAGAACATAGGAGCTCGGATGACTCATCAACTATTTGTAAGAATAATGCATGCTCCTATCCCAGGTAGCACACTTATTTCCCGCAGTAAGTAGGTGTGCTACCTGCAATACGAACGTGATGACTCACAGAGTGTACTACTCTTTAACAACATAGTTCACAAGTTATTGTTCGAATATTTTGTCTTGGGAAGGTACCTACCCTACCTCTAGTTAAGTACGTACCCACGATAAAATTCGTGAAAATTTGCGTCAAGTAAGAGACTTGACACACCAAAAATCTAAAACAATGCAATGTTTTTTTTTAAGAATGTGAAGGAGCAAACAAAAATTATTTTTTATAAAACGGAAAAATAAAATCAAATTAACACGGTTTAATATATTTTTCTTTCGATTTCACTATCAGTAGTTCATCTAGTAGTGGCTACTTTCATAATTAAGTTAATACCAAAAATAATACCGTTATTATTTTTCCGGGAAGAAGGCATGTCCATGATAGGATATCTTGCATGCAAGTTAGATGCAAGTATACAGGGTATATTTGAAAATGGAACACTTACTTAAATCACTGAAAGAGCATGACTCTAGCATGCAGTTACAATAAAAAATTTTGAAAAAATACTACCCGTTTACAAGTTATGACCGTTTGAATTTCGAGATATTTTTGACTCCGCTTTTCATAAAAAACATAACATAAAAGCATTATCTGAATGTAAACTCACAGACTACGAACGGAAATCGGAGGTCTTTTGGACTTTAGTAATGACGTTAACATATATGATTTTAATATCATGCAAGGCGTTTTTGTGCTCTTAATATACCTCTAAGTGCTTGTGTGGTTTGTTTGTGTAGATACTGGTGCTTTCTGATTTTTCTTCATTATTTATACTAATAACAAGATCTTACTAAAACTAAATTAACAAGATTGAAAAATACTTTACATTTTTAACATATTTGGCCTACACACTACGCACATATGATCACTTACGCATTCAAAGTCGATATGCTCAGATTTATTCTATACAATAGTTTTCAACTTTACCACTTTACACTTAATTACATGACAGGCATTTGAGAACGCTGTGATCATTGGAGAACTTAAAATTAAAAATACAAGGAAACTCGACTAAGTTTACGGAAACACACATTTTTCTTTTAACTATAAGAATAGCACAATCGTAGACAGCTTAAAAAAAGTGTGACATAGCTTTAAGAGAACGCTTAAGCACTAAGAAAAGTAATTACTTAACTAATATTTATGTTCTAATTGTATACATTGTATACGTATTAAAATGATTTAAAATGCAATTAGTTACAAAAAGAGTATATAATTTTGTTATTTAAGAAGTTTGGCACACGACTACACTATAATTTTTTTATATATTTTACTTACTTTAACAGTTTCCAGTTCGCTTGACGATACATTTGTTTGTGATAATAATAATAATAATAATAACTCCACACATCTCACACACGGCCGTCTGATTCCAAACTAGGCAGAGCCTTTACTATGGTAACCAGACTGCTGATAAACATACTTATATATTTCTAAATACATACATATAATAGATAAATTACACCCAGACACAGAACAAATGATCTTGCTCATCACACAATTATTTGTCCTGGGTGGGAATCGAACCCACGACCTCTGGCTTAGCAGTCAGGGTCACTAACCAGTAGACCAACAGGCCAGCCGTTTTTAAGTTTTATCAAAATTTCCAATTTTCCTTATAACCTTAAACCTTCTTTGTTTTAAATCCTAGTTAGAGTCAATTACACTTTAAAGTTCATTGTACATAGCTTTATCCAGAATTCAAACTGAAAATTGCATTTGACTGATGCAATTGGAGTGCCTGTTGTTGTCGACCAACGACACAGTGAAGGTTGTTAATCTTTGTAAAAGGATTTTCGCTATCAGTTAAACTACGTTTCTATTGAAGAGGGAATCAATACTTTGTTATCAGATAAATTGTGGATATTCCGCTAAATGTATCATTTAATGACAGACAAATATTTTTATGAATTTATTTCAAATTGCGATTTTGTGATTCGGTATTTCAGTATATTTAAAAAAACAAAATGAAATATTGATTACGGTTTCATTTAAACAACTCTTTTTAGTTTATTTTTGTTTTAGGATAGTGCTATGTATGTACTATGTTTAACGGTTTTGAAAATGTAGGTCTTATTGATAGTTAATATGATTTTATAACTGTGTAATGGACAAACGCAGTAAGTATTTAAAAACAAAAACCTCGCATTAAATATGTAGGCAAACGATAAGATAGAAAAAAATATTACCGCTATCTAGCAAGATAATATTATACTACTTTTATCGATATTCATTTAGTAAAGCACTAGTTTATATTTGTTCATTGCATTCAATTTGCTTGGACAGTCAGCATTAAACTGAAGAGATGGGTTGAACGACTGTCATTGTCCACCTCTGAGCTGCACTACTTCTATATATTTATTTACATCTCACCGAAGTTAACACTTGTCTATGTAAAATTAAATGTATATTTTTGTTTCACATTTTTGTAACCAACAGGGGCACGTGGCTAAATTTATAACCGAGTAGGTTAGCACATTACAAGGTGAAGTAATACTAGCCAAGTCAGTCTTAGGATGAGTGACCATTCTAACACATTGAGACCCCTCCGTGCCTCGGAGAGCACGTTAATCCGGTTGCCATACGAACATCTTTGGCATTCGTTATGGGTAGTTGGAGCCCTAAAAAAAAGTTCGAAACCTGGTCTAATTACAGAACTTCGATATCGCCTAGTACTTAGGTTGTAGAGGTCTGATGGCAACCGTTTCACGTAAAATATCGAAGTTCGACCATATTGTAGTTAGACTAAAAGCCGACCCCAACTTAGTTGGGAAAAGGCAGGGTGGATGATTTTTGAAAACATCACAACCTATGCTTATGTTTGAAAAACTATTACAAGTGGTAGCCGTAGTCTAAGAGTTGTATCTGGGGCGGTATTCTCGTCACGTTTACTTCTGATGTTTTCCTAAAATATCAGAGAAACAAATATACGAGTACGCATAAAAATGATTTTAATAGAATAGATTATATTAGACACAATATAAGTGGCACATTATGTTGTTGTATTGTGGTTGTATGTATTTGCGACGTAAACGTTTATGTTGATGCAATCGGAGCAACTGCCATCCACGACGGCAATAATTTTGTTAGATATAAAGCTGGCAACCCTATTACGAATTTCGTTTCGTATCAAAGCTCACGGTCAGTACCACCGAGATATGTACGAGACATGCATATGAGGTCATCGGTTGAGTAACGATTTCAAAAGCTCTTGGTAGCATAATAATTCATGTTCAGAAAAAAATCGCAGGGAATTAAAAGGAGGCAATAGTGATGAGTCTGTTATTCGAAACGTAAACTGTGTTTTGGGCACCCAGTGATCGTAAGCAGGCGTCCATGAAGGAGGACTTAGCCTTACAAAGTGTGAAAGCGGAAAAAGGCGCATTAAAAGAGGACACAATGCATTGAGACATCTTTTTATCCACACTCGACTAAGCAGGTTTGGGGTCATTATATGTAAATTTCCGATATAGAACTGACATAATACGGCATGGAAAGTGGTAAGACGAGCATGGGAGATTGCATTATTCATAGAATATTTTTAGAGACAGTTGAATCCTTAAAACAAATTTTAAACAGCGATATAAAGATATGAAATAATGATGTGCACATGTCAAAATGATTTAGCTTTGACACGAATCGCTATTTAATATCTCAATTCTGCTGATGGAGTGACTACTTTATGCATTTGTGCTACTTATTGATCATAACTTAGCTTACGTTTTATTAGTACTTACTATAGAATATTTGCTATATATTCCAGAGAAATGATAATCGATGGAGATAAATAATTCTTGAGTGTCCGACCACGGTCTTCAAAGCGCAGTTGATAACGTCACCTATTCTAGATACCCATCTAGTATGGGTGACGTTCTGCTCTGGACGAGAAAGATTTTTTAAAGTGGCAGAAAGCTATCAGATTGCTCTTTATCAATGTCATTAGGAGACCATCTATCTTCAGCAGTAATCAGAATCTACTACGGTTCACATGAAAGTGCAGACGATGCAATCATTTATATTTCGTAAAAAAAAAATTATAGAGTCTTAGTTCTAAACTATAAACTAGTGTTTTATCGCTAATAGAAAAAGTTTAAATTAACCACTCATAAACTGAATGCACAAAAACAGTACTTCATAGCGAAATCCTTTGTATTGTGTAGTAAATTAAAATGCCTTTGTCAACGGCTTGACCCAAGACCGTCGTCAACGACTTCCTAGCACTAGAATTAATGACCTTTGGATGAAACAGAATGATACTAACGCTCTTTGAAAGAAATTTGTGACTGGTTAGATTTTCCTGAAGAGAATTGTTATGAATGTATTTTTCTCAGAGCGTATTTCTTGTCAAAGGGAATGTAAGTGTATATTATGCATCTTGGGTTCCGTCAACAAATTACTTTCACTTTGACTACACAAGCAACGAATTGTTTAAGTTGGTTCACACTTGTACAGGATTTTTGAAATATATTTATTCAAATTATTTATTTTTATTCATAGGTGAATAAGCTACAGTACTACATAATAATAGATAGCCGAATACAAAAATATAGATAAACTCCTTATGGTTATTTATAAATAAATATATTACAAACAAAATAAGCCTATGGTTATGAGGTCTTGATGATATTTCTGCTACCTGTTTTCTGTAAAACTCCTGGATCTTAGCTTTAAACGTATCACGGTTTGTGGACATTCTAATTTCTTATATTACTTTTACTTTGACTACACAAGCAACGAAGTGTTTAAGTGTATATGGTTCACACTTGTACAGGCTTTTCTTTGCATCCTTTTTTAATCAAATTTCGAACTTAGGAATATGAAATTTGCAATACTTAAAGTTTATATATAGAAGAAGTGTAAAAAGTAAAAAAAAATTATCAATGTGATATAATTTTAGAAATAATTCGGAAACGGCAACAAGAAGCTACAGGGGTCCACTATAAAATGTAATGTCATGTACGAAAAGTATATACAATAACATTTCAAGTTATTCTGGTGAACGATATAAACAAAGGATTTAAAGCTTCATTAATTACAGTCGAAAGATGGTAAACAACGTATAAAATAATTACTGAAAAAATGTTACTCTTTGTCATTACTGCTTTAACTTTATTAATCGCTTTTACAGCCTATGCCATGATTTGACGACTATACGGTATTTTAGCGGAATGTGGGACGAACGATAAATTTAAATGGACCTCTCAAAGCTTCGAAATACTGGAAATCATTCACGAATAAAGCGGTCACCCGTTCTATGTACGCTTTTACTTAATACAGTAAAACATTAAGAATTACTACAACATCAACGTATACAAAAGACAAAAATAAATATTTTTGAGATAGGATGGAGATTTTTAAGTAAAGTAAGAATATGTAAGTACAGAACTTGGATACTTAAATAGTACACAGTTCATTGAACAATATCTACTCGTAATATGAACCCCTACCATTGGGACTAAACTCTTCCATTAAAACTTTAGATGTACAGGAATAAAAGTATTTAATTTTCACAATGAAAGCATTTGTATAGTAAAAATTACACATAGAATAATAACATACAATATTTCAGCAACTAAAAACACTTCCTGATTAGTTCCGCCTAAGAACAATATAATATTATCAGTGTAGTAACTAACAACAAAATGATTTTGGCTGCACGTTTGACCTAATGGTTACGGTGGTCGCTTTGCCACTTCACGTTGTTGTGGATTCCATAGCCGGAGCGTTTACGGCAGCAATTTCCTCTATTTTTCGAGTTTTTATTCTACTAATATAGCACTAGTTTTGTTGAAATGTTTTAACTCACGGTTCAGTTTAATTTTTTTATATATGATCTAAGAATTTTACTAGACAAAGTGCTATCTCGGTTAGTATTTACATCTTTAACATCAATAACACAGAAATGAGTGCTCTACGTTGCATGGAACAAATAAACAGAGTGCGCAGCTTTAAATGGACATCATGATTGATGGAAATAAAATTAGGCATTGTTTACTTTACCGTTTTGTTTCCGTAAAGTCATGGCCCCATCACTGTTAATGTAATTTATCATTAATACATTACGATGAATACATCGCTTAAACTGTATAACTATAACATTTTTAGGTTTTGGTTTAGGTTTTAATTAAGAGTTACTTTTCTATCCCTCTGCAACAATTTTTTTCTGGATGAAAGGTACTGTATGTCCGTATAACTTAACAACTTTATTTAATCTACATTAATCTTTTACATGATTACTTGAAGCTGTCATGAAATACTCGTCCTGGAGATTTCGAACTTTTACCTAACCTAACTTAGGGCTTACCTTAACTTTATCTGAATAGACGTTAGACGTAACGAAAGTGTTCTGGCTACTGGGAAAACATCATTTAGTGGTTCATACCACACACATTCCCAAAGTGTCATAATTATATGAAATTTAGCTGTTATAAGTAAGACGAAAGTAGAGCAGGCAGCTCGCCTGTAATTTTCCACAAAGAGTTCAATCTTACTTTATAATAGAACATTGTTTATAATGGAACATTGTTTAGATATTAGTCATCATCTTCATTTTAAGCAAAATATTGTTCCATCACCTTGTTACACATTTTATTATTAATTATATCATTTTATCAGCAAGCCATATATATATATTTTCTGACCCGGGAGTATGTACGAGCCGTTATACGCTTCTCGTATTGCAGTTATACTTTGAGCCGTCTCAGCAACCTGCTTTATTCATTGCTTTAACCATACTTAAAATTAGTTCGCGTTCATTTTCGACTATCAATTGACGTATCACGATTCATCTATATCATTATCATTAATATCATTTTTATCTATCAATATAGTCAGTTAAATTTATTTCTGAGTTTACTGATTTATCCTATAACCTAAAACCCTGGTGTACGGACCGTACAGTTACATTTTATCATACTTTAAGGGTGTCTGGCGGGGGTTCCCTACCACACAAAGTGTCTGGCAATGAATGACGTAACTTCTTAAATCATTACAACTTGGTGCCTCATAGATGCCAAAGCCACCATGATCCAAACTTCATACGCGGCGACCGTTCCTGCCTCGGTTGGGCATTTGTACATTATTTTTTTAGCTTTTATAAAATGACGAAGGTCTAGCGATTGACAGCTTTTGAACCATTAAGATTATTGGTTTTATTGAAGGTTGAAAATAAAAACCTTTGCAAAAGCTAAAACTATTCACAGCCTATGATAAGCTCAGCTTTGATAAACTGTTTACTTACCTTAATACAAGACTTACTCAAAGATATATATTTTTAAACTAATATTGTTTGTGTTAAATATTTCAATGAAATATTTTAGCTTAAATACGATAACAGTACAGAATGTTATATTTTTGAAATCAGACCTGAGACGGTCGAAGGTAAAGCGTGGTTTCAAATAAAACTGTATCAAGTACTTAGGTCTAAGGATGGGCAGAAGCACTATTTTTCTCAGAAAACGTTTGGTGTTAAGGTAAGGTCGTAAATGTGCCTTTATTGCCGTAATTAATGATACTTTATTCAGTCAGGCCATACTCCACAGCTGCTACCTAAGAAATAGCTAATAATTTTTTCAGTACGTGTTGAGTCACTTGTTTTTAGTATTTCGATCCTCAAAAGGAAAAAAATAATCCTTTTAGGATCACTCCGTCTGTCTATGTTAAGACCCCCTTTTTTAGTAACGCGTGGAGTTGGTTGAAATTAAAATTAAATACTTATGTTTGCGGTCACTTGAAGTTGTAAAAAAAAACCAGCTTCTAAGTCAATGTATCATGACATATGACAAAGAGATTTAAGCCATTTATTTTAACCAATTTTAACACTTCAGGCAAATCAAAACCTATATGACTAACAATCATGAAATTTGGCGAGAAGTAAAGTCTTACAGCACAAGTAAAGGAAAAAAGCCGAGTGTCGTTAATTTGTGGTTATATCATAACTTAGGGCCTACAGTTCGAATAACTCTTAAACTTCGCATAGCTTGTCACGGTTGCCTTCATTGTTTATTTCAAACATGGCGCCCGAATTTAAAAATTTAAGTGCGGTGCATCATGAATATGACGTCATAAGCATAAAGGTCTCTTGATGAGCCTTCCACTGATCCTTGAACCTGTCCTTTACTATTTTAACTAAGTTGCGTATAATAATCATATTTGTTTTATTGTTCTGATTCAATTATTACAACACTTACGTACATTCTGTAGAACTACTATTTGTTAAGCTTCTGATAAACAATGGCTATTAAGTTATCACAATATTTGTAGTGCCAATACGCTCATTCTCAAGATAGTTAGGTAGGTATAAATTTATTCCCTCTCTCAGTCAAACGGCGCAATTTTGTAAAAGCTACAAAAATATTTACTTCATTTCCAAACTTATTCATCTGTTAACAATAGCACGAAAATGGCTACGTAGTAATAAGTAATCATTTCACAAGAAAAGTGACGAATAATTACATTTTTTTATTATATTAGCTTTCGATCAAGCAAATTAAATGTAAAGTTTCTGCCATCACTTGGGTAGAAACCATTCTAAACGAACACTGTTGTGAATGATTAATAATAAAGTTGCCCAAAATGGAGTTTTGGATTAAAAAGGTTTAGGCATTAATTTTATAAAACCACATCACATAAAACATGTTTGTAACAGGAGTTAAAGTATGAAGTTGTTTTGTAACATAATAGACAAGCATTCATAATTAAAATTATTCCTATTATAATTATTTACAAAATAACTATAAAACTCGAATCATTTTAAATACAAATTTCAAATTTGCTTTGTGTTTTTGGATGTTTTGTGTTTTTTATTGCAGATGAAAGATTTGGATATGCGACATAAATATCCGTATTTTTTTTTTTACTTTGATAAGAATTTTTCGTAATTTCCATATGTACATAGTACCTGTTTATTCAATTATTTTTAAGATGTTCATATACAAATAAAAAGCTTAATGGCATGATGTAAAGATTTCCGTAACGTAATTTTCACAAACTATTAAACAAGACCTGAAACGAGGTCCATTGAGATATTCTATAAAACATTAAATATAAAATTAAATTAGGTTAGGCATTCGACGATAAATTAGAAAGGTTCACGTCCCACTCCGCCACACTCAGTATTGAAAAAAATGCTTACTACCACGCTGTAGCTATCGATTCAATAATCTAAATTTAGACAACCGCTTCGATTTATTCGCAGGTAGAATTAGAGCCACTAAGAGTGCACTCACTAGAGATTTTATGAACAGTTAAATGATCTTAAACTGGGCATATCTATTTATAATAATGTATATCTTAAGACGATTAGTTTAAGCATTTTGGCATTAAATGTGGAAGCTTGTAATTAGCATCTGCTACAACGAATGTCATTTTATAACTATTTAAGCCGTAAGCATCCCAAATAAAATAAAATAAAATAAATAAATAAGTAAAGAAATATTAAAAAATAATGAATCAAACTTGTGGTTGGGCGAGTTCTAATAATTAAATTAATTCGTTCGAGAAATGATGACACGCTCAAAAATCAAATCTGCATGAAGACTAAGAAGACATCACAAATGTAATAAAAGTAAAAATCCTTTCTTTGTAGTCAAAAATTTGCATAAATTGTCGTCTGCACTATTTCATCACATCGATGCTATTACTCTCTTAAGGGATATGGGATATTCATATTACTAAATATCCCACTAGTTGAGATAGGGGATAGGAGCGATGCGAGTTTCAAATACAGAAAAACATAGATAACAGCAAACCAAATTTAACCAACAAAAGTTGAACTTCCCTTAGAATTACGTAGCAATCAATAGTATGAAACCTAAACATACTGAATAAAATATTATTGTTGTGTTGTTGTACCATTTGAACATACTAGTGTTGGCCCACTGGTCGGAATTTAACCTTAAAAACTAATAATTTTTTTGTTGATAACACTGAAGCTCGGCAAAAGCTACGAAACAAAAAAAAAATATGTGTGTCAAGCTCCGACGCACGACTGGAGTTTACAATTTACTGGAGTCTCTCTCTAAACCCCCCTCCCCCCCTCCCTCTATATATTCTGTATATATTTACACATATATATAACATAAAGGTATACACATATCTACTTTCATGCGTCGAGAATAAGGAGTAAACTCCAATAAAGCATAAAAAGCACAATAAAGCGTTACGCTGCCATCCGATCACTAAATTTTACCGGGCGCCTTAAATGCAAATCGATTCTTAAGGAGTAAACTCCAAAAATTAAATTGGTTAACAAAGAGAGAAGAAAAGGGGTACGTACTGAATTGTTTTGTCTTGCCTATTTATATATAAATGTCTAAGGTTGGTTTATATTCTGACGAATACCGGCACCTCGATTTACCGTGAGAGTGAGGAGTAGAAAGTACCCTTTGAAAGTTCATTTTACCACGACGAAGTCAGGCAGAAATGTTAGACCTAAATTGAAGCAGTTAACTAACGAAAATGTTTTCGCCTAATCAAGAAAACTCATAATTCATATAACGATGGTGTCAGCAATACTTAGTAGTATTAAATAGTAGTCTATTTACTGCTCTTTAGGCCAAATAAATCCTATACGAAATGAATGTACTATGTAGAACCAATTAATAAAATGAAGTATCTGAATAATAACGCAGCGCAAAAGAACGATGGATCCTGAATCGTATGACATTGTCTTTGTAGGCAAACCGCTCTGTATTTTCTTTTGACATGACTCTCAAAGACTATCATCACATGAAGTAGAACACATTTAAACCTGTTTCGTCAGTTCTTTTAAGGAAGCCATCATTCAGACGATAAAATAGTAGTTAAAGTAAATATTTGTTGTATCTTTTGCGTTTATAGGTTCTAAATAATTTTGTTGGTGTAGTATCATTAAAATGAGGAATCTTATTCTAAATGTTTTATTGCCTCGTCTTTGAAATGATGACTGGCTGATTTATATTGGAACTGGTTGATTTATTTTGGAAGGAACTTCATTTTGTTAAGTTAGAGAAGATGCGTAGTCGAATATTCTAGTGACATATTTCAATGCCAATGTTCACATTACAATTGAGAGTTTAACGAAAATGGGCGAAGCAGAATGCTCTCCCAATTGGAGCCGTCTGTACTTGTATACAATTGTTGTCTTTGTGTCTAACTGAGGAAGTAGTCTAAAGCGTCCAAAACGCTCATTCAAGCGTCACTCCATTCTGAAAATCGTGACTGATGGTTGCATGTTGTAAAAATTAAAATAGCAAATTTTTGGGCAATCAATATCATGCAACCATCAGCCACTGTATTAAACGATAGGTCAGTGGGTAGCTACCTGGTAGGATACCTGTCAGTGACAATCTTGATTGTTTTTTTTATGGTATTGGGGGCAAACGAGCAGATGGGTCACCTGATGTTAAATTACTACCGCCGCCCATGGGCACCTGTAACTCAAAAGTCACAAGTGCGTTGCCGCCCTTAAGGTGGGAGTAGGAGAAAAGGGGGACGGGGGAAAGAGTGGGTAGAGGGGAGAAGGGAAGAACGGGAATAGGGGAGAGGGAAGGGTTAGGGTCTTTTTTTTGTGCGTGTGTAAACCCCCTCGGGCCGTCACCCCACCGGGGTTTTCGGTGGGGCGGTGTGTTGGAATCAAAGCGACTGAAACCACACGGTGTTCTGTACTGCGTCTAAGTTAGGAGGGATCCGAGGGAAGGCTTAGGGCCTCCGGTAACCTCACTCACTCGGTGAAAAGCAATGCATTCATTGCTTCACTGTCGGTTTTCTGTGAGGCCGTGGTATCACTCCGGTCGAGCCGGCCTATAAGTGCCGAATTATTATTCTCCCATTTGATGTCATGTTATCAATAAATTTTAATTTCAAATTGCTAACAGTCAAATTTCGACCTCTTAGCGTTTACTTAGTACCTACACATACTTTATTAAGTCGAACAGACTTAACAACTCTAAATCCTACAACCTATAAATACATCCTACTACCACGATGTGGCAGACCGGCTTATTCAGCTCAGATTTTTGGCATTTACAAGATATAAATGCGATTAAATCCATATTCCCACGCAAGGCTGCTAAAGAGGGAGGATTGTATAAGAACATGGATTAAACACGAAGATAGCTCAAAGACTCATAATTTTAATAAAATTAGACTGTTAACAGGATCGATTTACTCTTAATATCATGAACTTTGTGGTTACTAATCTATTGTTCGCTCTCTTGTAACTGTACAAGTGTGGTACAATGGATTTTTGAGTCGTATGTATTTTAAATGTTTAATTTATACTTGTTTATATACATTTTTAATAAGTCTGATAATTTTATTTTAAAAGCCTGCACTTAGTAAGTTTTCTGTAAACTTTATACCATTACACATTTGTACCATTTTTGTAACATCCAAATTGTACAAAATAAGAGATTCAACTGAAATCAATAGTTTTTTTGTTATTAGCATATTTTTAATTTTATTAGTTTTTACCTGATATGACTTTCTCTATGATTAAAAAAAGTACTCTAACAATACTATTATTTGATTTAAAAAAAAAAAAATACAAAAATGGCAAGATGCCCACTCTCAATAACAGTAGGAAACATGTCGTATGGACTTGTACACACAAGACAAATATTTGTGTGACCCACTTGGGTAGATCACAATTGCACAAATATCTCAACATCAACAAATATTTGCCGCTGGCGTGCAACTGTGGAACAAGCAAACAGATTTAATTTAAGATTTGACTTTAGTTTATTAAAATTAGAAAAATAATTAAACTGATTTGCTACAAACCGATCGACTGGAAATGGGTTATTTTTAAGGTTTCAGTGACTGAAAATATTGTACTCGTTGGCTAAGGGCAGGTTACAGATCTGTCCTTGGACCACTCCTGTGGAACATGGGGTACGACTGTGCCCTTCGAGGCGACTTCCCCCCCGGGCTCGGCGTAATCTGTTACGCCGAAGACACTTTGGTCACAGCCCGGGGGGTGAACTTTCAGGAGGCGGCGCGCCTGGCCACCAGGGGAGTCTCTCTGGTGGTCGGGCACATCGAGGCGCTGGGTTTGCGGGTGGCCATGGATAAGACGGAGGCCCTTTTATTTCATGGGCCCCGTCGTGGTCCAACCCCTGGCGCCTCTATCGAGGTTAACTCGGTCCTCGTACCGGTTCAGGCCCACATAAAATATATGGGCCTGATCCTCGACGGTAGGTGGCGCTTCGACGAGCACTTCCTGCAGCTTGCTCCAAGGCTGGTCGGCGCTGCGTCCGCCCTTGGGCGACTCTTGCCCAATTTGGGCGGACCCAGCGTCGCTACGAGACGGCTGTACACGGGGGTTGTCCGGTCAATGGCACTTTACGGTGCACCGGTGTGGGCGGAGGCTCTGACCGCCCAGAATAGGGCGCGCCTCTGGCGCCCTCAGAGGGTTATGGCGGTTAGAGCCATACGTGGATACCGCACCGTGTCAGCGGAGGCGGCGTGCGCGTTGGCCGGAACTCCCCCGTGGGATTTGGAGGCGGAAGTTCTCGCCGAAGTATATCGGCGAACGGCTGAGTTCCGGGCGGGAAGCGGCAGTCGGCCCAGCCCGAAGAGGTACGCGAATGGCGTGAGGCCGCTCGCCGAGCCGCCATGGCTCGTTGGTCGTCCCGGCTTGAGGCTCCACGTGCTGGCTTTGCCGCCGTGGAGGCGCTCCAGCCGGTCATCGTCG
Organism: Callimorpha dominula; assembly: GCA_949752705.1. Taxonomy (NCBI): domain Eukaryota; kingdom Metazoa; phylum Arthropoda; class Insecta; order Lepidoptera; family Erebidae; genus Callimorpha; species Callimorpha dominula. The sequence goes on from OX456991.1 coordinate 6,519,432, forward strand.
AGTGGGTTTCCACACGTACAAAAAAAAAAAAAAAGGGCAGGTTACAGATATACAACAGAATTAAAAATCTGTTAGGGTCTGTACGAAATATGTGATTATCATTACATATTATAAAAAGTAGAATGATTTAGACGTTTTAAAGTAGCTTTCCGTTAGGGTTATATAATCATAACTTTTTGTATCAATTTCAACACTAAATATCAACGATTTACGAAATATCTCGCTGGTCTTTTAACGCTTTCTTAATATGTTCGAAAGTTAGCCTTAAATCTGCTGTTATAATATGTTCACCTCGCGTAAGAAAAACTGGGTAATTTTATACGACACGTCAGCTACACCGAAGAAATGTGTAAGTGCCCTTTAACTGTAGACATGCACACTCAGCGTGATGAATATTAAAAAGCATCTTCTTTCCATTACATTCCGTATATTTTACTACCTTTTAAAATAAAAGAAACAAAAAATCAAATTTTAAATACTAAACAAATAAACACAATAGTGACATGGGACTGCCGACAGAAGTGAAAACTTAAACGAAACGACGAACTTAAAACGTCACATTAGCAGGTTGGTGACATTAATTAATAAGGAGCTGACAGAACTCAATGTTTAGATTAGTCACGAGTTCAGTGCCTTTTCCCCATAGCAAAAGTGCATAAACGTGCCTAAAGAAGTTTTCACTTCAAAAAAACATCCGGCAGTTGTTATCAATGATTATTCCTATTAACACAGTTATTGATTATATGTATCAGTAGGTGAATATACTGAAGCTTATGTATTTTTTTAATAATTTATATAATTAGAGATTAATTTTAATTTGTAACGACAAACTAAAGTAAAATTAATGTCACCTTCAAAACTACCAGTAAGCTATTTACTCTAGTCTAAGGGAAAGCGTAAGAGCGATTTAAAATCCCATTCTACTACAACATCTCGACCCTACTCCGCAGTTCTTAATACACCCTCTACGTTAATATGCGGAGTTAAGTGCACTTGAGCCTTTGAAGCGGCTCCCAAATGTGTTATAGGTGTATGAAATCTTCATACGTTTGAAGAACAGTGTGTTATGTTAATAGAGGCGTAGGGAGAGGTGTTGGAAGAGTATTTGTTTTAAAGATGGTTGGATTTTATTCAGTTTGGAAATAACGTCTTGAAAGAATCGAACTCTTTTCTTATTCCGTGCAGATACTCGCAATAAGTGTTTAAATATTAATGCAATTGTTCATTTGGCTGAATATTAAGCGATGCGCATAGAATTTTTTAGTACCTAAACGTACAGAAACTTTGAAAACAAGCGGCTATACAGGAATACTAGTACTAGTACTATACTAGTTTAAAGATAGTATTGTCTTTATTTTAAACATACTTAATTATTATTATTTAAGTATATAATTTGTATTTACGTTAACTTCATTCCTATTTGATAGGCTAACATTTATGCTTTAGATCATAAAGGATAACTATGACCCTAGCAAACGGTCAGGATGTTTGAAAGCACTTCATTATACTAGTAGTTGTAAATTTTAATAATAATAATTTATTTATTTACAAAAAAGGATAATGTAGTACATTTTAGTGGACATAGGCGTAATTACAAATTAAAAGATTGGTAAACAATTCACTACAATAACATGGGTGCCATACGTGTTATGTATTTGTAAGAATTCTAACTCACAGTTATTTGACTCTCAGATCATTGAAAACTCCACATTACGTGTACTTTATCCTAATTATCCTAACTAATGTTATAAATGAGAAAGTGAGTTTGTGTGTGTACGCTTAATCATAACATTTTACATATATCTTGTCAGAGGAACAAAAAGAATATGGAACACCTTTTATTTTAGTTCTATTCCTGTAAAAAAAACTATATTATATCGATATCGATAAATACATTCAGTCGATAAATCAGAACGCTAAATGCTTCTTTTTTTTATGGCATAGGGGGCAAATGAGCAGATGGTTAACCTGATGGTAAATGACTACGGCCGCCCATGGGCACCTGCACCTCAAGAGTTACAAGTGCGTTGCCGGGAGGGTGAGAGAGAAGCGTTCGCGCGGCGAAAAGTAATTCAAACATTGCTTTACTGCCGGTTTTCTATGAGGCCGTGCTATCACTTCGGTCAAACCGATTGCCGAAGCATGGCTCTCCCACGAATAGACTTAATATAGCTATTACAGATACCTTTATTAAAATAATACATAATAAGCTAAGAAGTAGTAACAGGTAATTTTTATTTGTTTCAGATCAATTTATAATAAATGGGAGGCGTAAGATGATCCAGTATGTGACGTAGCATGCTCATGGATATGACTAACTTCACGTTGTTGGACACAGCGTTACAAGAATTCCCATGCAGACTTATCCGGGGAACAGGCTGCGGTGATACATATACAGGACTTGATTGCAGTAATGATGGCTTGAACCTCAACTATACTTGTGAACTGAACATTGATATTCAAAATGAAACATCTTACACTTGTTTTTCGTGCTCGAATGCTAATAGCAACAACACTCTATGCAGCCCTGTTCTCAAGCTGAGCCTAGTCACCATAATCTTTGAGAGTGCACTTAAGAGTCTTTGGCTCCGAGTACCAAGTTTTGATTTTTGTGATTTGAATACTGTATTATGCTTCAGTGAACGACACAATCGGACGTTGTACGAGTACATTGGCGTTACAAATGAGAGTTCAGCATTAGATGTATTAGAAACTTTTCAATGCAACTATGACTTCAGGAATGGGACGGAAATGACATTGGAGTATAAAGTTAAATACGATTGGAGTTTTCTATTTGTGATATTATTTATAATCGCGGGTGGTGTTGGAAATATTCTTGTGTGTTTGGCTGTGTGTTTAGATAAGAGACTACAGAACGTAACCAATTATTTTCTTCTGTCTTTGGCGATTGCTGATCTCTTGGTCAGTCTATTCGTAATGCCGATGGGGGCTATACCTGGATTCTTAGGTAAGATTTTTTTTTGGTTTATAATATTTTGTTAACTCAATAGTTTGCATGCCTGTTTGTTTTTCTTTTCAGTATCTATATATTTTTAAGCTAAATTACCGATCAACTAGGAAATTTAAACGTGCCTTTAATTTAAAATATTTATATCATTATATAAATAATAATAATAATATCGTGCTAGAGTGGAGACCGCGATTAGGCAAACGTAGTGTAGCGCGCCCTGCGGCACAATGGACCGATTACCTGAAGAAGGTGGCTGGCAGCGGATGGATGCGGATTGCCCAAGACCGGGATGGTTGGCGCTCCTTGGTGGTGGCCTTTGTCCAGCAGTTTACGGCGATAGGCTGATGATGATGATAATATCATCATATAGAAAAATATTTCCACACATGAAATATTTTCATTAATAGTGACCCTATTCTTTACTAAATTGAGCACAAATTAGATCGAAAAGAATAAAAAACAGCAATCGTTATTAGAAACAACATTTCCATATTGATAACTCTTTTGCTCCGGATTTTGTTTGCGTAAAAGGTCACATAGAAAAATTTCTTTTTTTGTGGATCAAAAGTACTGTATAATTTTATCTACACCTGATAACGTATAGGTATGCAAAATTTCATGATTTCTTGATGAGTTTTCAGTTTCTTGATCAGTTGAGTAGTAAATGGGTGAAAGCATTACGTACAAACACATTTTCACATTTATCATATTACTTAAGATCTCTATGTATGTATGTGTCTATAGATGTAATTTGGCGACTTGGCATGTGTGTAATTACCGTAATGATACAACGCAACATAACTTGCGTGTGGCATTTAATTTATTTGAGGGTCCCCAAAATTTGCTACGATTAAAACGGGAATGAGACAGGCCTTGATCGCACTCAAATTAAAATTATATTTATATGAATTTAAAAGCCGTAATTAGCGTTTTAGGCCTACTATAGTCGCTAGTATTAATAGTTCAAATTTGTTATTACAAAATTGCTATCATCACAAACGAAGCAGAATGACTTTTATACATGTTCTAAATAAACAAAACAAGAGGCAGACATGCTCTATGTTTGGTCTATGATAGTGATATTGTATTGTAAATCATTTAATAAATACAAATGTTCAGGCAGGCTTTTATTACAACCATAAATAACTGCACGGACGGCGCAATGGTTTAAGTGGTCACCTCGCCACTACGCCGCGCCGAGTGTTGTGGGTTCAAATCCCACGCGGGACAAAATGTTGTGTGATCCACAGATAGCTGTTCCGAGTCTGGGTGTTCTTTGTGTCCATTGTTTGAATGTTTGCGAAGTCCAAGTTTGAAGTATACTTGTAGTGTCCTTTAGCTAGTCCACTACAGTACCGACATTAACTATAAAAAAAATTTGTAAAACATACGCAAATAATACATTCCAAGGTTGAAAATCCCTAGACCATGTTTAACAAAAGAATTCTGAAATAAAATTTATGAGCATGCCGATGTGCTTAGCGGAATTATTTTTTTATTTCAGCAATGTTTGCGGACGATTGTTGAAAAGAATTTAACCAGCAGAACACAAATATATAAAGAAAATTGTAACGAATCAAATTGTAGGCATACAAATGAGTCAGCAATTTTAAACATGTAGTCTTAAAAGATCTGTTAGAAGTATGGGTTTTCAGAAATGGTATATCAGGTTTATTTAAAAATTATAATGAATATTGTTAAAACTTCTAACTGCAAAAATTTAAGAAACTGATTTTGGCCCTATGTTTCGTAGAAGGCATTCTCATACAATTTCAACCGCATTAATTTAAAATAGAAAATGTTCATATAAAATTACTTGGTTGGACACGTAGGCTGAAATTTCAACTAATGACTGTTAAAATAGAACTACCTTCCAAGCACAGTAGGAAGGTATCTTTTTAAAAGTGAGCGGGCAAAACAACTGAGAAACATTTTCCTGTGATGAGTGAGTTCTCCACAACTCTTAAGGCAGTCCAAAGCAATATGCTTATGCAACTTGCAGCGACTTGTAAAGTGTACGATAGACTTCGTTTCGCGCTTTATGTAAATCAGAACTTAATCCTGGTAATATTTATAAAGTTACTATTATTTCCACCATCCACCCGTGACCACGCACTGATCGTGGTCACGGGTGGAATAGATCAAACCTTGTTAAATAAAAATGGGTTGTACTAAAACAATCACCGCAATTAAGTCCCGAGACATACAATACATTTACGCCAGTGGTGATTAGATGGCGATTATAAGTAATTAAACACCCACATTTTGCCAATAATAATTTGGTCCTCACGTAATGGGGGCAAGCCTATTGCCGTCAACTTTGCAATTTGGGAAATAAAAAATGGGAAAAATTGAGATTTTATTAAAAGGAAAGGTAGGTAAGACGGGAAGGCAAACAAAGGAACAAGTGAACAAAGGATAGCTCGAGCAGATCAAGGTCGCATAGTTGTAAATCCAGCTAGCTGCTGCTGGAAATTGCGAGCCTTCTGACATACACAGTCCCCATTTTATATCTAACTAGCAGCGCCTCGCGGTTTCACCCGCGTAAGTCCCAATCCCATGGGAATGACGGGACAAAAAGTAGCCTATGCTTTAATCCAGATCTCCAGCTATCTGCATACCAAGTTTCATCGCAATCGGTACAGTAGTTTTTGTGTAAAACATTAAAAAACATACACACAAATGTTTCTTTTTATAATATTAGTTTAGATATGCATACAAGGCCGGGAAATTCCAGACTGTCAAGCCGGTCCAGCTAGGCCTTGCTAAACCCACCACTATGAAAACTACAAAACGTGCTGACTTAATACATTGTTTGAAAGATATATTAAGCATTCCAAAAATACGCATATGTACCGCTTTTTTTAATACTAAAAGCAACATTGCCCGAGATATTTAAGTGGAGCGGAGTCCAGGTGGAAACTAATGGAATGGCTTTGATAACTTTTGATTGCACTTATGACGTAGTGGTTTTACTGTCATTATTAAAATTATAGAAATCCAAAATCTGTAGTAAAAAAATATTTCATTCGTATACATAGATATTGTACTGTATTGTATTGTAAATAATATGGCATTAGAACGTGTGCTTACAAGTAAGGTAGAATTAAACAAAGTCATTAAACGATATTCGTGTCTAAGATCCTTTAGACGCTGCTGTAGTCAAGAACATTTTACGAGTTGGCCGCGCCTACGGCATTTTGTATTTATTTCAATGTTAAAATCAAATCTTATTAATTTATGAAATTCCTTAGAAATTGCTTGAAATAAACTTTGTTATAGTTATACAATATTTAGTGTTTTGTTCTGCGCTATTATGTTAATAACATTCAAAGTAAGTAAACTATAATTAAATTATGAAAATATGAAAGAAAAACATAAAAGACGGAAGATGAGAAACATATTAGCTCACATTACATTTCTCTTAAGTATTTGAAATAAATAGCTTGTGAATTTAAAAACCATTTAAGACCAAGCGTTTTTACTGTAAACATGAATTTTATCAGAATTAAAATGTGTATATTATTTGGTATATATTTTATTATAAAATCGCACACATTGACCCCGAAACGACTTGTCAATTTTTTTGTTGCCTGGAGGCAGATACAACAAGTTGATGTTAATGACGTGTGTTAAAAGAGTGTATATCACTTTAATTTAACTGAGCCTTATTATTCATAAATATAGTGACATGCTGCCGTGTCAATATGTTTATTTCTTTAAATATCTGCTTTAGTGAATCACGATTGCCTAAGTTACAAATTATCCGGATAGCCTTCTTCTGCAGAACGAAGATAGATTAAATATAGACGGCATTCCCCCACAGTAGAATACCATACGACACTAAGTGTACTATGAAACTAACTAAAACAGACTAATCTGGCTGTTTCAATATCAGTCGGTTCACGAATTTTGCTGTAGAGCTGTTTTTTTTTGTTTTTTTGTGGTACGAGCTGACGGGTCGCCCGTCTGCTCGGGTATTAATATCAACAACAAATATCAATCAAGAAATCTACCTGCATATTATGTCAGCACTCAATATACCTTGTACTCTAGCCTAAATACTCGAGCATTAATAACGATCTAACACTAGCGTGGCTCTATTACAATGTACTTATACGATTTCTACAAGATTATAGGTTTTTGAAAATGCTAAGGATTAGTGAAAACTTTATTGGAAATCCTGTACGATAAGAACTGTTGACTGTAATAAGAGCATAAGCATTGAATTCGATAACCTTTCGTCATTTATTTAGTTAAAACTCCTAAATTAATCTTATTTTCGTAGTTTACAAGGCAAAGCGATGTTAAATTTAGTGGTTCCGTAGACTCAGTGATCTCTGGATCTCTGGAGATAATACTGGGTGCAGATCTTACACTAATGTAAATACCTAAATAATTATGAGTCGGCGCCAAACATATGTGTTTACTTAGGCTAACAAGTTTATTTTGCGCTTTACAGTTCCTTTCTTCTTTTGTCAGTTTAATTTTTTGTTGAACCATTTTTATTTTTTACTTTTTGTGTCTAAAATATAAATAAATATAATTAACAGTTACTTATTTATTTATTTTTTTAAATTCTTACTTACCTACCTAATTAATATAGTTATCTATCTTATATAAATAAGAATGGATCGCCAAATGTGTTGCTAAACGCAAAACTCGAGAACGGCTGGACCAATGCGGCTATTTTTTTTTCATATTTTCGTTAAAGCACATGGCAGGTTCTTATGGAGAGAAAAAAACGTAAATATTGAGAGGAAAATAGTAAAAGCAACACTTTTCTTTTCCTATACAAACCACAGAGTAAATAATAATTAAAACACATGTCCCCAGCTGTCAAACATTTGAAGGTAATCAACAACTTTTGACAGAACGAAGTCTGTCGGGGCAGCTAGTTTGTTATAAATATTTCAACAACACATCTTCAGCAACCTTTTATTAGGTTTAAAGTTCTCATTAAGATTTAATTAATATAAACAAACACGAGGTAGCTGTAAACCATAGAGGATTTCCCTCGACTGGCATCCGCATCCATCATCAAATCAACTACAGATCTCCATCATATTGTAGTTTCATTAGAACTACATATGTGTGCTAAATTCCAACAAAATCGGTAGACAGGTGAAAAGGTTACAAATCATTTCACCCATACCTACCCTCAATGTAAAAGTTTTTATTTGAACGTTAAAAGGGTCCAACTATGAAAGTCCTATCCAAAATGAAATATTATCGAAATCCATACATAAAAAAAATAGACGGTGGATTTAAGGACCTCCTCCGTTTTTTCATGGGTTAAAAACGATTTAAAGGTTGCAAAGTAACTAAAGAAATTACAGTTTAGTGCTTTTAATAGATGGCGTTCGTAAGTGCTATACACTTACGAACGCCATCTATTAAAAGTACGTCAGTTAGACGATAGGTCCACCTCCAACGTCATCTAAAAGTTATCCGAGAGTGATTTCCAAATAAAATTATCAATTTAGGACTTTTAGTTGTTATGTTGGATTTTCCCTATTTTCTTTCAAATAATTTATTTACTATAGCAAAGAAAACCAAGTTTTAGCTAGACAAATGAACAGCATTTGATTTTAAGCAAAAAAAAGTTAAAACTTATTTCAAAAAAAATAAAAGCACGTTACAAAACTCTTACAGAATCAAATAAGAACTAGAAGTCAAAAAATTTGTGTCCAATATTTATACAACGATTCTCATATTATCTTTATCGGCCTTCATATAACACGCTTCAACGATTTTACTAGATAGATTAGTATAGAATATATAAATCTAGTCTAGTGAAGTGTGATCTCTCACACTTCAGTAAGCTGTTCTTATAGAGTTAATACCACCGTTACTAAGATTTTCTATAGTCTAAAAATACATGTTTTGGCAGTACATGTCAAGATGCATTGCTCAAATAAACTGTAGAACTGAAAAATAAAATTGGGCAATCGGTCGATTAGCGGAAACATTTCACTGCATTGGTAACAAGAAGCTTTTTAGAAAAACACTTAAAATGCTCTTACTCTCACATCACACGCTATATCAGTATTCGCGCTCCTTAAAAGTAATATAAAATATATATTGTCATCTCTCTCGGGTCAATACATCGCAGACATAATAAAATTGTCATTTTATCCTTACGAGTATACACTCACAGCACTAGATATGTATGTCACTCGCATTTTGTTGAGTCTTATCCTCCCCCTCAATAAGTTCGACCAAATGTTAAAGACAAGTAGGTCTGCATGATGAAGGTACTTGCTTATTTGAAAGAAAGAAAGAAAGAAAGAAAGAAAAATGTTTTATTCGTAGACACCTAAGACACAAAATAACTAATCATTTCAATTATTGCACCATGCGTTCCCTTTGCCACATTTCTTTCTTGTAATGTTTGCAGATTTTTTGTTAGATAAATTATTGTAGTACAAGTTCCTATATCTATTTTTCCATTAACTATTTTATTATTGACATAACCATGTAACATTTACCTATTTGAATATTTGACATTATAAATTTCTTTGACTTTGACTAATGTATGTAATTAATTATTTTATATCTGATTGTGTGATTGATTATGTTATTTTGCATCCGAATTGCTTTATTCTTCTTTTTTAATATCTGCACACCTCTCTGTGGTTATGAAACAGCGCACCTATGCATTTATTATGTACCCTATACCAGCCCTAAACCTTTCTCATGCAAATAAATGATTTGATTTGATTTGATTTGAATGTTAGTTTATTTTTATAACTCATCTGTCTTCCATCGCTTTCTACGCGTCGCATAACAAAGGACATACAATCTTATTCCCTATCTTCGTTCTCTGAGATTCTCAATATTTGTCAGCAGGAAGCAATTCTGCTGCTATAGTCGTATGGAAATGTGTGACTGATGGCGTCTTTATATCTTCGGTGGTATTCGATTTGCGATATTGGACTATTAATATTACAAAAATGGGAACAAAAATGATTCCATATGTTAAAAATAAGACTTATACTACCACTTAATATAAATTATATTATTGCTCAAATTTTCTTTGCAACCTACGCATTTTTTGCAATAAGTATTGCTTATAAGTCCAGGTCTACCAATTGAACTATTTATTTACGTTTGCCTTTTATCTATACTAATCTAATAAAGCTGAACAGTTTTTTTTATTTGATTGTTTGATCTCTAAAAGTTTTAGTTGAATCGAAAAAATATTTTTGTATTGAATAGCGTATTCGTTAAGAAATATTATAGACTACGACCCTTAGGAGCGAAGGATGTCTAGTACTGATATAACAAAGCTGCATAGTTTGTTTTTTTTTTGTTTGGTCAAATGCGTTCTGCAACCGGCAGACCACTACATAACGGCATGCACACTTGTGAATGAACGGCCGGCTAAGGACGATGTAAACAAACGCGTTATCCATACCTACGATAGTGATAGACTGGTGGATGAACTGTGCCGCGCGGATTGGAGTACACCTCTCTGTTGTGACTCGCCTAACGATGTATATAAAAAGATACACAAGATATTTACAGACTCCTATGAGCGATGTAAGCAGTGTAAAATTAGGCTAAATAAATATAAATCGAACACTTGCAACTGGGTAAATGAAAGAGTAATGGACATGTGTAAAAAACGAAATGAGCTACTGAAATTGTGGAAAAGGGTACCAACTATAGAAAATAAAATAATCTATAATATATATAGAAACAAGACTAACAAATATATTAACTACGCCAAAAATAAATTCTACAAGAAAGAAATTATAAAGAATTTTAATAATTCTAAACGATTATGGCAGTTTATAAATGAGTTGTGTGGCAAGGTAGTTAACTCAGTTGACGAAACTATTCAAAAATATTTCTCTCTGTCTGATTATGACGCGGCAAATAGATTTGCAGTCGAGTTTAAAAAAAATATAGAAATACTTTCTAACTCGTGTGATTTAAAAATATTAACCGAGTCAGCTGACACCACAAAAGGGGTGGATGTTTCGATGAGGATGCAAAAGATAAATAATGAAGAAACTCTTAAAATTATAAACAAACTAAACACTAACAAAAGCCCTGGATTAGACGGAATTAGAGTAACCGACATACAAAATATGAACAAACAAATAACACCTGTAATTACACATTTTATCAATAGATGCATCGACACATCCAGTTACCCAGACGAATTAAAGCTAGGTGTAGTGCGCCCTATCTATAAAAATGGTAAACACGATGATTTTAATAATTACCGTCCTATAACTATACTATCCTGCGTTGACAAGATAATTGAGAGGTATATAGGGAACCAACTGAGCCAATTCTTACGCTCGCAAAAAATAATTCACAGCAAACAATATGGTTTCCAAAAAGGGAGGAGTACCTCTTAATTATTGTGTCAATTTACCAATAAAATCACGAGCACCTGAATGAAAAACGTCATGTGCTCGTTATTTTTGTTGATTTTAGTAAAGCATTTGATATGCTGCAATATAACGTGCTGTATGAAAGGTTGGAGCAAACTGGTATACGAGGGCCACTGCTACAACTTTTTAAAAATTACCATCAAAACCGATACACGAGTGTTAAAGTGGGAGACTCGTATAGCAACAGTACAATCACAGACAAAGGCACCGCACAAGGATCGATAATTGGCCCAAATGAATATATTATTTACGTAAACCAAATGTGCAACTTATTCGCACACGGCTCCGTATACCAGTTTGCTGATGACACTTGCCTTGTTGTAGCTGACAAAGATATTAACCGCTGAGCTTAAACTTCAGGAAAACTTTGATAGAATGTGTCAATGGGCGCACGACGTTGGCTTAGTGATAAACGCACAAAAAACAAAACTCATGCTTATAGAATCCTCACATAATAAAAACAACTACACGCCGAATATCCTAGCTCACGATCATGAATGCCTGCATAACAATTTTAAATGCAGGCATAACAGTATGTGTACTAGATTAGACAAAGTTAAGGAACACATGTATGTCGGACTCATAATAGATAATCGTTTTAACTGGGGTGCACACATTGAGCACGTTTGTAAAAAATTGAGAGCGGTACTGAGTAAACTCTATATATTAAAATACAAAATGCCATATAAAACCTTACGCCTATTATATATGGCACTGGCAGACTCAGTTATCAGTTACGGGTTGTGTAGTTACGGCCGCACATACAAAACGTACATCGAAAAGATATACAAAATACAGCTAAGATTATTGAAAACTATTGTGCCGCAAAAAGTAAAATCCGCATATCGAGATAATTATATTCAATTGTTTCAACACTGTAAGGTATTACCAATACAATGTAAAATTAAAATGGCTATTATGAAGGAAGAAATTGTAAATATAGACCAGCTTTGTGTACAAACACGTGCATGTAACCTAAGGCAGCTGCTTAATTTAAAGAAATATATATTGCCAAAGTTTAACAATGTATATGGAACTAGAATCTGTCGTTACATATTACCAAACATATTAAATGGTATACCAGAACATATAGCCCACAACTATGTAACAATAAATCATTACGTAAAAACAACACTAGAAACCATAAACGCGGGTGAAACAACGTGCAAACAGTTTTATGATGATTATTATATATAACGTATTTATATAAAACTAGCTGCGTGTGGTTTCACCCGCGTAAGCCCCCGTTTTCTTAAATTTTCTAATTTTCCGCGGGAGTTTCATAATTTTTTCTCTCATAAGAACCTTCTCCTGGCAATAACAAACACAAAAAAATTAATTAGCGAAATCGGTGCAGCCATTCACGCCGTGATGCCGTGACCAAGGGACATAGGGATTCATTACATATATAAGAAGATAGATAAATAATATCTATCTATATTTATGAGTTATTTCTAAACACATTTTACTGACAAAAAATACTTTAACCTCTAGTTCTAATACGTAATGTATATTATTTTCTTAGACATCACTACCGCCTTTGACAATACGTCAGGTAGCCCATGTTATAGCTTAAATAAAAAACAAAAGGGTGTTTAAAAAGTTTATACTCCTATTTTCACAAGAAACATCTAAACTTACACAGCGCCAACTGTATCTGATCGAAAACGCGGGCAGTGCGGTATTCTCAAGGATCTGTGCTAGTAATATTAAGTGAATTATGGTCTCGAAGATTTCCCTACGAATTAATTGCAATCTGGATGCATTTTGACCGCAATTTGACGGCCTGTTATTAATAGACAATGACGCTAGAGCAGCTTTAATATATCTAACATAAACACAAACTAAGAATATAGAATACTTACATTTTTATAGACAAGCTTCATCAATATTCCATTCGCTGTCTGAGAACCTCGACGAGCAGTTTGCTGATGTTTCTGGAAATTTCATTGTTGTACATATCAATGGTCAAAGTCATCCAGCTCATTTCTGGGAGACACTGGTGAATTTTAATTGTAAGAACCTATATGCGATCCTAATATTAGAGTCATGGTTAAAAACTAAACTAAAAATCACTAGATCCACTTATCAACTTCAATCAATTTATAGATGACGAAAGAAAAAACTTTTAATAAAATATTACTGTAAAATGTAAACATTTTATTATTAGTAATTTTATCAAAATTGTATAATTAATTTTTATTAAAATTGTACTATTGTTTTATTATTAATCATTATCATAATTGTGGTATCTAACCTGACATTAACATGCTGTGCATCAGTAAATTGGACGAAACTAACAATAATAAATGAATCGGAATCTGAAAAAAGTTAGGAAAGGTTAGGTAGGACATAATAAATATATACCTGACAAATGTATAATGTATACAGAAAAAAAGGTAGGATGTATATATACACAAATGTCAAAAAGAACACCAAAGACACTTCAAATTTCTCTGCAATTACCGATCAACCAAAAATATATTGTTAAAATTAAATCAGGACCGATTAGTAGTAGTTCAAGTTAGTACAATCTTTATCTTTTAGGTACCTGCCTTCAATCTTGCAATTATGTTTCTTTCGTTAAATATGTACTCAACATTATTTGTACGGCTTTAAAATTATAAAGTATGATTAAAAGGTGTTTGTGTTTATCAGGTTACTGGCCGCTGGGAGTAGTGTGGTGCAATGTGTACGTCACGTGTGACGTGCTGGCTTGTTCCGCGAGCATCATGCACATGTGTTTCATCAGCATCGGGAGGTATGTATACTGTGTTTTGATTTGAAAAAAAAAATGGAATTTTAGATCAAGAGCCCAGAAGTCTTTAAAAAAAATGTCTAGTCTGAACATATCTAAAAATAGAATTCATAAATATTTTACCTTTTTTAACTTTTATTTTTGAATGTTGTACATTAATGTCCCACCTACCTTCTCTCCTTCTCTACCTCTTCTTTTATTATTTTTTCTTTGAAATCATTTTCATATGTATATAATTAAATACTACTGTATCAATAAACATGTTTTTACTTTACAAAAAGGTATTTTAACAAAAAGAAAAAAAAAAAAAAAGTTCCGTAATAAATCGGTTTATGCTGCTCCTTACTTTAATGAAAAACATCATAGCCATTATCAAAACATATACTCAACGGGCATATAAATATAATATACAATATGTTTTGTTAATGATGACTATATTTCACGTCTATAATTTTAAGGAACAGAACTAAAAAAATATTTTTATACAAACGATCTACGATCATAAGATGCTAATAACAATGATTTGTTAATTTAAAGAATTAATTAGTGGGTATATCATTATTATCATTGGTCTGGAAGACTGTAGTATTGAAGGTCATTAATCAAAACCGATATTTAGTATCATATAGGTAAGTAAAGGGTAGTAAAATGTAATTTTTTTATACCCATGTTTGCATTCCCAATGGGCGCAACAATAAGAGCCCTGTGATGTTTTGGGTCCACTAGTGAGATGACTCAGTGCTTTTTCGGAGTAATGATAATATTATAGGAAACAAAAAGCACACAGCACGTTCTAGAACACGGATAAACATACTGATATATTAGGTTTTTTTTTCAATACACACATATTGTATATACGTAGAAATAATTAATTCCGTATGTCACATAATAATAACAAACCATTTTTTTTTTATATTAAAAGAACCGTTTGTTCTTTTTACTTAAATCACTTTGATCAAAGGCTTTTGGGGAAAAAATGAACGTGGCTTTATCATTCATATCATATTTCTATCAAAGGATATCCCTAATATAGCCTTTATGAGTTTATTCAAAGTAACCAGTGACCCGTGCTGATGGTCAATTTGATATTGTTATCGGATGAAGTGTTATCTACTCTAATCTAATAAAGCTGAAGAATTTTTAGAGTTAGCAAAAGGAATCGTTTCTTGATTATAGGAACGCGGCATATATATGTTAGATTACAAGTTACGAGTATTTGTATATAGATGTGTGACTGTGTGTATATATATTCGTATCAAGTTTTAGCAAGTATTTCATTTATTTTACAATTTTTAACATTAACTTTTAAGTTCACCTACTTCTTTTCTATGCATAACCCAAAGGTTGACGGGTAGAGAATGCCTTAGGCATTAAGTCCGCATATGTACTTATGTGCAAAAGTTAAAAAAAATGTTCTTAAATAATACAATGGGTCTAACTGTAAACTAAATACTTTTGTAGAAAATACCCACAACTGATGCATATTGGTTTTTTAAATCTGTAGACCTTAATAAATATTTTTAATAAACGCTAAATTGCGGATCTTTTAAAGACCTAGGTTAAGGTTTTTGTATAAAATGGTAAAGAGCCAACAAGCAATTTTGAATGAATGACTAGACCGGCACCTTGTGCATTTATATTAGGATAATAATAATAAACGATTTTCACTGTAACCATTAAAATTAGGGTTAACAAATTGTATTTTTCCTTTCATATTCTATATAGTGTCTTTAATCATTTACTACTTTCTCAACCTACTGCACTATAAACCTGTAACGGCTATCCAAACTTAAAAAAATATATAAGTTTACCTCACTTGACCGACTTCTCAATAATTACCTTCAGTACATTTTCAAGTTTGGTTGCTCTTCTACTTCATACTCTCAGCTATACTAACATGTTTGACAAAACAAAATTTCTCTCTTCACTTAACTCACTTCCCCAACATATTGTCTTTTATTTTTAAACCTACCCTCTAATTTTATTATTATTTTCAGTCTTATAAATGCTTTTTCTGTTTTCCCTCTTACAACTTTGTACTTATATATGTATTTTTCGTTTATTGTCAGATATGTGTTTCTTTGTAGTCTCTTAATTGTCTCTGCAGCAATCTTTGACGGGCCTGTTGAAATTAATACAACGCATTTTGCCAGATATTAAGTTCTAACATTTTGGTAATGTGGATAAATTAAAAGCCATAAATACCTAGAACAATAGATTATCTGCAAATAACTGATTCAATTACAGCTTATGTGTTTGCGACTATTAACAATGAACTCAACAATTTGAAATAATCTATCCACAATGGTTTAGAACCAGAAAATAAATCAAAATTAGTGAATTTCTCACCTTACATTTTTTTAACTAATAGCTACTGTAATTTATGTTGTAAAGATTTTAATTTTATTTTAAATAATATAATTCATGAAACTATTAAAAGAATGATTGTGGCTCTTTATTTCAGGGATTTATTCAGATAAGAAACGTAAATCTTAGCTAGAACGTGACTCAGAACAAACGGTGTTGGAATGCGAACTCAATTGCTTTAGTATTTACTCGTGTGTAAAGCTTTTATAAATTGGATAGGTAGAAATATTGTTTGGCATTTGATAAAAGATATTTATTGTATTTTGATTTCATCATTTAAACTTTATAACAAAACAATGAATAGAGGCGGATTTAACGCTTTAGACATTTTCTTCCAATTAACCTCCACTTAACTGGGTAATGCAGTGCTAAAATAAAATTGCGGTGCTGTATGAAACGATCAGTTAACCCTACTAATCCCACTTATATTATAAATGTGAAAGTTTAGATGGATAGGTGGATGGATAGATGGATGTTTTTTAGTGTAGTATTACCGTCAAATCTAATTCTGAGACTGAAGGAATATGGGAATAGTGCACCTGTGATGCGGTCACACGTACATGCATATATGCACTATAATTTCTCCCAAGTAGTTGTCTAGTCGTAAAGGGTCTTTCAAATAGAGTGGGTCGATGTTAATCATGTGGCGGCCATTTTGTTTTGGTGGCATCTGTCAAATCTGTTTTTTTCTTATTCAGTCACTGATGCCAAATCACCATGGCAAGTTACACGGTTGAGCAGCATGTGCAAATGATAAAACTTTATTATCAAAATGAGTGTTCGTTAGTGCAAACGTTGCGCGCATTGCGCCCATTTTACGGCAGACGCGGTGGTCCTTCAAAGTCTACTCTCCAACGATTGGTGACCAAATTTGAGACGACCGGTTCGGTAAACAACCAACCAACATCTTTACGTCAAAGGAACGCCAGATCGGCTGAGAACATCGCCGCTGTACGTGAGAGCGTTCAGGAAACTCCGAGGCAGTCGACTTCTCGCCGTGCACAAGAACTCGGCCTTTCGCAGACTTCAACTTGGAGAATAGAATTTTGCGTCGGGACTTAGGCCTGCATCCGTACAAGATCCAACTGACTCAAGAGCTCAAAGTTAATGACCATAGACAACGCTGTGTGTTCGCTGAATGGGCTTCGGAACGCTTGGAAGAGGACCCCGATTTTGGCCGAAAAATAATCTTTAGCGACGAGGCACATTTTTGGATGAATGGTTTTGTTAATAAGCAAAATTGCCGTATATGGGATGACCACAACCCACGTAAGGTTCACCAGGTGACAATGCATCCACAAAAAGTTACTGTTTGGTGCGGTTTTTGGTCTGGCGGCGTCATTGGTCCGTACTTCTTCGAAAACGACGTTGGTGAGGCCATCACCGTCAACGGCGAGCGCTACAAATCAATGATAAACAATTTCTTTTAGCTTGAATTTTACAATATGGACGTGAACAACATGTGGTTCCAGCAAGATGGCGCTACTTGCCACACAGCGAACGACACAATGGACATTCTATATGAAAGGTTTGAGGGTAGAGTTATTTCTCGCAGAGGTGACGTGAATTGGCCACCAAGATCGTTTGATTTGACTCCGCTAGACTTTTTCTTGTGGGGTTTTCTGAAGTCGCAGGTCTATGCCAATAAGCCACAATCGACCGTTGCCCTGAAAGCCAACATAACGCAGGCCATCGCTCAGATTCAGCCTTATCTATGCAGCAGGGTAATTAAAAATTGGACCTCTCGGATTCGTGCTACCATACGAAGCCGCGGCTGACATTTGAACGATGTCATATTCGATCCATAATGGCATAAATGGGCCTTTCAAATAAAAAATAAATTTCGTTAATATCTCACACACATCTTGTTTTATTCAATTTTAACATCGACCCGTCCTTGTTGAAAGACCCTTGTTGAGGTGAGGTGAGGTGCCAATTTTTGTTTTTTTTTTGTTATTCCTTTTGTCCGGTTCTAAATTGACGGTAGAAGGACCAATGTTCGTTTAGATTAGAGAGTTAAAATGAGTGAACGACAACAACAACATCGATCGGTCGCGCGCGCGCATACTAAACCTTTTTACTTGTTTGTCATTTAAATGTTCATATATTATTTGTTATTATATCGTAATATACATAATCAACATATATATACAGTCCACTCATTTTAACTCTCTAATCTATACGAACAACCCTTTAGTACTGATGTTATGACAGCTCGCGAAAGATATGAAAAACGACAATTCGTTGACTGTTCGATTCCTAATGAGGTTTTGCTGAATATACAATACTGTCGTATAGTAGACCCCATGAACAACGTCCAATTTTAGGAAAGTTCATGATTTTTAATATAGAAACACTTTTTTTGAAACTGACAAATTAAACTGACAAATTGAACTTTTTTTTTACAAGCAAAATCAGCTATTTGTTCGGCTACACATAACGCTCCTAAAATTGGAGTACCGAGTATTCTAGATTTATCGAAGCAACGGTTTCCAGACCGAATCATGTCCCGAAATTCCGATGTTGATTGATTGAGTCAGATTTCTTTCTTTGGGGTTTTTGAAATCTCAGGTATACGTGAATAAACCACAATTCCTCAGCTCGAAGCCAAGATCCAACGCATCATCGGTGAGATAGAGTCACATCTTTGTCAAAATCTCATCTAAAATTTCATGAAAAGAGCAAGAGCCTGTGTTCAGAGCCGAGGGGGCCATATGCCGGATATTTCATTCCATACATAATCGGAACAAGTCCACTTTTGCAATCCAATAAAAATATCATCACTCGCTCAAAAAGACATGCGTTTTATTTTTAAATTAAATCGTGCGCTCTTATTGGGTTACAGTTTAGTTAGTTACCCACCCGGAGGCTTCTATTTAGAAAGGAGTGAGTTCTGGATATTGTAAATAGTGTTGGATATGGTAAGTAAGGCATAGACATTTTTACACCTCAATGCACAAAGGGTTGCTTTATCGCTAAATATAATCCCTTCAAGGTACCCTTATTTACATGTATTACATTTCGATAGTTGACTACAATACAGGCGGTAATAATTGAATAACGATGTCAATATTTTGAATCCTGGCTAATAAAAAAGCACACTTATTATTATATAGATAAGGATACTTATTTAAGTAACAAAAAATACAATTAAATGTAACTTTGTAAAATCGTTTATTAGCTTACCCTATAAATTGCTATAAACTCTCAAGATCCTCTGGTGTAGCCTCATGAACGAACTTTACTTAGTCATAAAATTTAAAACTCAACGTCGAATATTATTTCAGGGGAGTTTCTTCGTAATATCACTTTCTTCCAACTTTATAATAATTACATAAAAATTACATGAGGAGAAGAGACAATTTCTTATAATTATGTATATATATAGGAATTAACGCGATCACGTAATAGGTATTACACGCCTTCGAATTGCCTGACGTTACGACTAGGTAGCACTGGCCGTGGTCACAGGCTGACTTGCTCAGTGCACGTCCTCCGCCAGCCAGCCGCTTAAATAATTGTCCTTGAGATTTGTTTATTGCCATCGTAATTGCTACTTTTAGGGGAAACTATACTCTTTTATACTGGTTGGTAATACGATCGGGATTATTGAAATACAGGGAATTAATACATCTTCTCTCTTTGCTATTCCTATCATAGTTATTCCTTTTACAATATGGCGTTCCATGTAACGGTATTGTTACACAGTCTTGGTGCGTCAAGGTTTTACTGAAGGTACCCCTGATAATTCTAAAAGGTTGAGAAACTCTAAAAAGTAATCAATGTCCAAACACTTGATCAGTGTCCATGATGTTGTCTATGGAAAGATACTCGAGAACATGACTTTCAACATATATGACATGGATCTGTCCCACGACTTCATTTGTCACATTCACATAGCTATATTCTGTCCCTCATATTAGTTTTCAGATTAAGAAATATTTTGATTTTTCGATTATATGAGTTTATTGTATTATTATATGGAGTTTAGTCAGTAATGGCAGACTTTTGCAATAATTACTCAAAACCAAGTAAAGTCTAATATGTTTCTATATTGTTAAGTTCGTTCAATATCTATTGTATTAATAAATATTACTTTTCATATCAAGTTGGATATTGCTTTTAAATTTGTTTTTGTTATTTGAAAATTCACATTTTATTTCAAAGCTCAACCATTTGCTGAGGATTTCCCAATGCTCAAAAACATCCTACACTTTTACAAAAATTTATCCAATTTTACACAGTACTAGGTATATCAAAAAATATTTGAATTCCGAACCTCAATTCCAGCGAACATTTGCTTAGATGGCCTTGGCGTTCAAATTCCTGATATTAGTGCACCGTATATAGTTTCTGTTTTTGTGTACAGAAAATTTTAGAACTGACATTTTTCTCTCATCAGTAATAAAAGGATTGAAAGGAAATTGTAATGCCCAAAAGTCATGCATTATGCTTGATCAGGTTTACACACATTTTCGAAAAGGGAAATGAGAATCCCTTTCCTAAAGATATTAAAGTAAAAAGTCTAAAAATATTAAAAGTAATTGTTGAAATGGTTTTTTCAATTTCTTGTCGTAATCATCTCAGGGGTGAAAGTTTCTCGTCCTATTTGAGCCATTCTATTTAATGGTTCCTGAGAAAAATTATCCTCCAAAATTGTCACAAGTCTCTTATAAGCATTCCTACCAAAAATATTTTCAGCCTTTTATTATTACGTTCATACCGCGATCATTTGTGGTGGGAAAAAGTTTAAGTATTTATAAAAAAGGTATCGAGGTTCAAATATTTATTGTCCGTAAATAAAAGGCCCCTGGACATTTCTCTTTTGCTGCTAGTACCGACACATGTATTAATAGGTTTTTATTTGATACTGGCATGATTTCGATTTACAGATAATAAAAAATAAAAATTAGCTAAAAAAAACACTTAGTCCTTAGCTTTTGATAATTGCTTGCACCCGGAGGTCGACTTTTGCTCCTCATTCCTTACATTATTGCTAACTGTTGTATCATCGAAGTCAAACCTTCTTGTATATATGCCTCGTAATAATTTATTAGTTTTTAGTAGAGTTAGATGATTCGAAAATGTTGCGATTATTTTTACCTACTCTTTTAATAATAACTAGCTGTGCAGCTCGCGTGTACATATTTATATTTTTTGGGCGGAATCCAAATTCTTTTATTAAAAAAAAAAATACCTAAATTACTGCTTATAGGATCAGATATGTGCCAGTGAATGTCCCGTGGAAATCAGTCCACCCGTTCCGTAAGTTAGCCGGTACAAACAGACAGACATACAGTACAAGTCGTATTAATTCGACATAAGAACCACATTTGCTTTTTTTTATGGTATAGGGGGCAAACGAGCAGATGGGTCACCTGATGGGAAATGACTACCGTCGCCCATGGGCACCTGTAACTCAAGAGTCACAAGTGCGTTGCCGCCCTTTAAGGTGGGAAGAGGGGAAGAGCGAAAAGACGGGAGAGGGGGATTAGAGAGGAGGAGAGGGGAAGGATGGGAATAGGGAAGAGGGAAGGGTTAGGGCCTCCGGTAACCTCATTCACGCGGCGAAAAGCAATGCAATCATTGTTTCACTGCCGGTTTTCTATGAGGCCATGGTATCGAGCGGAGTCGAGCCGGCCCACACGTGCCGAAGCATGGCTCTCCCACGTAACGTTTAAAAAACAATCTGCATTAGGAATATTCCTAGGTCACAGGGGGCTTCACAAACATTCAAACAATTTTTTGTCCCGTGTAGGATTTGAACCCACAACACTCAGCGCGGCGTAGTGGCGAGGTGACCACTTAAACCACGGCGTCATCCGTGCAGTAAATTTTGGTATAAGTAGCTGTTATTATGACATTAGAAACAGGCACTTAATTTTTTTTATTTGTATAGATATATCATGTATAGATATTTGAAAACAAAGTAAATTTGTTGAAGTAGTCATGTGCAGTGCAAAGTTTAAATAATTTTTTGAAGTGGAAACTTCTTTAGGCACGTTGGGCACTTTTCGTATGGGGAAAAAGCACAGAACGACTTTGTTGTCTACACGTCTGCTCTGCATCATATCATAACTGCTCTTTGTTGTGGTATATTACCAAACTAACTTTGCCCGGAGAATTCGCTCGCATCAAAACTTATTTTTATATCCCTCGGGAACGGTAATTTTACTGACACGTCTCTGAATATGTGCCTCTTGTCCGTCATGATGAATTCAATCTCATTTTTGGCCACGCTTTTCCAAGTCCACTAGCAGTTGGGCTTCATCAAGAAGAGCCTCTATTCTTCTAAAAAGGGTATATATCTCTGTTAGTTTCAGTATGATGTACGCAACCTGTGACGAAACACTCGATATTTCCACAATCTAATCTTTGACAATTCGATCTCGAGTGCTGCCATCCTATCGTCAGTCCTCATTGATCGTCCGTTGTACGAAGCCAGGGTCAGTGGGTTTGATTTTGAGTTTTACCATGGCCATGGTCATACCTTAATCGGGTACCTATTAACCTACTAGTATCGTAGTAGTGGGAGTTTGGATTCAGAGACAGGAACCGCCTCAACGTATACACATACATCATCATAGACTGATAGGCTACAAGTAAGGCTCAAATATTATTAAATATTTTCGAGTTGTCTCAGCTCAGGGGCCAGGAAAAACTTACAAACGACTACCAGGATAGGATATCATGGCTACTACCTTACTATGAGGAAATACTGTGGTTACTCTTCCTAACCATTTTTGTTTTGAAGAAAAGGGTAATCTTATTAGGAAACTTTTACTGAAGGAAAATTTAGAGAAATTAATAATGTAAATAGCTAATTTACGTCCATAAACATACAACAAATATATATTCTTTAAAGTAAGTGATATTATATGAATCGGGAAGGTCGTTTTCTTTTCTTATTTAAGACAAGAAACTCACCTCTAACAACAAAGTAACAAGTGAATGAAATTTAATTCTAAAATATAAATAAAATTAAAATAAATGGGGTTTTAATGTATTTCTGTTACAAACTAATTGAAAAATGTTGCAGAACGTCCTTTATGTACAACTGGATGTAAGCTGATTACTTTAAAAAACGTAGAGGTCGTAACGGGACTAACAAAGCCCCAAATTTACTTTTTTACTGTTGTTTTATAACTCTGTGGTTCTTTTGTTAGTTTACTTTTTCTAGTTTTTTTGCTCCTTCCGGCAACGGTCAACGTATCTAAGTACTCAAATTGCCCGTTTCAGATTAAAATAATTATGTTACGTTTTTAAATAGCAACATTTTATCACTGATGAAGACATTGTACTAGTTCGCTACATAAGGTTTGTCGTACTTTGTGTTTTATTTTTTTTCGAAATATTCTCTACAGGTCGGTACAACGTCTACGTGTAAAACAGGTGCTGAACATATTGCTCCTGTATCGCTCTGGAACATAGCAGCAATTATGGAGATAAGATCCTCAACGCTTGAAAGTTTTTTTTTTAATTATATTAAAAATCGAACTAACGATTCTTTGCCACCATTTTTTTTTAATGTTAATTAGACTATATGGATAAGACTTACGGCCTTGTTTTTTTTAATTAAATACTATTATGTTGTTTCTCATAAAACACGAGGAAACTATCACATATATGTAATTAAAATCTAGTAACATAAGCACTAAACAAATGATGAGTTAATATAACCGCTTTTCAGGGTTTTCTTGGTAGCTATATAGATATGCTACCCAAAATAACACATAAACTTACAAAAAACATACTACTGTATAAAGCTGTGAACACAAACTAATATAATTAAACTCATAACTTAACTTCTATGAATATTGTTTCAAACAATTTTAATTAGAATCCTGGATTAAAATACAATTACTTGTTGTGGTGTTTATAATTCAAATCACTACAGTTTTTTTTCAGTGCCAAAGAACTGAAAGAACATGCACACACTCACAAAATTTCGTACTCATATTAATAATGGGGCTTAGTCCCAATGAAATAATAGTAGAGAAGAGGTCGTGGCTAAGTGGTAACCGAGTAGGTTAGCACATTTTGAGGTTAAGTAACACTAGCCAGGTCAGTCTTAGGATGGGTGACCATTCTTAACACATTGAGACCGCTCCGTACCTCGGAGAACGCGTTAAGCCGTTGGTCCCGGTTGCCATAAGAACCTTCTGTGACATTTGTAGTAGTTGGTAGTTGGAGCCCTAAAAAGTTCGACAACCTGGTCTAACTACAGAACTTCGATATCGCCTAGTACTTGGGTTGTGGACGTCTGATGGCAGTCGCTTCACGTAAAATACCGAATTCGGCCGTTTCGTAGTTAGACTGAAAACCGACCACAAAACTTAGTTGGGAAAAATCGCGGAGGATGATGATGATTCAATACGTAGAGATATATTTTAGACAACATTGCGTACAGAGAAAAAGGTTGTAGATAGTGATTTTCTATCTCGTACGTTTGGTACTAGAATAGAATTCGTTATTGAGAGCAATGTACTGTATTTTA
This sequence comes from Callimorpha dominula, assembly GCA_949752705.1. Lineage (NCBI taxonomy): Eukaryota > Metazoa > Arthropoda > Insecta > Lepidoptera > Erebidae > Callimorpha > Callimorpha dominula. Next base: position 6,544,436 of record OX456991.1, read on the forward strand.
CAACATTGCAATAATTGAGTAAAAAGACATAGGCTTTATGTAATCTAATCTTAGTAATAAGTTATACTCATAAAATCTAAAAGTATTCATCACTATTACGTTTTATGTGGATAAAAGGCTATTTACATTAACGCTGTGCGCAATTTAATGTATCCTAATAGTTATATAGCTTTGCAGTTATCGTTCGCTTATCGTACTAAAATAATACCAAATCCAGTGTTCATAATTTCAGCAAAAATCACAAGGTTATTCAATAATATTACTCTATAGAGTAATATTATTGAATATGTCAAATCAACGTTCATAGCAAAACCGATATTTTACCAGTAAAGCTTGTTTATAGTCTAATTTATGCGATTAAATTAGCTGAGATTCAACATTTATCCGACGATAATTAATACAGTCGAAGAGAATTCGACAGTCATCAACATGTTATTCTCCATTAGTATGGTGTTCTAATTATTTTTTGCGATACTGCCAATAATTAACTAAAATATTATTATATAAGTTTACCTCCTCACTGCCAGTTTTATATTTTGCTTCGTAGTACGAAAACTTGTAAGGCAAAGTTTGCATCAAAAATTTATGTCAAGATAACTTTAATATATCGTTTCGTTGCTTTGGTCACGTGTCATTTTATTTTTGGGCTCCGAAAACAGCGATTTTGCAGCAAATTCTAAATTATTATCTGTTAAAATATCTATATATATATAGTAGAATAGGCGTTGTCACAGTCCGTTTATGGTAACTGCTCGCTTATTAGGGTCGTAGCGTGATGTCTATACCTAAGCGTTCTCAATAAATAGTCTATCCGATAAAAAAATAATTATATTAATCTGACTAATAGCTTCCAAAGATTAGAACAATCAACAAAAAAAACTCTTCCGCTTTATTAGATTATAGATAAATTAATCTGGAAAAAATGTCGTTGGGTTTGAAAATTCGTAGCCGTCAATCTTTAGAGATATTGTCAATAATCTGCATCGTCTTTTACTCGCAATGATGAACAGAGTTATTATAAATACACAGAAAGTAGTATATTATGTAACATATATATATATATATATGTAATGTAATATATACATATATATATATATATATATATAAATTGTATAGACACGAAAAAACGTGATTGATTTCATTTCTGAATCCTCATACTTACAAATTTCAAATATACGCAGATTTATAATCCCTGTGTTTGACCTTTCGTTTGATTTGTATTAAAAACATATTAATGTTTATGATTTTAAATAAAATGTGTTATTTGTGTATATTAATAACTTATGCACTAATTTGACCCATTCTGTTTTGTATCTAGTATCAATAATATTATAATGTATTTATTGTACTTCACCGCCGTTTTCAGAGCTGCATTTTAATGTACCAAACCTATCTTGGCACTAAAATCTCATCAATATCACCTTGAATCAGGAAATAAGGCATTCCTGTAAGAGTTATGACTGTGACTCTGCAGTTGCAGGTGGCAATATGTCCGGCCATTCGTGTGCTGCATACTTTATTGAAATTTTTTAAGCGGCTTTCTAATGATAAATTATTGAAAATAATTCTAATGATAAATTATTGAAAAATAATTCTAATGATAAATTATTGAAAAATAATTCTAATGATAAATTATTGAAAAGTAATAAACATACTACTATGTAATGTGTTTCCGGCCATCTCGACCGGAGTGATACCACGGCCTCACAGAAAACCGGCAGTGCAAAAGCAATGATTGCATTGCTTTTTGCCGAGAGAGTGAGGTTCCCGGAGACCCTAAACCTTCCCCCTTTCCCCTACTACCACCTTAAAGGCTGGCAATGCACTTGTAACTCTTGAGTTGCAGGTGTTCATGGGCGGCGGTAGTCATTTACCATCAGGTGACCCGACTGCTCGTTTGCCCCCTATTCCATAAAAAAAAAAACTTACTTGTTCATTTTTATTATACACTAGCTAGAGGTCGCTCCTAGAAGCCTGTGAACGCGCCAGGAGACTTCTGTGCCTTTGAAAGGAGCTAGGCTGGCTCAACTAGTCAGCTTATCTGGACACATAATGAACCCCCCATGAGTCTAAATGCGGAAACAGAGCCCTATACCAATAACAATACCAATATACACTAGCTTTTGCACGCGGTTTCGCTCGCGTAAAAGATTTTTTTCCATCCCTCGGTAAAATTATTTCTGTTCCTTTTCCCTGTTTGTTTCCCTACAACGTGTAAGTAACATTTCATGATCATCGGAACAACAGTACGGCATGCGGCAGCACCAAAAATACGAACAAACAAACATTGATTTTATTCATAGGGAAGATAATGTATTATTTTTCTTCTTCAACACACTTTTGTAAATATGGGAAGAAGATACACCCACCCCAGCCTATCATTAGAGGTAATATCCTTAAAATATCTTCTATACTTTTCTGTTTTGACTTCCAAGTTGTTAGATTGTTATTGTGTAGTTTATTCAGTTGTAGGTCCTTACATTTGGAAGCAAAACACTGTATTTTCATTTCTGTTGGTGGGTAAATTAAATGTTTTGGAGAAGACAGTTGCTTAAAACAGATATACAGATATCAATGAGATTCAATTTCAAGAAATGTATAAACGATTAGTTTTTGCCTTTTGAGAATGTAAACTTTGTCACTCAATTTAAGTGTCCCTTGGGAATAGTCCCTACTTTTTAGGGTTCCGTACCCAGAAGATAAAAAAGGGATCCTATTACTAAGACTCCACTGTCCGTCTGTCTGTCTGCCACCAGGCTGTATCTCATGAGCCGTGATAGCTAGAAAGTTGAAATTTTCACAAATGATGTATTTGTGTTGCTGCTATAACAGCAAAAAATACTAAAAACAGAATACAATAAATATTTAAGAAGGCTCAGATACATAAAACGTAATTTTTTGATACGGAACCCTTCGTGCGTGAGTCCGACTCTCACAGGGCCGGTTTTTTTTAAATTTAAAGTACCCTAAGTAATTTTCTGTTCAAACGAACTTACATATAATATTAGATAGGATTGATATAAAGACTGTTACTGATGATCTCCATAATCGGTTTTTGATTACGTCGTCGCATTTGTCGTCCTAGCTAGTTAGGCTTAGCGTCTATTTTACCTCATGTATTATCAGTATTAAGACTACGAATTTACCAATAAACCTATCTACCCGAATTGGAAAAGACTTAACAAGCGTCAATAAATGTTCTTCTTTTTAATCGTTACCACAGAATACATAGTACATGTACGTTACTAAGGAGAGAAATGTTAATTAATTGTTAAATACAAAATACTTTTTTATAAAACAGTCAACAACGTCTTGTTGGTTGATCGTTAATCAAAAGATAATTAAAGTAGATCAAGAGGAAAATAATTATTAAAAGAAAATCTTTTGTGAATTTTCGTTCTTTTATTGACATTGACATGACATTATCGGTTTCTTAAGGATATAAAAAATCTAAACTGCTTTTAAAAGGTATTTTACAAAATCGTTTGTTTGACGACTTACTTGTTTTTCAGGTTCGTAAAGAGCACATATATTTTATGAACGTACAGAAGACTACGACTTTTAAAAAGGAACCTATTTCAAAGTACTCATATGAGTCGAGGAGTCCAAAGAGAAAACATACAATCGTCTATTTAATCGAGAGAGAGAGAATAAAATGATGATGAAAAGTACTAAATTACACACAAGTGCACAGTAATAACATACTCACAAATTAATACAATACGGTTTATATTGCATTTGCTTTGATAACTAAACTCTTTTATAGAATAGTGAGACACGATGAATAAAGGATATTTGTACATAGACGTTATAAGCTTCTACAGATTGTACGTGAATTTCTATCTAAATTAAACAAGCTGTTTATAAGAATATCCGTAGCCACCATCCTAAACTTATTTAATGGGCTTAGTGGTGTAGTAAAACAAGGTAATCCCTATATTTTTACAATTATAAAAAAATATATCTATATCTTTATCTTCTTTCGTTTATAAACATGAATGAAGTATTAATTTTCCCAAAAACTTATTTGTATTAAGCATGGTTTATAAGAACTGAAAATTACGTATAGTTTTCATATCCCATTTGTTTTCGGAGAGTTTCTGAAATTGCAAGAATTAACGTAAACTTATTCATAGCTGACAATCTCAAAGTAATATCGGACAGTTCTATGTTGTTGCAGTGGCCTTCGATTACTATTTTATATTAACCACTATGGTATCAACAAGCTGTCATAGCGAACACTTCGAGTAGGCTCCATTCTCATAATATTTTCTTTAAACTTCGGATAAAGAAAATATTACATTTATACTCGTGTGCGACTACGTTTCATGGTAGATTTTATTTTCGCTCCAAACTTTAATTGTCTCTGAGATTTCAGGTAAAAAAATAGGCTATTGTCAAATGGATTCCTACTTTTTTAATTAGGCTCATATTAAAGCTTATTTATAGATAAATTGTAGTTCCTGTTATCATGTGTCTATGAAGCTAGCGTAGCCAAGTCATAGGGCCGTAATAAAACTTGCACTATATTTTTTTGCTAATTATTTGCTATTTTATTTGCTATAGCCATTTCCGAAAAACAATGGTCCTGCTGACTTGAGACTTAAGCCAGCGTAGCCAACCCTATATTTCCGGATCTCTTACCCTTACCAAAACAGGCTTTATGGCATATTTTATTGCTAATTATTTGCTATTGTTTTGCCAAAGAATTGATTTTTTGCCATAGCCATTTCCGAGAAACAATGGTCCTGCTGACTTGAGACTTAAGCCAGCGTAGCCAACCCTATATTTCCGGATCTCTTACCCTTATCAAAACAGGCTTTATGGCATATTTTATTGCTAATTATTTGCTATTCTTTTGCCAAAGAATTGATTTTTTTGCCATAGCCATTTCCGAAAAACAATGGTCCTGCTGACTTGAGATTTAAGTCAGCGTAGCCAACCCTATATCTCCGGATCTCTTACCCTTACTAAAACAGGCTTTATGGCATATTTTATTGCTTATTATTTGCTATTGTTTTGCCAAAGAATTGATTTTTTGCCATAGCCATTTCCGAAAAACAATGGTCCTGCTGACTTGATACTTAAGCCAGCGTAGCCAACCCTATATCTCCGGATCTCTTACACTTATCAAAACAGGCTTTGTGGCATATTTTTTTTTTTTAATTATTTGCTATTGTTTGCTAAAGAATTATTTATTATACGCACGCACGCTTGTTTGAGGGAAAAGTAGGTATAGCACATCTTACGCTATACATGTCGACTAATCACCAACATATCGTAAAACTGATTCGTACGTATTAATTTTAGGTAATTTACGTTTTAAACTGATCAGAAGAGCTTCTGTAAGCCATTTAGTAGTAGTCCCCCGTTTTTGAAGAACATTTTTTTTTGAGGCACACCGTCTGGACTGGTCTCCTTTTATTCACAATAGTAGAAAAATCGTGAACATAAGTTTCAGTGGAGGTTTTTTTATGGTATAGGCAAACGAGCAGTCGGGTCACCTGATGGTAAATGACCGCCGCCGCCCATGGGCACCTGCAGCTCGAGAGTTACAAGTGCGTTGTCAGCCTTTAAGGTGGGAGCGGAGGTCCTAACCCTTCCCTCTCCCTCTCTTCCCACTCTTCCCCCTAGCCCCCTCTTCCCCCTCTTCCCCTACTCCCACGTTATAGGCCGGCAACACACTTGTGACTCTTGAGTTACATTTGCCCATGGGTGGCGGCATTTACCATCAAGTTCGTTTGCCCCCTATATCATAAAAAAAAAATACTATGGTTTAGTTTACTATATGGTTTTTGATTGGTATTCGTCTTTACTATGCTATCCGCTCCTATCACTGACCTCTATTTACTTGTATAATAGAGGTCAGTGGCTCCTATTATCTAATAATATCTAATATCCAAGGAGACAATGATGACTATATTGTACTAGGGTGTCTTTGCTTAAGATATTTACACTTTAACGATTATTTTATATCGATTATCTATATTTATATTAATACGTGATGAGAATTCTTTGTACGCGTTTTTAAGAAAATATTACCAACGGAGGAACGAGAACTTCGGCAAACCTAAAGTCTATGTATAAAAAAGTGCAGACATCTCAACTTTTTAAACAATATGTGTCACAAATTTTAAAACTATGTGAAAAGGGCTACATCAGCTACATGATATATATCAAAACCTGAATAAATTACGCGCTGTAACATGAAGGTGTCGAAAAAAAGCCTGTGTTAACCTGACCTGACCTGACATGGTACGTAAGTCTACAATGACAGTTCAAGTATGATATATGTGGATAAGACGGGGTTAATGTCCTCCACCCGCAGTAGAGCCACCCGAGAAGGGGTCATATTTATAAATGTTTCGATATCGCTCAGTTAGCAAACGGAGTCCGCTTGCTACCTTACGGGCCAGCACTGTATAGACCATTGAGGACTTACCATCACAGCACCAACGATGTACTCATTTCAAGCGCAGTATGGCACATAAAAAAGGTTTTTTATATTATAATGGTATTAGTATAACAACTTACAAGAAAACTGTTTTGAGATTGAAACCTTAGCTTTTAATAATAACCGTATACCTTATTTTATTACTTACTTTATTAATTAATCATTTTATTTTGTTAATTGGTTTTTATTTTATTTTCACTCGTGTTACTATTGACGCATGTTGTGACACCTTAACAACAACTGATTGTACTTAGTAAATAAATAAATGACAGGTTTTACTTGATGTTCTTGCACAATCGACAACAATAATGAACCGGCCGTCTTTGTTAGCATGTTGTATAATTGTAACAGTTTTTAATTTAACCATCTTAAAGTTTATTTTACATTGTTCACAGGTACCTGGGTATCAGGAATCCTTTGAAGAGTCGTCACCACTCAACCAAGCGGGTAGTTGTCATTAAGATAGCACTAGTCTGGCTCCTAAGTATGTTCGTGTCTAGCTCTATAACTGTATTAGGTAAGTGCTGTAAGGAAATAGAACTGCTAATTTTGATTTATTTTTGAATTAGAGTCCCCTTTCATTTGAAGAGATATTGCTAAAGGTAAACCTCTCGTGGCTAAAGCTAAAAATAAAAGCTGAAGCTTTAAGAAGGAATTGCTATCTGACCACAGCAAATCTAAAGATAGCTTAGTTAGAATAATTCAGAGCGCAAATTCCGCATGTTGACATTTACTAGTATTCGTGAATAGCCCGAAGCCCGAATATTCAATTTAGGTCATAGCTATTCTGATAGGCAAATCTCATGTAAAGAATTAATCCTATTAGTTGAATGTGTCGTCTATTACTATCAGTACAACAAGTATCAGTGCATAAATATCATGCCACATAAACTGTTATCGACTGCAACTCAAGCCCGTTTTTTGTGTTTATTTATATTTATTCTCGGAATATTTTTTTATGGTATAAAAAAAAAACATTTATTTCCACAGATGATATTTTTGAATGTAATAGGGTGAAATTTGATGCCAATTTTTACAGTTTTAATTTTATTTTTATTCAATACTATTCTCAACTTATGCATAACTTAAGTTTTAATATGAAGTTACAGAAATGCATAACTAAACTTTATTCTACTTATTTGACAGTCATAACTATTGATTAGAACATAAAATATCAAATAGGTCCAGCAAGAGTTTTGAACTCTGTTAACGTGATAGCGGCAACCGCTTAGATAAATCCACATATACACAAATTATTGAAATGAATAAAAACATTAAAGCAATCATATTAAGATGCGGCAGGCCTAACACCTAAGACAAACGATTATATGTATGGATGTGAAATATCGTAATGGAAGAACTGTGACCGTATGTAATACATACATAATAATAATAATAACTCCACACATCTCACACACGGCCGTCTGATCCCAAACTAGGCAGAGCCTGTACTATGGTAACCAGACTGCTGATAAACTTACTTATATATTTTTAAATACATACATATTATAGATAAATTACACCCAGACACAGAACAAATTATCGTCCTCATCACACAATTTATTGTCCTGGGTGGGATCGAACCCACGACCTCTGGCTTAGCAGTCAGGGTTACTAACCACTAGACCAACAGGCCAGTCGAATGCTTATGCTTATACATATGTATAGAATTTCAAATCGTTACTACTAAGTTGAACTTTATTTTAATACAAAAAAAAAGCCGAGCAAGCAACGTCTACCAATCTTTTGAAATTACCTAATGGCTGCCATTAATGTTGATATTGATTTGTAAAATAGCTTTTGTCAGGTGGTTTAGAAGGTTTTCAAAGTAAATTTGCAAATGATCTACATAAAGAGGGTGGGTGGGACGAAAGAAGTTCATTCGTGATTGATTTAATGAAAATTGTGAATACTAAGTGAGATACAACTTCACCTTGCCAATCAATTAGATTTCAAAGTCGAGGTGACTTTTAAAAAGTATTTATTTTTTATTCGGTAATAGTATGGGCGTTTGTCTTCCAAGTCACCTGATATTTAGTCACCGACTGTTGTCTGGAAAAATAAATGCTAGCAGTTCATCCCACACTTTGGCTTGTCAAACCAAAAAAGCTGTCTAAGCGTTTACGTAGGGTGGAACCGTTGGCTGCGTTTAGTAGTCCGATGAAGAAATGGTGAGGGTTCAATTAGTTCCAAGAGAGCTTTTGCTCACTCACCAAAGTAAATCCTATAAAAAACCGACAAGTAGGTGGCTTTACGACTATGCTCAAGAGTATGTACTTCTCTATTCGTCAGCACTTCGTTATTTATAAGCTTAGAGGCTCTTAGGTCGACAGAGTTTAGAACTTCAAGTTGGTATTTAGTTGAACTATCAAAAAAAGTCTGCTTCGCAATCTTCATCGCAATACTTCATCACTTCATTCAATATTACATGCAAAATAATTCTATTTTGCAGGTACTCAATCGCAAATTTTGAGTACCGCCGAACCTTCAAAATGACTCCTAATTTATTAAAAGTTGTCTGTGCCATCGACTTAATTTTTTGACCGAAGTTAAGTTTGGACGTGGAAGAAATTGCATTCAGCGATAACATTATCTTTTTTAACCCCATTATTGACGATACATATTGACCTGATGTATTCCTTGTAAAAACATCTGTTTTGGTGTACAATAAAGTTTATTTGTATTCTACGCTATTTCTCAATTGGCAACATTATAATATTTACTAATTTTTTTTATCGTTCGGAATCTCGTTGAGGGGATCATGAATTGTAACGATATATTATAGTCGAGTTGCTTGAGTCACTTCAAAATCTACCAAACCGTAATGTTAAGTTTTGAAATGGCACTACTAAAAAGCAATGCTACCAACACAAATAAAAGTAAACAAAAATAAAAAAGAAATGGGTGTGTGTGCTTATGTACGCGCCAAAGAGTATACAAACACTACGGTACGCGCGTCAGAAGTTATACTTCTTTGACATCATTAAAAAAGTATATAAGCACAATTTATTTCACTAATATTTATGAATAGTAAATAATATTAATCAAAATATTCAATTTAAATCAATACTGAATATAATTTGTTAGCACATATATAATTCGTACTTGTGTGAAACTAAAACACGATAGAGGTTCTATTTCTATTTTGTTGGTAGACTTAAAACACAATAGAGGTTCTATTTCTGTTTTGTTGGTAGCTTTTTTCAAAACTTAATAAGCGGTTTAGTGGGCAACTTCACTCTCATTAATGAGCGGTTTAGCGGGCAACTTCATCCTGTTACTTTTGGGTGACGGTGATGCGCGCGCATCTTAAAATTTCACTCTCATCATTTTTTCATATCGCGCCTTAAGAAGTATAACTTCAATAATTACGGTGTTGTGATCTTATTTTATGGATATTTAGCTAAGGATTTCTTGTGGCAACGGTAATTACACTGCAGCTGTTATATATGTTTTTGGAAAGTAAGCATATTAGTGTACTTATTTGAGAATATAGTTTTATGTTCAGCGTTTAGAGGTATGATACCGAATCGCATAAAAATAAAACTTAGTGTTGAATAATTTGTACCAGGTAGGGTAATCCTAATCATTTTTATTTGGAGTACTTAGGTACGTTATTAATATTCAAAATATATAATAATTTTTAAACTTTATAAAGATGTTTAATCCTTAAATTTTATAAATATGTGTAACGGCTGGTTTACGTTTATAGGTAAAAGGCACTCTCATTTAGATTGTGAAGTACAATTTAGGACACCTAGGGCACAATTAAGTGGTGTCGCCACATCAAAAACTCTTATTTATTTTATTAAAAATAGGGCCAAACTATAATAGATTATAACACAGCTCACTATTTAATAAAAATAAGTTAATAGATATTATTTTGACTGGTTATACCGGTAACGCAATACTATTGGTCGATTGATAATTATTAACAATTATTAACGGATTATAAAAGGGTAGGAATATGTTTAGAACGATGGACTTGAGTGCAAACAGAGGTACGAACAACTTGGCAGTTGCTGTTAGTTAGTGATTTTCATAGTTTATATCAGTGGTTTTGAGACTGTTTCTTACATAAGGAAACCAGTTTCCTAAATTGTACTTTTTCAGATTTATTTTAAACTTTAAAAGTCGTTATATTTTTGTATTTCCTTACTTTTTTAGTAATAAAAAATGAACACCAAAAGAGTGACAGTTTTATTTCTAGTAAGCAAATCCTCTTACGTAATATAGTTTTTGCGCCAACTTGTAACGTTCGTTAACTGGTACAATATAGGCAACCTTACCCTTTATATATATAGTTTATCCTTCCAAGGTCCTTAGGTTACCTTTCTTTCTAACATAGGTATACAAAAGAAACCTGTTCTTTGTGTTACCTAAGTCAAAATGTAGATTTTAACTTAACTACAATTCACAAACGGAAACATAGTCTCTCTCTATCTCCTTCTGGTAATCACAACCAATTTCCCGCCTAACGATCGATTCATATAATTTCCGTAGCACGTAGCATTAGTTATTACTGATGTTTTGACTACCAAAAGTTAGGTCGAGTTTACCTTTATAGCTTTTCTTATAGAATTTCACCCCAAAACGTAAGCGACTTGATTGGGTACTCAACAGTAAATTGTCGAAATGAAAATTTAAATAAACTTAAATACGGACGTTTTAGATGGTAGAAAATTAAATCTGAGTAAGGGGTATATGTGTTTCCATGATATTTTCAATTTTGTACGTCATTTAGGAAGCGTAATATTAAAAACTATGTTCCAATCATAACAGAACTCTCCGTTCTACAAATAATCTTCTTCTGTTATGCCCCTCTCATACTTCTGCATGTGTCCATTCTTCCTTCTTCATACAATCTGTTCTCCTCTGGAATGCTCTTCTTTAGGAAATCAGAATAGCACATAGTCGCCGCAGCTCTCCTCTCCTAAAACTTAGCAGGATCATCACAACATTAATACTTTATATATGATAATGTGTATGTAAATATGCATGTATGTATCTTTTTATGTATGTGTGTATGTATATGTGTATATATTTATAAATTCCCATATTTTACTCCCGTTTCTTTTTTGTTTGGGTATTTATTTGTGTTTCATTTATTCTAAAGCTTATAATCTAAATTTGGTGCACCTACTTCACCCATTTCTACACCACCCTAGGGTAGACTGGTAGAGAATGCCTATGGCATTAAGTCCGCCATTGCCATTGTGCATAAAGTTTTAATAAATAAATAAAAACTAGCAGCGCCTCGCGGTTTCACCCTCGTAAGTCCCGATCCCGTGGGAATGTTGGTTTAAAAAGTAGCCTATGCGTTAATCCAGGTATCCAGCTATCCACATACCATTTTTTTTTGTTTCATCGCAACCGGTCCAGTAGTTTTGTGTGAAAACATCACAAACATACACACAAATGTTTCCTCTTTATAATATTAGTTTAGATGAACGTATGTTTGGTAATGTAAATCAGAGTAATATATCTATTTTAAATATGATTTTGTTCCGTTTGGGGATATAAACGTTATACGCGTAGGTTTTATGAAATTGTAATCCTCTTCATAGGGAAGTAAACACTGTAGTCAAAAGGAAATTTATTAATTGAGTAATTGGAGAAGCAGGTCTGGGATTAGGGCAGGTATATGTCAATTCTATGCGATTACTTTATTAATAGATTATCAAGCATCGAACCCCTGAACTAAGGTTTTGATTTGACATAACCCTATTTTGTATGGTATGTTGCTGGATATAAAAACATTTTAAGACATACGTTTTTAGATTTGCAGAATACAAACAATGCGGCAAAATTCTAAATGTAAAATTAAAGCAATTCATGATAAAAGAAAAGAGATGGATACGTTAATAAAGCGTGTGAACCTGGAGTTATGTCTAAATACTTTATTAGAATAAAAACTTCCGCGAGTGGTATTCATATTTATTTTTTTGTTTTATTCGCGTTTTTATTTCGGGAAGTGAGAGTGGCACCTGACACCATCGCGTCCTACATGCTTCATTCACACAGTGATAAAGGTCCACCCATCAGATGTGAGATAAGTCGGGCATCTTTAATAAATAGAAAGTGCTTTAGTTGGTGGTAAACAAACACCTACCTACCTAATGGTATCGATGGTGGCATATTCAAAGGTAGTATTAGTCAGGCTAAACGTCACAGTGTTCGGTCAGCGGGACCCGTTCGCTAATGGACCCGCGGGTCCATTTCACCACATAATTTATTTTCTGTATTTTTATTGGTTAACTAGACAAATATTCACACTTAAAAAAACAGCTTTTTAGTCAAAATTGGTTAGTCAATATATAATAAAATGCAATTCAATTAGGTTTTAATGTGTAGTGCGTAAGTAAATACCTAATTGAATAATATTAAATTATTATATTTAAGGTCATAAAAATAAAACTATTACATTACATTAACATTTACTATTACATTAATTTTTTACAGGAAAAGAATAAAAATAGCAAAACAAAATAAAAAAAAAAGGAAATTAATATATTTTTGTAGGACAAAAGAGGAAAGATTTGACTTTACTCCGTGACTGTACTAATAATTAAATTGGGAAGTGGGTCCAGACGACCTGTTCAAAATGCGATTGGGCCGATTGATCCCGCGGGTCCATTTCGAGTGGGTCCAGTTCACCAAAGACTCGTAACTTGTGTTGCATATGTTTAACACAATCGACATACAATCCGACTAGCTCAATGTATCACTTGTGCGTTTCCACGTCCCAGGAAGGTTAAGGGTTTCTGAATATGTCATTTGCATTGATCTGGGTGTTTATGTGTATACATAATAATTATGATATATAAGTATATTTGTCCTAGAACCTATAGAACATACTCTGCTTAGTTTGGGTTAAGATCGCGTTGTGTAATATATCTCAGAATATTATTACAATACCATCAGAAACACAACACTAGGCAAACTGTTCGTGGAAGAGACATGCTTTGGCACGTATGGGCTGGCTCGACTGGAGTGATTCCACGGCCTCACAGAAAACTTGCAGTGAAGCAATGCTTGTATTGCTTTTCACGTGAGTGAGGTTACCGGAGGCCTTTACCCTCTCTCTCTTCCTTCTGCCCACTCTCCCCTCTTCCCGCTCTTCTACCCTCTCCCACCTCTTCCCCCTCTCATACCTTAAAGGCCGGCAACGCACGTGTGACGCTTGAGTTGCAGGTGCCCATGGGCGGCGGTAGTCATTTACCATCGGGTGACCCGTCTGCGCAGCAAGACTTGTTTAAAACTTAAGATTTTTGTTTATATTTCGTCCTTATCTTTTTACAATGTTCTGTTTATGTGTTAAGAAATAAAAGATCTCTATTTCTATTCTTTTCTTAAATTTTTTTTTTTTATTCTATAGAGTAGATGCACTTCTCTCACACACTATCATTTTAGCTTCCTTTAATTTGTTCGGAAACCATACCACTTATGTATTATATCTATGCCTGACCTCCAACACTGAATCTCGTGTGACAAAATTATTATCAAAGACTTGATAACAGTTACTACTTTAGATAGTTTAGATTCACTCTCACGACTACTATAACGTTACTGACCAAAGTTAATTCAATCTTATCTTCCACAGGTTTAATCAACCGCACAAACATAATGCCGACTCCAGAGCTCTGCGTTATCAACAACCGATTGTTCTGGATCTTCGGCTCATTAGTTGCATTTTACATTCCTATGCTCACGATGGTGGTCTCCTTTGCGCTGACGGTGCAGTTGCTGAAAAAACAGGCGAGGTTAGCTGCCACACCGGTGCCTGGAGGTACTCAAAGAAGGTGAGTTTTATTATGACACTTAGGTATTCTCAAGAATAAAAAAAGGTTCATGTAACACTGATATTAAATATTCATTAAATATCAGAACAGCTACTAAAGATAACAAATTTTGAAAAGGCTGTTTAATCACTGTTGTAAGAACAAAAACCAACCTTTGTTCATTTGTCAATTCCTCGCTACACATAGAGAATTTCGTAAAGGAGCTGTCTTCAAAAGAAACAATAACAAAATAAAATTAAAGATACTAGTCCCAAATAAGAAGACTTTACAACCTTGAGTTAGATTTGTGTTGACAAAAATCAAAATAAGTGTATTGTAACTATGTAAGAGATTACTTTGACGTATTTATTAACCAAAAACTAATTCTTAAGCCTCCACTTCCTCAAAATATACTACTCTTACAACACAACCTGGTCTGCCATTGAACCATTCGAGCCCGCCACCCCGAGTATAATCATCCTGTCATGAAACTGTAACAATGATAAGCATCTAAAATGAACACAAAACATAAAATAGGCCTTTAAATTCAAGTGACATGAATAATGCAGAGGTGGCTAAGAAAGTTTTACCAACATTATCGTGACACTTGATAAATATTTAAATGATAAAATCTTTTATATTCTGGATACAATTCAGTTCTTGTAAATTGTTTGGCAGAAAAATAATGCTTAAGAAAATAAATGCGCCTCTAATGTTTTGCAATACGTGTTGTTATCATCTCTTTTTTAACCCCCGACGCAAAAAGAAGGGTGTTATAAGTTAGACGTGTCTGTGTTTCTGTCTGTGGCAGTGTTCGAAGATTATCTGCTCTTTTCTAATCGTTGAAGGAATGTTCGAGTTTAAAATTTAAAATTTATGTTATGAATTTGGGCGTAATCTGTCCACAGATCCAAAAAATCTTATTTATTGTTTACCATAATGAATTTGAATCAAAAGTCTAATTCAATAATAGTTTACCCATTTGAACTTTAATTATTAAATAGTTATCTAATAATACAAAATCCGGAAAAACAATAAATGATATCAAACAGTACAAAATTAAATGTACACCCATTTAATTTTGTACCTACAATGTTAACGAATACGTTTATTACTTTAGAGTTATATTTTTGTAATAGCAGACACTTACACAACTTAAGATAGGGATGATTATCTGTGTAATAATGGATGTATTTAAGAATTCAGCTTGTGCATATTGAAGTTCTAGGCTATCCAAATAGAAGAAAATTCGCTGATTGATAATGTTTAATTGAGATCTGAAAGATAATAAGGTGAGAATCTAGTGTAGAACAGGAAATATCATGTAATATCTCATAATTATAATCGTGTCCAACTGCCTTTGATATGATTTTTATACAGCTCATCGTAGCACCAATCAAAAATTCTGAAAGTTTGTTTGTCGTTCAATCAAAATTTGATGTGCTGATTAAGAAAATCAAGATTGAAACTTTTTGGAATGGCATCGTGCCATGATTTTCCAACTCTCAGTCTTAAGACATTACCATAACTCCACTTAACTTGTAATGTGCTATGTGATAACAGAGTAGGTTACTACTCGGTTATCACTTAGCCACGAGGCCCTCAATAATATATGTATGTTTACTTTAAATATGAATACAATAACCTACAAATGTTGGATTGCACAGAATAGTGTTAAGCTATTGTTTTATATTACAATACATTAAAATATTTCTGTAAATAATAATAAAGCTTCAAATGGTTTGACAATGTGTCAAAGAGGGATGAAAGTATAGTTGTTGTTGTCTTACTATTTTTGAATGGTGTTGGACCATACTATGCGACAAACACTGTCCACCATGGTATTATTTGGATTTGTGTAGGCCATTATTACATAAATTATTGTAAAACAATTTTTTTCGTAATTTATCATAATTTGTAATATTTTGATAATGTTGAGGACTAGGTGTTATGACCCTCAAATACAAAGGGCGGATTCTCCGACCAGATGAGGTGATCATGTCTGGAGGACCCCGCCCCTACGGTTGATGTCGGGCAGTTGTGTATTCTAATCGGCGCGAAAACTTTCATTGCGCGATGCAGGATTAGTAGTTACACAGTAGTTCAGCTCGTATTCGATAGATGATATTTGTATGTATGTTTTTACTGCATGTGGAAGTCGCCGCAATAAAAGAATATTCTTATTTATTTTATTATATTTCTATAGAGTTCACTGAACTTCCGACCATATTGATCATTGGTTCATTGGATTACATCAAACAAAAAAGATTTCTAATATTTTTTCTAGATTACAACACACTTAATATTTATTGTAAGGAAATTTCTGAATGCTCTTGAAACAACTCGTTTATAATAATTCTTGGAGCTCAAGATCTTTGAAATGAATTCGTCAAATGTTTTCGGAATCGTTTCGAGTTCTCAGAAGAAGATTAAGAGTTTTGTTACTTTCAATTTGCGGGTTTCTCGACGTTAAAAACTTTTCGTGAAATTTCGTAAGAAAAGTTAAGTAAAAGAAAAGTTTTTTCTAAGTTATTTCTAAGTCATCCTGGATTTAATGAAGATTAATATTTGTGAGGAAAAAAAATTACATATTTATAATTTTGTATGTTGATCTCGTAATTGAAAAAAAATATTTCAGATGCAAGAGACTGGGAAAAATAAATTCGCCATTTTATATTTACATCAATTATTTTATTAATTGTAAACGTAGACCCCATGGGTTAAATAAGTCAATTTGGATTTGATTGAAAAATTATTTTAGTTTAGGAAAACTGAAAAAACACGCTAACCATTGTTACTGAGCCTAATCCGTTAACTCGTGAAAAAGAATCATATAAGCCCAAACTCGATGGGTTTACTAGCAGCACCTGAAGAATTCCACTATCCGCCTCCAGCTCCACGATTAGATAATATTAATAATAACTTCACACATCTCACACACGGCCGTCTGATCCCGAACTAGACAGAGCCTGTGCTATGGTAACCAGACTGCTGATAACCATACTTATATATTGCTAAATAGATACATATTATAGATAAAGTACACCCAGAGACATCACATTACATCAGCTCCGAAATGCCAAATTATAGTATTATCATCCAAACTACATAAATGTTCGGACTATACCGGCCGCAGCGTTCTCTCAGATGATTCCCACTCCAACTTTCATCCCCATCACTTAGATGATTGCCACTCCAACTTTCATCCCCATCACTTAGATGATTCCCACTCCAACTATCATCCCCATCACTTAGATGATTCCCACTCCAACTATCATCCCCATCATTTAGATGATTAGCACTCACTAGATACTGTGCCGTTCTCCAGAAAGTATTTGCCTCGTACAACCAATCTGTAGAACAAATTGTCGCCTGCGGTATTTCCGGTCCGAAACGACCTTTAACTTACAAGAAAAAGCGTACTACTACTTCAAGGTCCGGCAACGCACTTGTGACTCTTGAATTGCAGGTGTCCATGCGCTACGGCAGTCGCTTACTTATGCTTACTTATGACCGGTGACCCGTCTGCTCGTTTGCCATAAAAAAGAAAATGTTTTTTGATCACGTATGATTCGTTTAGTCCAATACTACGTTAATATTAATATTTAGGCTTGTCTCTATAATTTTATTATAGTTCCTTAAAATTAGGATACATAATGGTACCAAGTACCGACCCTATCTTAGAAAAGAAGAACTTTGGGTAAAAAGCAAGTTTAAGTTCTGTTAAATATCATTGGCAAGTAATTATAATTGTAATACATTCGGTTTCTTATATTCTACCATTTCTGTTGTACAAATATTCTCTGTTTCATAATCTTACAATTTTATAATACTATCTACAATTATCATTTTATTTGAAATAATATTTTTAACATTAAGGAAGTCGGCTGTTGAATAACTTCATTTAGTTTGCAATAAATAAAATTATTTACGTTTAACAACATTTCATTAAGGTCTTTAAAGTCGTTGGATAATTTATTAAAAATTCTAATGGACAAACCGTAGTGCATTATACATACCTATAATTTATTATAGTCGAGTCTAAGAGTTAAAAAACGTGTTAATTTTTGTTCCCATTGCTACAAATATGTGCGATAGCTCATTCGATTCATAATGACTGATGATTTATTAGTACATAAAAAATTGCAATTGTTATTAACAAAATAAGATGAAAAAAAGCTTTTCAATTTTTCGTTAATAACTCATTAGTACTTAAGAATTTTCAAAAAAAGATCCTTAAAGAGGAAGAAATTTCCAATAAAGAATTCCATTATTCACAGTATAAAACACAAAATACTATTTTTTCTAAATTAAATTAAAAATTTAAAAAAAATATTGTGTCATCAGAATAGACAGGGAACTGGCAGAGTTTTGTGTTACAGTGCAATGAAACTATCCTAATATGTTGAATTGTTTGTTTTCAAAAACCTTGTCTTGAGAAATCTTAAAAATATACGGGTCGACTTGAGAACCTTTTCCGTTTTTTCGTTTGTTAATAAAAGTAGATAAAATGAATATCACTGGACAGTGATTGATTAATTACTTGCTGAAGTATCGTATTTTATTTACAAATAGCAAGACAAGCATTTTAATGACAAATATTTTAGGAAACGTCTGCTTAGCGTCCTTTAAATTACTAAAATGTCGTGCACTTAGTATTTTGCCAAATAGTTCCCCTCTTTTTTCATGGAACTCATTACTGATTCACTGCTCTAAATTCGGATGGTTTTTGCACAGAGTCGTGCTCTGTGCAAAAACCACATTCATTTTGTCCATGTCGCGCGCAGGCGTGCGCAGTGGGCCATGTTAGGTGCACAACTAGCTGCCCTATTAAGGTCGAAACATACTGTGGTTACGTCACACGAAGCGGTTTTATTATACCTAAACTTACTGTTGGATTAAATCAAGACTTAACTTTAGATAACGAACTGTTACTGCTACAATAGTATGTTGGTTACATCATGCTGTACATAAGATGTTTTTGCATTTTAAAACTTTCATTTTGAATTTTAGAAGACATGGTAAGTTAAGTAGTCTTAATATCAAGTGTACTTATAAAGATCATATACTACATAAGTAAATTTTAATTACATTATCCCTGGCGGATAAACAACAACACTAATTGTTTAATTAAACATACCAAATAACTAGCTACCGGCCTCGTGTTGCTGTGGCTAAGTAATTTGCAATAAAAACATATTGTGACTATAAATTATGATAAAAACTCTCTCCCTCTCTCAATCTGGACTAAAACTGCACACAGTATGCACAATTTCATTCAAATATAATATTATTATGCCGAAAGTTTGTGTGGATGGATGGATGGTTTGTTACCCTTTCATGCAAAAAAACGCCTGAATGGATCTGGATGAAATTTGGCACAGAGATTCAACGTTTGTAATTAACTATTGGCCCTTAAAACTACCTTTTTTTTTACATTTGGAAACTCCCTGGGGTACCACCTCAATCGAACCTCGGAATCGAACCTACTAAAACCACACGGTGTTCCGTCACGGGTGCCTATGACCGAGGGCTCAGGTATAACCTAGGAAGGAACTCCCTGGACCACAGACAGACTTGACCATCCGTTTACAAAGCAGGTAGTCTCGCAGTCGTGAGTAGGAACCGTGTCCTCCTTCAGTTAGAAAGGCGCTCGCGGAACACGTCGCACCACCGTCTCGGGCCTATTTTCTTCTGTGATAATCTGTTTCAAAGATAAAGTTTAAAATTAAATCCAAATTTAAAAAACATATAACATTCCACCGTTCCATACTTTTTCTTCTACCGTTTTTACATAATATAGGTTACATAATTATCTAGGTTTGTTTTATCTGCCCTATACAACTAAATACTACTATTTTAACTTATTTCTTAATTATCTACTGTGTTCTTATTACCATTAGAACACTCCCCTACATACCTGGAAACAATTTATACCATGATTCCAGAACCAACAATCAAGTTACCAGGATAAGGAAAACCGACCGTAATAAGTACCAAATCAAATAAAGGTTAATCTTCTCCGGGGTCACTGGAGTAGCGCTTGTCATTTTTCTCACATTGAAGGCTACGACATGAATCTTCCTCCACTTAAGGCTGCGCACTCTGGTTATTTTATCCATATCAACGTAGAAAACTAATATCTTTGTTATTTGATGCTACGCTAGAAAGTAAACAAATTATCAATTTTGTCTTGTTATTTTCTAGGATTATTTATTGATAAACAAGACGCAAAGAAATATATGAATGATAATAAATATAATTGCTTCAATATGCTACACTAACTGTTGCCCGCGTCTTCGTTCACGTGGAAATTAAAATCTATTCCACGGGAACCGTACATTTTTCTAGTTAAAAAAACGTAGTCTATTCTACTATTCCAGACTATAATCTATCCAGCCAGAAAATATCCAGATCCGTTCAGCCGTTAAGTAACAAACACTCATCCATCCAAACTTTCGCATTTATAATAGTAGTAAGATTAAGGCCTGGTTCCTAAAATCAAGAAACGATTCGTTTTGCTTACGGACGGCAAAATTTTGTTAAATTTTCAACGAAAATTTTACCGTCCGTTCATATATTATTAAGTTATTTGACCGCTGTTATTGCCTTTTTCTATCCCTCGGGAACAGTGCGTTTTTCGGGATAAAAGGTGCCCTATGTTCTTGTCCTAAAAGAGCCTCTGACAAATGGGTAACGACATTAAATTGTATGATGATCAGTTGATTAGTTAAGACGTATATTGTAAGAAACAAACACATACTATACCCATTTATAATATTAGTTAGTACACCTTTTAAAT
Source organism: Callimorpha dominula (assembly GCA_949752705.1). NCBI lineage: Eukaryota > Metazoa > Arthropoda > Insecta > Lepidoptera > Erebidae > Callimorpha > Callimorpha dominula. Next base: position 6,565,473 of record OX456991.1, read on the forward strand.
AGTAAAAAGAAAGAAAATACTTTCTTTTTGACAGAAAACAAGACACGACACATACATACTGCAGAAAACGTCCAATAAATAGTAATTAAACAAAGGTAAGTGTAGTGTATGTAGGGTAGAACTAAAAAAATAATAGATATATGCACTATCTCGTGCTTAGTGTAGAGATCACAGGTTAGTCAGTATTGCGTGAACCACGGGTGTGTGCGTCCGCACAACTATGCTGACACGTCTGTGTCAGCTTGCGTATCTATAGTCAGTAGGCGAGCCAGTGAAGCGTTAATATGCACGCGTGGTATTGAATATATAGGGATATACTTTAGCAAGTAAATGTTAGGAAAGAGAGAATCATATTATGATAATAAGAATAAAAACCATAAATATTGTTATTTTATTTTATTTTTTTCTGCTATGGCTCACGGTTCGTATCGCCAAAAAAAAAAATATTATTATTAAATATACAGAATATTATTTTTTATCTACATATACTAAAATAAATGCAAAAAAACAACCTTGGTTGGGTCCATTTATACACTAATAACCTAACGTATGCAGTGTGTGTCTCAGTATCTATTAAAAGTGTTGTTGCTCAGCCTGAAGTTGTATCACTATAAGCAATGCAGCGCTGAAATTCAGCAACATCTCGGTGATATTCAAGCAATAAATTACAATTTTTGGTTGATTGTTAAACTAATAAATATAAAAGAGAAAATAAAAAAAATAAAATTACTGTCCATAAACCCTAAATAAAGTACTGCTAAGTGTATGCATATATCACCCAGTAAATGGCAAACTGCTCGGCTAAAGCTGAATTAGTGAGCATTGTTGCAGCACGTACTGAACAGAACATCTTTAGTGCCATGCGGAATTCACACCTTTAAGGTAAGGATAGTGACATTTTGGTTCTTCAGCTGTTTTATAGATTCGATAACTTTATTGTTGTTTATAAAAGTGAAATTTTAATTATTAATAATTTCCAATTCCGAAAATTATGTAAAACTGTAATTGTAAACACGTTTGTACCGTGATAGGTCGAAGGAGAAATAGGTCACCTGATGGTAAGTGTCCAAAATTCATGTTACAAATTCTTTGTACCCCACAAAGAATTCTCCTCACGTATTAATATAATGATATAGATATAGATAATGAGCCCTGTATAGAACCCGTCTCACTGCTGGACCTTTGTAATCTACTATTATAAAAGACCATAGACTACCAAGCCGGCCTAATGCTTATAAATGACCTCGTAATCTTGCAAAAAGATAAGATCTTCAATTACCAGTTAAGTAACGTATACAAAATAAATGTTTGTATACGTTTTACATTCACATACCGATGTTCTGAACAGAATTTCATCAAGCATGGCAAAGAATGACATCGACCAATAACCTTTTTTTTTTTCAAATTGACGAACTGTATTAAAATTAGTCTCTCCACTTAGCTTTATGATGCCGCAGACACACACAAACAAAGAGACACAGCGTGAAGGTTTTAATAATCTTATTGCGTCAAAGATTAATAAACTTATTGTTCAATCTCGCTTTCCAGTGTTTTGTTTGATTGTTTCCTTAATTAACCTTCAAAACAAACCTTACCCATTAAAATATTCGTTCAGCTTTCAATCAAGTAAAATCACTTACACAAAGCAAAATGAAATATTTAAAGTCCATAGAAAATTTGATTAACACAAACCTTTGATGTAAGATGTAGACTGGCCTGTTGGTCTAGTGGTTAGTGACACTGACTGCTGAGCCAGAGGTCGTGGGTTCGATTCCCACCCTAGTCTGGGTGTTCTTTGTGTCCGTTGTTTGTATGTTTGTAAAGTCCCCCGCGACACAGGAGTAATTCCTAATGCGGGAGTAGTCTTTTAGAAAAAAAAAAATACAGAAACAAAGCGCTCTTAGAAAGAATCTTCTGTAATCAAAGAACTTATTGACTTCATAGTTTTTTTAAACGTCAAGGTTGGCTTTATTTGAAGCCTTGACATTGCAACTTATTAACAATGCAAAATTATTTAGCGGCATTTTTTGAGACAGATCGTTTTAATTTTTAACCGACGAAAAAACGGAGGTTTTTTTTTATTTACCTCGCAATAGTAACTTAGATCTAAGATTTACGCTTTATACACGCCAAACGCAATTGTTAAACGGTAAATGTTAAATTTTGAGTTGGCACCAAACCTACAAACAAATATTGTAGTTCGAAAACACTGCGGCAAAAAGACGTTTTGTATGTTTGGTGCCAACTCAAAATTTTTAGAATTTTTTCAGTTCCTATCTTATGTCGCGCGTCGGTTTAATTTTGTGCTAAAAGTTTTTATTAATTTTAATCAAGTTACTAAGTTTTAAGAATATGATTTATTTATGATAATGATTTCAAGCCAATTCTTTTAACAGTGAACGTCTAGTGGCTGCGATAATGTGAGATAATTTATTCATTATCGTTAACTTCAGAGCAACTGAAGCCTTACTTAATGCATTTTTCATTTTTATCCACGCCGGAACGGAGGAGGTGTAAGCGTTTAGGGTGTGAGGTTGTTTGTTTGTTTGCAATCCAGTGTTTACTTTTAATTCCGTAACGGTGTAACCGATTTAGATATTGTTTTCTGTAATATAATAGATAGATGATACCGTGATACTCGCCAAGGGGCGCGGCAATAAACCCCGATGGATTTTCTTGGGTTTGTATACATAATTATATAATATATAAACAGGTTCTTATTTTAAAAATATTTAATCTCTTTTCAATTAAAACGTCTCCATTAATTGTGGGTTTTTATGCTAATATTATTAAAAAAAAATTTTTTTTTTAGAAAGAATACTAGTAACACATTACTAGTATTCTTGTTAACCCCTCCAGCTAAGCTAAATGCTAGTGTTAGGAGTGGATTCACGCCCCTGGATAAGACGGAGGCCCTTTTATTTCATGGGCCCCGTCGTGGTCCACCCCCTGGCGCCTCTATCGAGGTCAACTCGGTCCTCGTACCGGTTCAGGCCCACATAAAATATCTGGGCCTGATCCTCGACGGTAGGTGTCGCTTCGACGAGCACTTCCTGCAGCTTGCTCAAAGACTGGTCGGCGCAGCGTCCGCCCTTGGGCGACTCTTGCCCAATTTGGGCGGACCCAGCGTCGCTACGAGACGGCTGTAAACGGGGGTTGTCCGGTCAATGGCACTGTACGGTGCACCGGTGTGGAGGCTCTGACGGCCCAGAATAGGGCGCGCCTCTGGTGCCCTCAGAGGGTTATGGCGGTTAGAGCCATACGCGGATACCGCACCGTGTCAACGGAGGCGGCGTGCGCGTTGGCCGGGACTCCCCCGAGGGATTTGGAGGCGGAAGTGCTCGCCGAAGTATATCGGCGAACGGCTGAGTTCCGGGCGGAAAGCGGCAGTCGGCCCCCGCCCGAAGAGGTACGCGAATGGTGTGAGGCCGCTCGCCGAGCCACCATGGCTCGTTGGTCGTCCCGGCTGGAGGCTCCACGTGTTGGCTTTGCCGCCGTGGAGGCGCTCCAGCCGGTCATCGTCGAGTGGGCAGGGCGGCAGCACGGGACCCTTTCCTTCCGACTGACGCAGGTTCTTTCCGGGCATGGCTGCTTCGGGAAGTACCTGCACTCGGTCGGTAGGAGGGAATTGAGTCCCGCCTGTCACCACTGCGACTGCAGTGAGGACTCGGCTCAGTACACGCTGGCGGTTTGCCCCAGTTGGGCGATGCAGCGTTGGGCTCTCACTGCACTCATCGGAGCAGATCTGTCGCTACCGGCTGTCATACGCTCCATGGCCGGTATCGACAGGAATTTTACCGCGGTCGCAACCTTCTGTGAGGAAGTCATCGCGCAGAAGGAGGCGGCGGAAAGGGTCCGGGAGGACGACCTCCACTCGGACCTAATTACCTCGGACCTAATAAACCGCGGAGGCGCGCTTACCAGCGCCTCATGCCGCCCTAAGTGTAGACGCGGGTGGTTGGGAAGGGTTTTCCCCTCCACCCGCTATAGTGGCCCCCCGCGAGGAGGCGGCGTCCGCGTGTGCCTGGACGTCGCCTAATTGAGAGGTTTTTTACCCGAAGGTGGTGCCCGCGCTTTTGCGGGCAGGCGCTAGGGGGGGTCCGGATGTTTTAATGAAAGCTGTTCCCGGATCCCTCCTACTTAAGGCGCAGTATGGCACACCGTGTAGTTTTAGTCGGTTCGATTCCGACACACCGCCCCACCGAAAACCCCGGTGTGGTGACGGCCCGAGGGGGTTTCCACAAGCACAAAAAAAAAAAGGAGTGGATTCACGCCGATAGTGTACTAGGTGGGGTTCGAACAAGCAACCACTTGATCGCAAGTCCGACGCCTTAGCCATTACGCTACCGCCGCTTCATTTATATCTAATATTAAAAGCTTCTTCTTCTTCGTCTATCATGTATATATCGTAGAGATATACGCAGAGTAGATCAATTATTATCTGTATACGTTGGAGCTGATCAGGTGGCCTTATTACACAGCTGCTACGTACATTATGTAGGCAGGTGGTTCTATAATATTACACAGTGTGTATGCTATCTACATTACCTACAATTCAACGTATGTGTATATTGGAGGAGTGTGTATCGTTTGAAATAATATCAAAAGTCCTAATGAACATATTATCTAATTTCATTTACGAGTAATATACTTTTTTTTAATATAACGATCAAAATTAAAAGATATAATGAATTATTGAAATAATTTAATTTTACCCAATTTTATATGGTTTAATGAACATTTTCTATAATGCACATTTGAATTAATATACAATTAGTTTATATTTAGATATTATTATAAAGATAACTTATAAAAATATTATTTTTTGTGTTTTCTCCTTCACCTTTTCCACACCTGCGTGAGATACCATCTAATGTTATTGAATCGTTTGAGTTAGGTTAGAATAATGAATCGAGCGTGCCTCGGCAGCGGCTACCGAGCGCCAGATTCCCTCTATTGTTGGTGAATCTATCTATATATAATCTGATATCTATAGTTAGATGAGTTTATAACAGTATGATGCTCCTGATATTTACTTATTCATTACAGAATGTTAGCTCAAAATTTTGTAAATATGAAAATTAAGTCAAATGAACGTTATATAAAAAGAAATACAAATAAAGAATATATAAATTGAAAATTGGAATATGAAATGAACGTTATTATAACAATTGAAGGTAACATGAAATATAACATTAGTTCACACGTACTATGGTTATTGGTTTCTACAGCAAATGAAAATTATATCATGTAAAGGTTTTTTTAAGTGATATTATACTACCTGTTATCATGTCATATATTACACACCCATATTGGAGATAGCAACAGAAACTTAATGGTCCTAATGGTTTAGGCGAGGGACTTGCGATCAAGTGGTTTAACCCCAGCCTGTATACTTCAGACTTAAAACCACTTCAAACGTAAGTATTTAACTAAGCCCTCCTGCTAAGTACGAATACTAGTAATATGTATCCATATTAGAATATAAAAAAAGTTTTAAAAAACTCTTTTGAAGAAACTTCTCGGTTGGCACTTGGGCTTTGTGATGCAACATGACATCTTGTCATTCGTGCTACGCTTTTCTGCTGATGTAATCATCCATTTTGAAACGTTTATCCTATTTTGTCACTGTTCATACATAACCTTAACCAATAAATGTATACTTGTAGATACAGTACGCTATTATTAGAAGATAATGAGAAAAGTTTAAATAATGTTACATCTCACTCAACTTACAAAATTCCGTCCGCATGCCGAAAATAATAGCCCGAAGCTCTAATAAATGTTTTACATTTGGAAAATAAAGAATTTGGACCCTTTGATCCAATAACGGAAAGCTAATTTATTCCTGACATTTAAGCGTATAGAGTATGATTAAATACGACAAAGTAAAATACATACGTATCCCCAAAGGAATAGGCAAAGGGGTATCAAACGTCCCCAATTTGCCGACTATAATTTATTCTAATTCTATTCTATTCTATTCTAAGTCACACTAAGGTAAGGCCTATTGCCGTCAACCGGGCACTTTGGGCAAAAGGTGGTGAAAATTGGGAATATATTGATAGGCAATGGAAGGAAATGTATATTTCCCACCCAGAATAAATATTTGTGTGATGAGCACGATAAAATTTGTTGTCTCGGTGTAAATTATCTATAATATTTATGTATTTAGAAATATATAAGTATGTTTATCAGTAGTCCGGTTACCATGGTACAGGCTTTGCCTAGATTGGAATCAGACGGCCGAGTCTGAGATGTGTCCAATTATTATTATTATATAAAAGAAAAGCCATGGCGATTTGGGCAACAGTCGCCCGGCGTCAGGGTGTTTGGAAGGTTATATATGAGTTGGTTAAGGAGTGTAAGCAATAGCTGAAGCAGATCAGGGTGCCATACCCGTAAGTCGAACTGGCGGTTGAAATATCCCTATAACCGATAAACACAGGTTTAAAAGGTTTATATAAATACCCATGAACGGACGGACGGTTCCAAGATGGGGACAGGGACTGGAGCCGGAGTCTTCTCACAAGACTTCAACATAACCATATCACTGGCGCTGGGCCAACACAGCTCCATATTTCAATGTGGGTGCGTTGCAATAACCTAAGCCGCTACCGCGGTCATGTCAAGGGGTATAAAGGAGTACAACATCCGCATACTGTCAGACAGTATGGCCGTCCTAAAGCTCCTCGAGGGCAACACCATGAACTCCAGTCTCATTTACGAATGCCACCAGACCCTGGAACGTCTAGCCTCTGCCAATGGGCTAATTCTTCAATGGATCAAGGGGCATAGCGATTAACTCGGGAACGACGCCGCCGATGAGCTGGCAAGGAAGGGATCTGTAACGTCAGTGATAGTTCCTACTGTATTGCTGCCACTTCCCTTTAATTAACTTCGCTCATGGGTAAGACAACGGACCCGTGAAGCGCACAACGGCCGTTGGGCCGACACACCCGGCTGTAGGCAGTCTAAACTGGTGCTGACGGAGGTCTCACCATGCTTAACGTGCAGACTGCTCAGTCTCAACCAATTTGACATCAGAATAGCTGTAGGAACCATTACGGGCCACTTAGCCCTAAACCGACACCTATTCACTATCAGTGTGACAAGCAGTCCTCTATGTAGAGGCCGTCTCAACGCGGAGGAAACGGCCGCCCACGTTGGCCTGGAATGCGAGGGAGTGGCCACACAACGGTCAAGTATCGCTCCTAGAAGCCTGTGAATGCCATAGGAGGCTTCTGTGCTTCTGGAAGGAGCTAGGCTGGCTCAACTAGTCAGCCTATCTGAACGCATAATGGACCGCATAGGAGTCTAGATGCGGAAACAGAGCCCTATACCAATACCAATACCCATGAAATGATCAGATGTGTGTTTGCTAGCAATGGGTATAACTGGTATAAATATATAATTATAATACCTTGACAAATCTTACACACTAATCCCAAACTTGGCAGAATCTGTACTATGGTAACCAGACTGCTGACAAACATACTTATATATTTCTAAATACATACATATTATAGAATAATTACATCTAGACACAGAACAAATTATCATGCTCAACACACAATTATTTGTCCTAGGTGGGAATTGAACCCACGACCACTGGCTCAGCAGTCAGAGTCACTAACCACTAGACCGACAGGCCAACCGAAATCAACAAAGCGAAACTTCTTTAGCATATCTAGTATATTACTAACTTTTCTTACATCCGTAAAATACATTGCATACGTTTATTTTTTATCGCACTCGAGTTCTTTTTAACATACAACTATATTGACAAACAAGGTCACGTCCTTCCTTAACTTAAAACATAAAAGATTAAAACAATAATATTCTATAACATTTTGTTACTAATAGAGATACATCAGTATTCTTACATTCAAATGTATAATAGAGGAATGATAAGAAAGAGGAAAGGAATATACTTTCGAGGCAAATTAGACTGAATAAGAAAGTAAAATGTTTCATTAGCTGACAAACTTTTTTAACAATGTCCCTTGACCATAACCTTGCCCTAAATTAAACGGCGTCTGCATCAACAATACACAATCAATAAACCAAATCGAAAGGAATTTTTTCTACCCCTAAATATTGTTTATCTACTTTTTTTCAAAGAGCTCAAAAACAAACTCCTTGATTCATACTTGTTCATTATGATCGATGGTTACGATCTACCGTCTTTGTAGGCTGTTTGGCGCGTTGCCAATGAGTATTAGCGAAATACACGGAATATAAATTTTGTCGTACACGGTGTTACGTTTTTAAAGGTCGTCTAGAATAAGATGATGATTTTTGGATAGTAACTAATTTTTTTAGATTAATTTCTTGATTTGTATGACATAAAATTTACTTAAGAGGTGTTAACAAAATTTAAGTGTAATCTTGGTTTTAAATGAATTATGGTGACTTAAATTATTTTAACTAATCTTTTTAATTTAAACACGATATGCTAATTAATACATTAGGTAAGACTTTACATACCTATACTGTGTTTTGTGAATTTAAGCATAAAATGCAAGCAAAAAGTATGATCTTTACGGAGTGAATTTAGGAAATTCTCCTCTAAGGTTAGGTATTTAAACGGGAATTAACGCGATAAGAAAAGGTATTATACTTTTACTATTTACTATTTCATACTTGTGAATTGCCTAAAGTTTCGATGGTATACCCATACACATGTTCTTTTAGGAACTCTAGTAATAGATAAATCTTCATTACGACCGAAAGTAGTCTGCTGTGTAGTACCGTAAGTTAAGAGTTATATTGAATAGCATTATCGGAATCGGCATCAAAGTTGGACAGTTGTATTCTTTTCTAAATGGATGATTGAAATAAAAATGATTTTAATGTACTTTATCATAAAGTCTTTATTATTATATATATTTAAAACTATGTTAATAGTTGATGCGAAAAACATTTTTTTTTTAATTAGTTCCAAACAGTTCAAGATTGATAAAATCACGTGACTACGAACGCACCTCGATTTGTCACCATGTTTGTGACATAATAATATTAAAGAAATGTCAGATGTAGACAGTCAGGCCTATGTGACTGGCGCAAGTGACGCGCGATATACACCTATCGGTCGCTTGTCCACCGGCGGACCTTATACGCAGTCTCGCGCAGTTGGTTGCCGACAGCTGCATGGCTCGCACACGTTTTTATTTTTTAAAGTACAAAAAACGTAATTCGATATCGGATTTATAGATATTTAATAATCGAGATTTTAGAAAAGGGAACCAAGAAGTTTATTTATTAATCTTTACATTTACGTATAACATATGTAGAATAATTGTTAACTTAAACTTCGGAATTGAAAGGTAAGCGTTAATTACCTAATTTACATACCGTTTTTTTTCATAAAATTCTATATTGAACAGGTAACCCTACAGACATTTTAAAGCCAGGAAATAGTAGGCAATTAAAATGATAGGTATCAATATTTTTGTAGCGAGTGATTTTTTATCTGTTACTTAGTAACTACTTGGTAATCTGTGGTACAGTGTCAATGTCTTCCAAACTGTCAAAACACTGTATCAGCTATATGCTACGATGAGTAGACATTAACAATATGACGTCACACGCGCTCGGGTTTATTCGGGAAATGTCGGCGTATTTTGGGTACTGGGTTTTTTACATGATATAATGTTAGAAACAGTCTCGTTACCTCTGATATACACTATAAAAATCCCTAACTAACAGCAACTGCCAAGTTGTTCGTACCTCTGTTTGTACTCAAGTCAATCGTTCTTAACATATTGCTACCATTTTATAATCAGACAATTTGTTAATATTTATCCATCGACCAATAGTATTGCGTTACCGGTATAATCAGTCAAAATAATATCTATTAACTTATTTTTATTAAATAGTGAACTGTGTTATCAATTCATCTATTATAGTTTGGCCCTATTTTTAATAAAATAAATAAGAGTTTTTGATGTGGTGACAACAATAACTTTTTAAAATAATAAAGAATGAAAATTTACACATAGTTTTTCTACATAATGACGATTAACATTTAGTCATGGTATTACCAAAATATTGCGTGCCCGTCGATCCAATGGTCACCGTATGTTTTCACGGGTACGAATGTAATAAACTGTATTGGGAACTAAAGTACTAAAACAAACTACACTTATATTGCCATTTGTGTCTCTATTAGAGTATTTTAACACAAAGTTATCTTGTAAGTTTTTTGTCTTGTAACTAGTGTTTTCAATAATATATACTCTAAATCACTCTAAATATAATTACTCTAAATCACGTAACATAATAGTCTAAATAAGGGAATGGAAGTCTATTTTTGAAATTATTTTCCTCAGTAATTTTTTAAAGACCCTCTTTTTGTTTATACTTAACACAATACAAAAGTCAGGTCATCATAAAAATACGAGAATAATTATTTATAGTCATTAGTTTCATTTGGTGCTATGCAATGAGCATGCAACATGCGTAAGTATTATTGTTGTGCGGTACGGTACCCAGCTGATTGTATAAAATGTTTAAATTTTGTTTGATTGATTACTTTGCTGTTTTTAGCTGTATGCGGTATTTATTATTTTTTTCACTAAAATGTTCTGTGTAGTCATTATGATATCACTTTTAAGCAAAAAAATGTTAAATAAAATTAAAAAATATAAATTTTCCGGCAGAAAATTCCAATTAATTTCGACTCGGAATAATGGTCTGAATACACTATTTCTAGATTCGGTACGGTGTCGCTTACACTCTGTATATAAACGTAGTAAGGAGCGATAAACATGTATAATGTTGTTAGCACCAATAGTTTACACTGATTGCTAGTCAGGAAGCAAGTCATGTTGTAAGTCACATAATTGAAACAAACTAGGAGAGCATGCTTTTAATATTCTTTAGACTAAAAAAGTATAACCCTAATTTATTGCTGAAAATTTCTTTAATTAAAATTAAGGACAGAAAAAGCTTTATATTTGTTTAACATCGCAGTTATTATTTACATTTAATTAAGTTTATCCTAGTTAAGTCTTTCCATGATAGCTTACAATGTGATGTCGTATGCCTTAATTACTATGCTTAGCAGCCGGATAATTGGCGACCACTAGACGTTAATGAATATAGCCGGAGCGGCCGGCTTGACATTAATCTCTGAGTCATTATTACGAGAGACCAACTCCATATTTATGAGATTATATCAACAACTAGTGGTAGTTAGTAAGTTTTAGTGACTGAAAACCCAATATCGTTTAATTAGTAAGTGATTCAGTATCATCGTTGAATCTATTTTGTAAGTAGATTATTGTAGTTGAACGTGTGTAAATATGTATCTGTGTGTTTGAGTATCTGTAAGGCACTCTGGAGCATCATAGGTCCTAAAAGGATGGACTGATTTTGATTTAGCTCTTTTTAGGGTTCCGTTCCTCAAATGAAAAAATTTAACCCTTATAGGATCACTTTGTCTGTATGTCTGTCTGTCTATCAAGACCCTTTTTCTCAGAAACGCGTGGACGAATACCTTTCAACTTGATGCGTCCACGCATTTCTATATGAGAATATATATATATATATATATTCTTGTTATGTCACAAAAAAAAAAAGGTTTTTGTGATAACAAACTTAAAATTTTTGGATTGGAAGTTGACTTTCTCTTAAATCTAAATATTGGATAGTATTTTTAAGAACTTGATGCTTCCACGGGTTTCTGAGAAAAAAGGTCTTGACAGATAGACAGACGGATAACGAAAGGATCCTGTAAGGGTTCCTTTTATTTCCTTTCGAAGAACGGAAACGTAAAAACGGTGATAACGTTTAGACTACGCCTATTTTTTGTTAGACATAATATTTTACCGCATTGTTTTAATGCGATAGGGTTTTGTTGATCCAAAATGTATCATATAAATGGATATAAAAGCTTTTATGGTAATGGGCTTTCAAGCAAATTAAATATTGCGTAAGCCGATTAAATTTTGGCGGATACAAGAAGATAAATTTTGTATGTGTATGATGTAATCTCAAACATCTGGGATTATGTATCTCTGTTACTGCAATCGTTATGTTTCGGGACAGTTTTCGTCGATTATAAATTGTAAATTTCCCATAACATTACATCTTCCTCAGTAACTGATTTCTTTGTAAACAGACAGGCAGATTTTCTTTTGTATTTCTTTTTCATTGCTGTTGGTCCAGTTTTGTTGCTGTTGGTATCAAAAAGATATAACGGTGTGGATTTATTTATTCAAGCTATAATTAATGATTCTGGATAGAACTACGCAAGTAAATCTGTTCAAAAAATACCTAGGGTAAAACTCATTAAAAGGCGGCAGATTCGTTATTAGATAAGCCTCATTAACTGAAATCAGAAGAAGGAAAAACAAGAAAACCTTTATAAAAATAATTAAATGGCTTATTGGTAGTAAAGAAGGCGTTTCATTACCAAATCACCAAATAGAAGAGAGTTTTGAGCTCTTCCGGGTGGACGAAATCATTACCTATATATTATCGTAACATGCTTGAGTTAATAGAATGATAATAATCTTTTCGTAATATTTTATGGGGGTCTTGAAGGTTTCTGTTTTAAAGATATTTTTTTTCATTTAATCATTTCCTCAATTTTAAAATTTTCATCTCATTGTTTATGGATATCATTGTTATTATATATTAAATTAAAAACTGTTGATGTAAAACTTTTACAATTTTAGTACAAGTGTTTAATAACGTGGCATCTATACAGTGAGTCACGAAAAAGAAATTGTGATGTACATTATTAGAAACTAGTTGCCACGCCCACGTCGTTGTACCAACTACATCTAATTGGACTTGTTACTGAAACAACTAGTTGCAAACAACATTATTACCACTCTCTGATCTTTAACCACAAGGATTTACACAATGTACTGAGAAAAGTTTAGATTAACTAAAATTAATCCCGACAATTTTACTTGAATCTAAATAACATATAAATATTTTTTTTGATTTATTTACAATGGAGTGTAAATAAACCTAACAACAAATATTTTAATCACCATCGTGCATTGGCCGTTCTACTTCCAGCTGAACACAAGTCTCTCCCAAACTCTTACATAATCAGTCTTTCGCCGTTTCCATCAAACCGTTATATGGTATCGCGCGAGAGGAATGCACAGTTCCGGTATGCGATAGTCACTTCATTGCGGGTTTGCAAGGCGAGGTTTGTGGGCGACGGGGAGATGCTCCACCTGTCACCTTAACCTATATTATATTGATCAGGTCTGTTTTTAATCGTAGTAAAGTTTGCAATAAAATACCTTATTATTTCACAGTGGTAGCCATGTGATGGTAGTGCAGCGTTAAAGGCTATATTGTCAAGGCAGGGTAATTCATCAGTATTTTAAGTGTTGGACGTTTAGGGACGTAATGGTATTCTGTTTTGCTTTGCAATTGTTATTAGCTCTTACCATAGAACAAGGAATTCTTTCTTGGCATTATGGAAAGAAGTCAAGGCACTGAGGCCTAAGTACGTAAATATTATAGCACTCTCTTGCGTGTATGTACTCACAAGGCTTTATAAAGAGGAGTTTCTCACGGGATTGTGGATCATAAATTAAATTCTGGTATCTGGAAATAATTTATAAATTGAGGCATAGGAAACTTATATATAATACTAGAAGCACTTTAAATCTTTTATATCTTCCAATGAGCTGCCAATCAACCAGCTCGTTGGATGTCCAAACTTCAAGTGAACCCTATTCTTATCTTTTATTTCTTTTCCACATTTTCCTATAAAATCAAAAGACAAAATTAGTTCAGTAAACCTCCAGTCGTAGTAGGTAAAGTGGCAGACCTCATTGTTGGCGCTTTGTGTTATAAAAAAAACTTGACGGTTTCGCCCGTGTTGAATTTCATTTGTACAGCTTACCAAATTGTTTGATGTTTATGCTTACAGGCATACTAATAAAATACATAAGCATATTATAATTAAGCTATAGCTCGTAAATCGGTAATTGGTATAGCCTATGAAATTTCTGAATATACAAACAAATTGTCAGGCTTTATAATATTATTAGTATAGATAATAAATTACTTATTTAATGTATGTAAGTAGTCACTTTTCAGTTACAATGTGACGAAAGTCAAATAGTCTTAGTCGTTTACATGCAGACTAGACTAGCAACCCCTTCAGCTTCATCCAATTAAAACAATTGTCTATAATATATAGCCTACTAGCAGTGCCCCGTGGTTTCACCCTAAGTCCCGATCCCGTGGGAATATCGGGACAAAAAGTAGCTTATATGTTAATCCAGGTCTCCAGCTATCTACATACCAATTTTCATCGATTCAGTGAGTTTTGCGTGAAAGAAAATTATATAGTGGGATGTCCATTTGGTATAATTTAAAAGGTGAAAGTATTTTCTCAAATACTTACAGTGATTCGGAATATTATCGGGGGAGGTTGATAGGGCCACTATTCTTTAATTCGATTCGCTATTAAGGCGTGTTGTTTTAGTTTTTCCAAACTATATTTCTACTGTCGTCTAATCTTCAAACATCGATACAATGAAACCGCACCAATAAACTATCTAACGTCCACGACATTATTGTAAACAAGATCATAATAAATTGCAGCGATAAACCGTCCAAGTGTTGATCATAAATATCGCTACATAAAATAGAGATACGCCATAATCGATACTAAAAGCTTAATGTAATTGTTTGTTCTGGCCAACATTGGCTCAACTTGCCTGTTTGGGGATTTCATTTATAGAGGAACATCAATCAATATCGATAAACATATCAGTGAATTGATAAATATGTATTTCAGCTACACTTGAAGTTCTTAGCTAAACAGAACCATAGAACGCTAGTAGTTTATAACACTAAAGGAACACATATTTTAAATAACTTTGCATCAGGGCTAAAATTATTTTATTAAGGTCTTAAAACTTTATTTGCAATCTATTATTTTACAGTTTTGTTATCCTAAGGAGGCAAGAAATCACATGGTGCATTTTCATTATCGCTATAGTATAATCAGAGTTTTCTGTTCCTCTATATAATTATATATTTACAATTTCATTCATTAGTGGGCAAAAGCAAAATTAACGTACGCATTGTTACGTCAAGATATAAAAGTAATAAAATACCTTCCATAAAATGGCCCAGAATCCAAAGCATTTGATAAATCTACATAAATTATCAGGAATTTTAATGTTTATCATTTGTGTTTTTAGAACACACTAGCAGCACCCCGCGGTTTCACCCGCCTAGCCTATGCGTTAATCCAGGTCTCCAGCTACCTCGACCTTCTGTGAGGACGTCATCTCGCAGAAGGAGGCGGCGGAACGGGTCCGGGAGAACGATCTCCACTCGGACCTGATTCGCCGCCGTCGAACCGGGCGGCGGAGGCGCGCGTACCAGCGCCTCATGCCGCCCTGAGTGTGGCCGCGGGTGGACGGGACGGGTTTTCCCCTCCACCCGCTATTGTGCCCCCCCGCGAGGAGGCGTCGTTCGCGTGTGCCTGGTCGTCGCCTAATTGAGAGGTTTTTACCAGAAGGTGGTGCCCGCGCTTTTGCGGGCAGGCGCTAGGAGGGTTCCGGATGTCTTAATAAAAGCTGTTCCCGGATCCCTCCTAGTTAAGGCGCAGTACGGCACACCGTGTGGCTTCAGTCGGTTCGATGCCGACACACCGCCCCACCGAAAACCCCGGTGGGGTGACAGCCCGAGGGGGTTTCCACACGCACAAAAAAAAAAAAGGTCTCCAGCTACCGACACAACAAGTTTCATCGCAATCGGTTTAGTGGTTTTTGAGTGAAACTGTAACAAACATCCATCCATCCATCCATCCATCCGAACTTTCATATTTATAATATTAGTGGGATTTATTAGTCCTAAAACTGCATGCTTTTATGGGCAAATTTCTTCGAAATCCGAATTGTTTTACTGCTATTAGAGATCGCTTTTAGCGATAATACCATTGTACTCTCATTTGTAAGATAATAACTTTTTCAACTGTATTTTGTTCGTGGTGTTCAATAAAGAATATTCTATCATATAAAATATTCGTTGTTGTAGTATAATTGTTCATAATAATAAATAATAATCTAATCTAATTTTACCGTCCGTAAGCAAAACGAATCGTTTCTTGTTTATAGGAACGCGACATAAGTGATATGTTGTCAGTTATGTTCCTAATATGTTTAAGAAACTATTCTGTGTATAGAAAGTGCCTACTGTTCATTTGTAGGGTAATCACACTTTTTTCACAGTACGCTGTTGTGCATCAAGGGAGTTACGGGAATCGTAGAAATTCGTAGCTGCACCTATGGCTATGATTCGTAGCTGCACCTATGGCTACGATTCGTAGCTGCACCTATGGCTAAGATTCGTAGCTCATGTACTTCTACCGCCTGATGTGCTCTTTCATTACAAAATAATTAAATTTAGTGTAGTGTAGTAAATGGTGGTGTCAAAGAGTAAAATAAAATGCATTATTACAGTTGTAAGTTTAAAATAATCTTTATTCATTTTTTAATGAATATCTAAGAAACGAGACCGATACATTCCGAGGTAGTAGACACAAACACGGAAACCTTTTTCGGGCAATTTTTGAAGTGATAACTTCTTTAGGCACGTTTGTGCATTTTTGCTATGGGGAAAAAGCACTGAACTCGCGACCGTCACGCTAGTAATACACATATAGATCCACTAGTGGGCGCTAATCTAAACATTAAGTTTTTAAAAAACAAGAGCTTCTTCTTATGGGTCGATTCGTCTCTAATAAACAGTGTGTTTTGCCAGTTAAATATCAGAAATAAATATTTTACTATTTTGTATACCTAAAATGTTATTAGAACATCCGTGCGTATTATATTAGAAGTGATTTAATTGTGTACAACTAAATAATTTTCTTCACAGACAATGCGGAGGTTTTGATCAACCGAATCAAGGCATGCGACGAATAGGAGTGAGGAGTTCTCCAGATCTGTCACCAAGTAGAACGGTCACGAGGCAACTCACTTGGCGAATAACCAGTGCTACCAGGTAACTGACTGAAAAAATATAATGAGATACCACTTGAATTGTTCACCCCCGACGCAAAAAGAGGGGTATTAAGCTTGACGTGTCTATGTATCTGTGTCAAAAGGATGAACCAATTTGAGTGCATATTTTTTTGTTTGAAATGTGACTTTATCGAAAGTGTTCTTAGATATAATTCAAAAAAATCATCGGCTCTTTTGTAAACCTTGAAGGGATTCTCGAGTCGGGGTATTTTAAATTTTAAATTTATGATTATCAATTAGTTAAATTATTTTTCGCAATACAATTTAAACGTGATTTACATCTAGGGTTCAGATAAATTTTCAATTATGTATTGTGCTGAGACTGGTACCTAAACTAGGCTAGCGGACTGAATTTCAGGATACCTCTCTACACTCTGTGTGGATAACATTTCATTTTGTACATTCTAAAAAAATAGGATGCATTAAAGGCAACGGTTTGTGTGTGTGTGTGCGTGCATGTTTATGTGCTTGTTAGATTGTTTCATATGCGATGCCATATCATTCACTGTATAATATGAGACAAAAAAAAAAGATTGTATCAGCCATTTTTTTTTTACAAAATTTATTCATATTTTACTGTGTGTTCTGTATATTAACCCTTAGAAACAAAGCCTTAAATGGAATAAGTTCTAGTAGAAAGATTATAACTTTCTACTTGAATTCTTTAATAAATTTGAACTTCATTCATCAATTTTATTAATATTTTTGAATATAATTAGGTGGATATATTACTTCGTATACGATAATAACCGTCAAATGCATAATAATGAGGTCGTTTGATTAAGCTTTGATAATTTTAAAGGAAAAACGTACTCCTTCAGAAAATTAATTCAGAAGCCTGTTATGCCAACATTATTTATAGCAACATTTAAATTTAATTTAAGACCAGAAGTAAAATGTCTGATTCAGTGACATTAAAAATTCAAATCATAGTTCATTGTACTTTTTTGACGACAGAATATCAAGTAGGAGCATCGGCTCTTACTTGATATTCTGTCATCAAAAAGTGTCCATCGGGACAGGAAAAAAGTTATTTATAATTAGGTAAATTGTTAATCAAATTGAGAAAAAATTTACACTCTGAGTAGGTACAATCAATACTAACATGAGCTGAAAATAAGTATATTTTCAGTCCACTGAATTTCATTGATTTATGCTCAACAAATCAAAATGTCTAAAAGCAGCCAATGTATTACTAGAAATAAAATTTGACCTTTTAACCAAATTCCAAGAATTCAAAAGCCATTACCACAATGATCGAATTCATAACTTGTACTTATTTAAATATTTTATTATTTTTATGTCGAAATATAATTCAACTGATAAAGCGCTTAAATCGCTTAAGCTGATTATCATTCAAATATGCCGCCGGTAATCCAACGAACGTAGAATATGAATTTCTAACTTCTGATTTAAAAAAAACATTCGTACAACTTAGATGTTATTTGTAATGTAATAAAAATTGAATAACTTCGTTCCTATCCACGATTCTTTATACAAAAAAACATACTTTATTTGCAGGCACACAATGTTATATTGTCTTGATTGTGTGATTTTTTTAACTGTTAAGTACATAAAAAAATAAAGGTGTTTATTAATAAATTAACATAAACTTTTAGGTGGAATAATCGTTAGCTCTCAAGCTATTGTGAACTTTTATTTCACACCCATTCTTTGAACCTTAGAAACCTCACTTTTTGTATGTGAAAGATTAAGTGCAAGAAATTTAATTTACCTTTATGAGGACATCACATAATCGTGTAATTGTATTTCAAATCATGTATTATTGTAAAATAAATTTTAAACTGTTCTTGTCATTTCTAATAACTAATATGCACTTTAAATGAATCATTTTGCATAACGCATTATTTTACTTATGCATAATAAAATGTCGTACATTATCATGTTTCCCATTCTATTGAAATAATATATATTTCTGAAAGAACTGTTGATATCATTTACAGTGAAATTTTAATACGTAACAATAATATCTTCTTAGAACTAATGATTGAGATGAACCTCAATCACTATTGTTTAGAACTGGTAATACGATACGTTATTTGAATTCCAAGCCGGGAATAAGTTTTAATTGAGTTTTCTATTTCACAAAGTAATAAGAAATACTTATTCCACTGCTCCATCGTAGCTTTTCGATTAGAAAACATTATAAAAAGACAATCATTATTTGGTTCGATTCCCACCCGGGACAAATAATCGTGTCATGAGCATGATCATTTGTTCTGTGTCTGGGTGTATTTTATCTATAGTATGTATATATTTTGAAATATATAAGTATGTTTATCAGCAGTCTGGTTACCATAGTACAGGCTCTGCCTAGTTTGGGATCAGACCGTGTGTAAGATGTGTTTGTGTGAAGTTATTATTATTTATTTATTTATTTATTATTAATATTCTTGTTGTTTTAGGAGGTAACACAGATTTTTTTGTGAAATTGAAATGTGTCTTAGATAGCAGAGATATGTTAAATATATTAAATATATATATATGATATTTAAGGTTGCGCCAACAGACGTTTGAAAAAAACTAATAAATGAATACTTATATATAAAACAATAAAATTGTAAGCGATCGTGAATATACACAATATAACAACTAAAAATAACAATTAATATTATTAGAAATTAGTTTGTAAATATCAAAAATTCAAATTCAATGCGAATATGTGCTTAGTGTGTGTTTCATTAAATATTTGAAAATTAAGTTTTTTTGAAAAATAGAAGATCGATTTATATACGGGATTCTAGTTACAAGTTCTGCTTTCCCAGTAAAGGTGATTAAAGGAGCGAGTAGTCTCGCCAACTATTTTTCCATGACGGGCTATTCTGTAGAACCTACCTGTTTTGCTTTGACTGGGAATATCTGAAAAAAAGTCAATGCATGACAAAGACCATTTATGATTAGGTGATTGAGTTATTTTCTACTTAGAACACAAGGCAACAAAGTCGGTATGAGCGTCTCCCATCCTCACCTGAGCTACGTGAACGGCTGTGGAGGCCCCGGACCTGGCACCAGACGAGGACGCGATGTAGCTACTCAGACACCCGCCAGTGTAGCAGCTGAAACTAGAAGAGCAAGGTTAAGACCTCTGAAGTTCACGCTGGGTACTCCGAATGCTTTGACGTTGAGGTAAATTTTATTTTCTAAAGGATAATTATTAAAGGTAAGAGGTATGACTCTCTGTTACCGTCTGCGAAGGTACGTGAACGGCTGCAGAGGCACAGGATGCCCTTGCTCAAGACGAAGACGAGACGTGGCTACACAAACGCCATCTAGCGTACTGGAAGAGACTAGAAGAGCAAGGAACAGGATGTTGAAATTGAACCTAGGTGCTCCAAATGCTTTGAGGTGAGTTTTGTAATTGCCTTAAAAAATACAGAGTATTTTGTTCTATCTTAATACTTTATCCAACCTTTGCCTCGTTTTCTTATAAAAAATACCCACTACACACCTTTAACATAAAACATGAATAAAATATCGGGTGAACGAATATACTCAATGTTTCAAATCTCAAAGTACGTACGAGTACCTACCTATATTTGTACAAACAAATCGAACAAAATTATCCCAAGAAGGCGTAGTTAAAATGTTATAGTAGCCATATTGGTGTCGAATTATTCGGGAATTGGGTTCTTCTTTCATCCATCGTGTTGATTCGTACAACTATTGTGATTTAATACAGTGCATACAATTTGAGGGTAACGACTGAGAACTTCGTACTTCCTGATATGCACTCACTATCTAGATATACGTATAAATTAACAGTAAAATATTTTAACGAAATTTGTTAAAGTAAAAGTTTGTGGTTTAAAATTAATACGTAAATACAATAAGCCTGCATACTTCTTATATTTTAACAAAAACACAATTTTAAAACTAAAGATAGCAATAGATACTTGTGAAAATATATGGATCCAAATATCTGGAATATTAGATAAATTCAAATAGGAAGTGTTTTTACCTACTCTAATAAAGGATAGGCTTCAGGGCTACTTGTTATATATGAAATAAGTAAAATATTTCTTATGTGCCCCGTTGCAACTGATTTGAAACACGCAGTTTTCTTATTCAAATGTTTAATAATAAAAAATATTAATTGGTCTGATCTTTTACACTAATCTATCTTGCAGTTTAAAAACACTTTACACATTCATAATCTAAAATATGATAAGCTTCAATATGTAAATCTATTCTGCAGTTTATAATTAATAAAACTTTTTTTGCCATTTAATATTCACATGTTTTATGTGGTAGACAATTTTTTTTATTGAGTTTGGATTTTCATCTTTTAACAAGCTAAAATAGGTTCATAACCACTTTTTTCATATTTAAATATTCAGTTTTGTAATACTAACCTATTAATTCCCCTTGTTATACAATAATATTTTATTTTAATATAACTGGAGATATCATTTAATTACGATCATAATTTTTTTTTTAATATTTGTGGTATCTAAGCATATGGCTGACAAGAAAGATGTTATATAACATAAACTTTACAAGAGATTCTCATTTCCTTGGAAGACAATAGTGACTCCACAAAGCTCGGCGTTGCCACCTTAACGGCTATTGGTGATGGCTCAGAAAGGTAGCTTAACGGCTATTGGTAAAGGCTCAGAAAGGTAGCTTAACGGCTATTTTTGATGGCTCAGAAAGGTAGCTTAACGGCTATTGGTGATGGCTCAGAAAGGTAGCTTAACGGCTATTGGTGATGGCTCAGAAAGGTAGCTTAACGGCTATTGGTGATGGCTCAGAAAGGTAGCTTAACGGCTATTGGTGATGGCTCAGAAAGGTAGGTAATAGTCGTCTAAATTAACCTCAGTCGCGATCAGCCAAGAGATGCGTGTCGCACGAATCGCAAGAACCTATCGTACGATACGCTACGATGTGACTAAACCCTTGTCTCCAACTGGCGCCGCACTGTCACCAATCTTTCGTTTAATCGAGTAACACCCTACTGCGTACGAGGCCCTATGTTAACTTTGTATTTCTACACACTGTAAAACAGTTTTACGCACAATATAAAAGCCTAATAGTATAAATATTTAAATTATTCATGAGAGTGGCCCGTATTATCTAGATCCCATTTTCAGATGCTGAACCCTAATCACGTCTAGATATTTCGGGAACAATCCGCCACAATAATTTGGACATTTTTAAATATAGACTAAATATGACGGTTCTATTGTTTTTGATTCTAATAAAAGCTATAAAGATTTTAAAATTTATTTTTCTTAACTGTTCTAAGTAATTGTTGGGAGGCATAGTCAAATTTCACTTTTACTTAAGTGAATTTACACAAAAAAAAAAAGTATAATAAAGTGTTATTTTTTAATATCATTGTTGTATCAAAAATTATATTATCACTAGCTAACCCGCGCTACTTTGTCCGCGTTTGTAAATTTTCCCCATTTTTGCAAACTGTACCTAACTATTGATTGTAACTTATAGCCTTCCTCGATAAATGGGCTATCCAACACTTAAAGAATTTTTCAATTCGAACCAGTAGTTCCTGAGATTAGCGCGTTCAACCAAGCAAATAAACAAAAAACTCTTCAGCTATAATCAAACTAATATTATAAATAGTATAAATGGATGGGTGGATGGAGAAACATCCATTGTTTGTTACTCTTTCACGCAAAAACCACTGAACCGATTGCGATGAAACTTTGCATGTAGATAGCTGGAGACCTGGATTAACACAAAGGCTACTTTTTATCCCGATACTCTCACGGGATCGGGACTTACGTGGGTGAAACCGCGGGGTGCTGCAGAGTTTAATTAAGACGGCATCAGATAAGAAAGTCACACTTATGAGTTACCGGCTGTTGCTCACGCATTTTGGTGCAAAATATTGGTGCAATCTATCTCACGAGAACCGTACACTTTTCCAGGATAAAAAGTAGCCAATGTGTTATTCCAGACTGTAATCTCTCTCTGTCGGAAATTTCACTCAGATCCTTTAAGCTGTTTTTGCGTGAAAGAATAATAAACATCCATTCATCAATCCATCCCCACAAACTTTGGCCTTTATAACATTAGTAAGACCAGTTGAAAAATTTGCCAGTCACTGATATTTTATTTCGTCATAACGATTTTGGACACGATATAACAGAGCTCCGCCCGACTAACCTCTAACAATGGCTAGCAATGGACAGAAATATTAGTGCAGAAAGGGGCAATCCGTAAAGCGGTTAAGGGCCCGAGGAGACGGCGCATGAGAAAGAGTGAACTATCGGTTAGGAATTCAAGGTATAGCGCGTAGCAACGAAACGTCCAGTTGTCTTTAAATCTCGTTTACTGGCATGCGTTGCACGCGCCACCTAATGGTTATAATACACACCGATTCCCTTCACACTATTTTGAAACTCTGTTAACAAACATAAAATAAAATTAAAAGAACTGCTTATAATCTATGGTTACAATACACACCAAAGAGTCCTGTAGTTAAAGGATATAAATGAGCCCTTTATCATTAATCTTATCATATTTTATCTGTCGGTATGCCAATCGAACATCACACTTATTTTATTTGGAGACATAAATTAGGTGTGACATTACATAGCTCCAGAACAACCGTTTTGGTTTTGGTTCACATTTGTATATACACCCAAAGCTGAATGTTTATTAAAAAATTTAAATAAAAATTACGTCTGATGTGTTGAGATAAAGGATATTCTTGATGAAACACCATTTTATTTCATAAAATTTGACCTCACAAACAGGGCTTACCACATCGTTGGTTAGCCACGCACTTCTAAACTACTCATCTTAATCATCCTTTCAACCTGCCTTAGCCCAAAGGGGTCGGACTGAGAGGGGAGGGGAGGGGTATAACGTTTTTCTACGCTGAGAAAAATGGTGATAAAATTACCGTTATGAAAACTTAAAACACTTTCAAGGAACATTAGTTTGAGTTAGATACGTTAATTTTTCTTGAGATATGATATACTTTTTTACTTCGTTTTGAGTTAAACGCTTACTTGATTTTTGTGACCTTGAAATTAACAATTTATTATATTTGTCATATTGCATAATGGATGCTCTGACATGGGACATACAGGAGGAGGCACCTTGGTGCATGCTATTTGCAGACGACATTGTGTTGGTCGGAGAAGACGGGTGCGAGTTCCAGAGCAGACTGGAGAAATGGCAACATAAACTGGAGAATGTTGGCTTGAAAATCAGCAGAACCAAAACAGAATACATGTTCTGCGATTTCGGCGGTCTCTTCAGTCCTGAAACCATTTCGCTGGATGGAACAGCGATCCTAGTGTGCTCCAACTTCAAATACCTTGGTTCTCTTCTTCAAAGCGATGGCAAAATAGACCGCACTATACATCATCGAATCAATTCAGGGTGGATGAAGTGGCGGTAGGTATCAGGAACCATTTGTGATCCCAAGTTTCCTGTTAAGTTGAAAGGACAGGTGTATAAAACTATGATCAGACCTGCCGTCTTGTACGGTTCTGAAAGTTGGCCCACAAAGAGAACGGATGAGAGACGCCTGCACGTAGCCGAAATGCGAATGTTGAGATGGATGTGTGATGTGACTAGGATGGACAAGGTGAGAAATGAATATATTAGAGGGAGCCTGATAGTAGCACCAGTGGAGGAAAAGCTGAGGAGCAATTTATTTTGTTTTTCTTCAGATAATCCTAAATTAATAAACCTTAAAAACTATATCTTAAAAATTAATATTAAAACAAATACTATATCAAATAAAAAATCAGACAATGGCAAGTCTGACTCCTATATAGTATCAGTTTTCACAATAATTTTACGGTGTATAAAAGTTTCACAGCATCAAGTTCAATAAGTACAATTAAACTACTTAAAAATACATTTTAGGACTTTAATTTGGTAGAAAAAATTAAAAAACTTCATTGCAGCAAATAAAATTATCAAAAGTTTAGTAATAAAACATATACACAGCAAAAGTTCAACAACAATAATAAGATACACAATTTTGAGACTTATGTTTATAACACTGTTATAAATATAAGTAATGCTAGCCAGGTCAGTCTAGGATGGGGGACCATTCTTAACACAGTGAGACCCCTCCGTGCCTCGGAGAGCACGTTAAACCGTCGGTCCCGGGTGCCATACAAACATCTGTGGCATTCGTTATGGGGAAGTTGGAGCCCTAAAAAGTCCGACAACCTGGTCTAACTACAGAACTTCGATTTCGCCTAGTACTTGGGTTGTGGAGGTCTGATGGCAGTCGCTTCACGTAAAATATCAAAGTGCGGCCGTATCGTAGTTAGATTGAAAGCCGACCCCAACTTAGTTAGGAAAAGGCACGGAGGATGAGGGGCTCGTGGCTAAGTGGTAACCGGGTAGGTTAACCCATTACAAAGTTAAGTATGTTTATAACACTGTATATTCCTTACACATTAGGTACAACGACATAAATGGTCTTTAGTTCAACTGTTACTGTTTAAATATTAATAGAATTCTTAATTATACTTAAAGGGTGCTGACAACTTTAGGAAGGTTATTATTTCGTAGTTTAAATATTTTATTTTAAGGCAAAGTTTCAGCTTTCATTAAAAATGTAAAGCAAAATTGCCTTATGAAATGTTTCGCGAAGTTATTTTAAAATGTAAGTTATGGCTAGTTAAAGGGAGAATTGAGGGCTCAGAAAATAAGTTGTCATATTTGATAATCCATTGTGTTGTTTAAACTAGGCAGAGCCTGTACTATAGTACCTAGACTGCTGATAAACATACTTTAGTATGTTTTACAATTCTTTTTTTTAATGCATATTAAAGACAAGTTAAAATAAATTCATTATATTTTAATAAAGAAGGAAGTTTCTCGTCAATATTAATATAAATGGTTAATATATATAAATAAACAATATAATAAAATCAAATCTATACTAATCTATACTTTCTATATATAATATACTAGCTGCGCCCCGCGGTTTCACCCGCGTAAGTCCTGATACCGTGGTAATATCCAGATAAAAAGTTGCCTATGTGTTAATCCAGGTCTCCAGCTATTAAGATACAAGTTTCCTCGCAAGCGGTTAAGTAGTTTTTGCGTGAAAGAGTAACAAGTTCATACATCCTCACAAACTTTCACGTTTTTAATATTAGTAGGATAAAGCTGAAGAGTTTGTTTGTTTGTTTGCTTGAAGGCGCTAAACTCTGACACTACTGGTCCGATTTAAAAAATTCTTTCAGTGTCAGTTAGCCCATTTGTCAAGAAAGGGCATAGGCTATATAACATTACATTAAAAACAATAGGAGCGGAGCAGTGACCATAAGCGCAGGTGAAACTGCGGGAATGGCTAGTATAACATATAATAATATTATAAAGCTGAAGAGTTTGTTTGTTTGGTTGAAAGCGCTAATCTCAAGAACTGCTGGTTCAAATTGAAAAATTGTTTTAGTGTTGTATAGCCCATTTATTGAGGAAGGCAATAGGATACATAACATCACGCTACGACCAATAGGAGCTGAGCAGTGACCAAAAAAGCAGGTGAAATTGTAGGGAAGGCTAGTGTAACATAATTTTACGCGGACTATATTTTTAAACATGATAAAATTATGATTAAACTAATATTATTATATAACTCTTGGTAACAGTCACGTAATAGGGGCAAGCCTATTGCCGCCAAGCGGGCACTTAAAATATCAAAGTTCGGCCATATCGTAGTTAGACTGAAAGCCAACCCTAACTTAGTTGAAAAAAGGCGCGGAGGATGATGATGAATCATGTAACGATTAATTGTATACCTACAGCTTCATCTTCTAACGCAAGATTGTAAAGTTTATATATTCCACTGAAATAAGACTATAGATTATGGATCACAATAAACCAAAGAGTTTGAAACGGCCCAGAGACTGAAAAGGAATGCCATGCCCTTTCAGGGATTTAAGGAAGTGTTCCATCATCAGACACACTCTTATATATATGATATCTTGTATAATGATATCAGGTTGTACATTTGAAATGGAATGTAGATTTGTTATTTAACTCTCGCAAGAGCCAAAATATAAGTTACCTTTAAGAACATGACGTTTTATACCTACTCTCTGAAAAAATGCAAAATTACAATACAATACACACAATACAATATTCTTTATTACATATATCACACTATAGAAAAAGTAACAATATAAAGGAAAAACATTGAATACGGGTACAATCGGCGGTCTTATCGCTAGTTGCGATTTCTTCCAGACAACCTTAAGATGAACAAATGTGATGGATTAATGCATAACAAACTCAGTTCAGTAGCTTATTAAACTATACGAATGTAAAGATACATAATAATGATATATACCATTATTACCATGCCGTATAGGGGGCAAACGAGCAGACGGGTCACCTGATGGTAAATGACTACCGCCGCCCATGGGCACCTGTAACTCAAGAGTCACATTATTATCGTCATTATTTTGAAAAACGCTTACATTTTGTTATCTTGACTATCGTGTGTGTAAGTTTGTGCTTACATCATTCAGAAAACCTACTGCTTTTTATCACTTTTTATAACGAAATGACTACCGCTGCCCATAGGCATTTGCAACTCAAAAGTCATAAGTGTGTTGCCAGTCTTTAAAGTGGAAGTTACGGAAGGGGGGAATAGGGGGCGAGGAGGGGAGAGAGGGTGAGGAAAGGGTTAGGGCCTCCGGTGACCTCACTCACTTGGCGAAAAGTAATGCAAGCATTGCTTCATTGCCGGTTTTCTGTGAGACTGTGGTACCACTCCTGTCGCCCATACGTACCGAGGCATGGCTCTCCCACGAAAAAAATGTCATTTAACTAATTGCACCCCGTTTTGGCTCCAATGAGATGAATTACAGAACCCAAGCAATGTTTACATATTTGATATTTAAATATTTCATTCTCAAAGTGGTGACAATAATAAAACGTTTAAGAAAAATTCCATCTAATATCTTATCTCGGTAGAGAATATTCGTTACACAGATATTAACATCATCAGGAAATTTATACGACTTCCTTGTTACAGGTTCTTGGCCAATCGCAAGAAAGACAGGTCCCTTTCGGCAAATGCAGTGGCGAATGAACAAAAGGCGACCAAGGTCTTGGGGCTTGTATTTTTCACTTTTGTACTATGCTGGGCACCATTTTTTCTACTCAATATACTATTCGCGGCATGTCCTGCTTGTATAGTTCCAGGTAATTTCATGTCTATTAGTATCTATCTATATATTATGAATAAATAGGAATGTGTATTTTGAAACACCGTATGTGTTGAAGAAGTGCAGGAAGCTATAATTTTTAACCCCCGTCGCAAAAAGAGGGGTGTTATAAGTTTGACGTGTCTGTGTGTCTGTCTCTGGCATCGTAGCTCCCAAAGGAATGGACCGATTTAAGTATTTAACTGAGTCTTTTTTTGTTTGAAAGGTAACTCGATAGAGAGTATGAAGATGATGCATGAGAGCATGAATGCTACGCCCCTACATCGAACTGAACCGATTCTGAATTTTTACAGAGCATGTCGTCGATATCTGCCTATGGCTGGGATATGTGTCTTCCACCATCAATCCTATTATCTACACGGTATTCAACAGAACATTCAGAGCTGCGTTCCTTAGACTGCTAAGGTGTCATTGTACCAGGTAATTTGATAAATTTCTTGCAACATAAAATAATCGTAATAATGATTAAAACTGTATTTATGAAAATTTGGATAAATATATAGATAGATAGATAGATAGATAGATAGATAGATAGATAGATAACACTTTATTTATACATTAGCATTACAGTGGAATATACATTTACATAATTTAATTAAACAGATAATGTACAAAGGGCGGCCTTATTGCTAGATGCAATCTCTTCCAGGCAACCTAAGGATGGATTAAAATGATTCGGAGAGACAATGGCAGTATACATACTTTTTATGAAACAATTAACTACATGACTTGTTAAAGTGGTTTAATATTCCTAGTTAGGGTAATCTCTTTGTTCTATCTGATTTTTAAACAGTAGTTTCTCAAATGTAAGATAAATTGTTATTCAGAAACTAATAAAATACAAGTTCTTCGTAACTTACTACTAAATAAGAGTTGTAAATACATTGAATCAGAAATTAGTATAAAAATACAAAGAGAGTGATTTAGGTAAAAATTCGTCATTCGAATTCTTTGGATCTTGGTACTTTGGTTTTCATTTATGTTTGGAAATAGTGCCAGTAAATTAGTATCACTACATATTATAAAATAAAATCCCTCGCCGTGTCTGTATGTATTACTGAATGTCCGTCTGAACGCAACGTCAATCAATCAATTAAGTGATTAATCAATCAATCTGTCAGCCTATCGTAGTCTACTGCTGACTGCGACAGACGGCGGGAATATAATATAATAAATATTTTTTTTATAAATTACATTTAAATGTAAACACCCAGACCAATTGTAATATACTTGTGTGTGTTAATGTGTGTCAGTATTTGCACTGAGCGAAAATGACAGAGAAACAACCCTTCAAAGTCACCAAAAACCCTTTTATCGCATTTTTTATCACAAAAATTTAAAAATAATATACAAAATTTATTCAATCGTATGGCATTCGAAATTTAAGCTGTAACAAGTGCAAGCAATCATGTGTATCAATACCGGCTTTGATAAAATCACCCACTCCACTCCCGTCAATTTGGGGTCCATTTGGACGGTCAGTATCACTTCAAAACCTAGATTAGGTACTTACCACTCTCCATTCGGTTGCCTCTCCGATCCGAATTTGACATGCCATTGCTTTAATTACTATCATCATTGAACATTGGAATTCATTATTCTACGCCGCCACGATACATAGGTCGATAAACCAGTAGTAGGTACGTATTTTAAGAACTTTAGTAAATCATAGCACTCTTTTAAATCACCAATTTAGCCATGAGAAATGAATCCTAAAGATTTAGTTTCCATCTTAATAAACATAAAAATAAATGGTTTAACAGCGAAAACCTTTTAGAACTAATAGATTTCAGTTATCACGTAAAAATATAGCTGCATAGTAAAATTTATTTGATTGAGTTATTATATAAACAATTTTAGAAAACGGCCATTTCATTTTATGTACTGATTCCGAAACAGATCAAACAGTGCATTTATATTTATGATTATGATTGATGAAAAATAGTGATTTGTTCTCGACTATTACAGAGTTACCAATAGTAGTTATGAACATTGTTGATGTTCGTTGGATTTTTGTTTTTTAATATATTAATAACATATTTTAAAAAGTATAACTACTATCTAAGAGAATTGTTCACAAATAATTTTTTGTTTTATATGCTTCCTTACATTTAATACGACTTATGCACAAATCACAAAGTTATTAAACAATATAAACGAATACCGCAATGCCAAGTCAAAAGGATTATTGTTACATAGATCTAGCCTTGAGGAGTAACAACTCAAAAACTTTACTACTACTGCACTCCAAAAAGGACCCAAAATAACACTAGGTAGAATTCTAATTTTAATCACGTAATAAAAAAAATTACGTCTATCCGCAACTGTTTTAATATGTAGAATTATAACTTTAATCAACTTCGTTAAAAACATATATGATACACCAAAGTATGGCGACATTTAATACTAATTATTCTGTACCCAGGTTTTGGGACTTTTGTTTTAATGTTTCTGTTATTTCTAAATTCTAAATATAAAATTAAGTTGTCTTAATTCATGTTGTTATATTTTTCTATATTTATGTTTTAAAGTTATAGTTGATTGTAAATAATACCTTATCCTAGAACTTATTTTTGTTCACAGGCGCGGCCGATGCACACGTTACCGATCAGTTGGTTCTACAAGAGGAGCATCCCAACTCTGCGCCAGATCAGCACTGCCTCTAGCCATATCATTGCGACCTTCAGGAATGCCATCATCGTCACCAGCAGTCCCGGACACCACTGAAACAGTATTAATGGACCCACCTATAGGAGAGTTTAATATTAGATATTAGTAAATTTCAGAAATGGCGTATCACCGTTTAATATCATAAGTTATTTTATGTTCTCCATTAATAAGAAGAACGTATTTGTACTTGTATGTAATATCCATATTTATTTCTTTTTCTCTCACTATCTCTTTCTATCTCTCTTTCATTGCAATACCTGTTAGCGAAAAAAGTAGTTTCTATGATTGTTACTATTAGATTTTAGATATAGTCTCTAGTGCCAAAATCACCAAATATTTGGTAGGTATACACAAATGTTTAGTTTTACAAAATCTATTTAATTTATTTGTATATTTAATTTAAACATATATTTTTTTAATTTCCTTTTACCTTTTGCCGTTCCAAATACATATATAAAACGAAAACCCTTACTTATTTGTAATAATAAATATAAATATATTACAGTGTATTATAAATATTTTAAGAAGGTATATGAAATTCATACTTATATTGAGATTTTTTAGCTTTAAGCTGCATTTTAGATTCTTTAACTCGTTGTTTATAGTTCCGATCATCAGAAGTGCTATCCACTATGGATCTGAAAGTTGACCCACAAAGAACATGGATGAGAGACGCCTGCGCGTAACTAAAATGAGAATATTAAGTTGGATGTGTGGTGTGACCAGGATGGACAAGGTGAGGAATGATATATTAGAGGCACCCTAGCGCCAGTGGATGAAAAGTTGAGGAGCAATAGGTTATCCTGGTATGGACAGGATGCGGAAGGATGAAAAAAATGTGGTGAACAGAGTTTTATGTATGGAAGTTAGCGGGTACAAGAGAAGTGGACCAGCAAAGAAAAGATGGATGGACTGTATGAAAGGAGATATAGCTATAAAGGGAAAGTAAAATGACGAATGATAGAGTAGTATGGGAAAACAAAAAATATTGAGCCGACCCAAAATAAAATTGGGACAATGGGAAGACGATCAGTCAAAAATTAGTAATCATGTTTACCTACCTACCTATCTTTATTATGTTTATAATTTTAAACCATAAACTTTTATACAAACCTTTTCAGCAAGACCAATAGACACATCTATTTAAATACAACGTCGAAATACGTTCTTGGCGTAAAATTAAGTTTTCAGTGATTTATAATTGAATGTAAATATTTGACATAACTAAATATTTACGTAGATGTAATGTAGTTTGAATTCAACCAGATCTCGAAACGTTTGAAGAAAAAATATAAATGTGTAGATACTCTGATACCTTCTTATACTCAAAATAATTTATTTGACTTATAACCAATATTTGTTGAACTATTTATCGGATTTTTAGGATCGGTCTTAACGCCTAGAACTCAATATTTTTTATAATTATCCTTTCTTTAAATTTTGACTAGAAAACAATGATCTATGATGTTGATTGTTTCTCTTATTGTGCCATAACTTTCCATGTCTTCAACTATACCATGTACATAATTAATATTTTAACTGTAACTATAAAAATAATTAGGTCTTTAATGGGGTACACTACAGCTGCTGTCACCCATAAATAATTCGTTAAACATTGTCAAATCAACTAAATTATGTAACGTATAATGTGTTTCACCTGTTTCTGTAAATACATGTCTTTCAATGTCTCTCATTTCTTTTCGTCAAATAAATATGTTAGATTGATTTATGTAATCAATGTACAATTAAAAAAAATGTTTTATAGATTCTCTCTTCTTTTTTTCCAAAGAGATGGTTTTTTATATATTAATAGCTGAGTGTAGCTCGAGTAAAATGAAATTGACGCGAGAAGTGTAAAAAAATATTGACAGATGAAAACATCTAGTTTAGCAGCTGAATACTTTAATAATTATGTAACATAAAATATGATATTACATAAATTACAATTGGCAAACAAACCTTCACAGTCGTATATTTCAGTAATATATTTTAAATTAAATTTATTACGAAGCCACACGAAGCAGTGAAATTACGAAATTCATATCCCGTCCATCTGAAATCGTAAGAAATCCATTCGCTTTCAGGGAAATGAATTTCAAATATAAATCTGAGTACTCAAATGTTTCATTACCTCTCACCTGTGTATTTGATGAAATGATTTACATTTTTTTTTGTGAGAAAATCAACCTTTTTTATTGGGAATCTTTTATTTGAAATAAGTACATACAAATAAAAACCCTCTAAATTCTGTGAATTTAAGAGTAACTGTAATGATTTTATTATACTAAGGTAATATACATAAGTGTATAGATACTAATTAACTTGTTCAAAAATGTTCAATTAAATATTTTGTGTATGAATAAATGAATGTTATGTAGAAGTAAACAGTATTTTGGAAACAACTTTGTTTTATTATTTTGATGTTATGTGCTTGGGATAAGATTGCCTTTACATCGAAAGAACAGAGGTGGTTAATTACGTTATCCTTACTTCAAAACAAGGAAACTAAACAATAAGTTGCCTCAAGTCGAAAAATATGAGTTGTAAACGAATACAAACAAACAAACATATCAACATTCAAAAGCTGCTACTGCTACTACTCGTACACTTTTGTGTAGTCACACACGTTACGTAATAGAAAACCTTTTTATTGATAATCCCCATATTATCTTATATTTCTTAGTCATATATTTTTAAACAACTTATTTACAGCAAAATTATTAGTGTAAAAATAAAATATTTTTAAATTCATTATCACCAAAAAGTTACTGATAATATTATTTTCCTGCCAATGCCAATAATTAAATTAGGAGAAATGTCTCATATCTTTTAATTAAATAATTGGATCCTCTGTAAATGAACAGTCACTGTTTACCAATTAGGAACAATTGTACCTACACATAGTTCTAGTGGATCCTCATTTATTTTGTAACTTTTAGGGTTACAAGTTTGTACGCGCGGAGTTTTATTATGTTTCATCATAAGTGCGACTCCATAAAGCGAGGAAAATTGACGTCAAGGCACAGGGTGGATTTTATTGTGAGGTCCTGTTTATTATATAACTTTAATATTTCTAGCACAGGGTCACTGTAATGTTTTTATTAGTTAGGGTAAGTTATATTTCTAAAAGAGGCAAAGAGTTTTATTACACTACTCAAAATTTACCATAGCTGTGCCGTTTAAACGCATATTGTCTTCAGACTCAATTAGATTAATGTTACTCGGTGGAAATTAGTTAGTACACTGTCAACATTTGAACTGCTCAGCGGCCTAGCACATCTCCGGTGGAAACTCAGCCTTAGACGAGGCTTTATATTTGAAATATACCAATTGTGAATTTTCCAAAGATGGTTGGACTGGGAGATTAACTATCCCTTAACTTTGCTATCGTTCTACAATAATCTAGTTAATTTTCAAAACCAAGAGAACTTAAGCGACAGAGTATCTATTGTTAGTTTATTTCAAGGTTGGTAAGACTTTGATTTTGCAGCACCAATTTAGCAAGTCACCGTTCTAACGCTATACACATTATATAAAAGATTGCATCAAAGTTGCTGGCAGCTTAAGGCACTGACCCAGTAAACCTATCTTCTAAACTGTATGTAAACTGCAAAGTTGCAGAATATATACGTCTCTAAAACATAGTCTACAAGTGTGTAAAGTGTGAATTAGCCGCCCGACTTCACTTTACGGAAAACTACGTAGTGCTATTTCTTCCTTACTGGAGTTGCCAAACCTCCATGGCTCAATAAATTGGGAGTGCTTATGATGGAACGTAGCAATTTTGTTCATGTGACATCTACGGTAAATAATAATAATAATAACTTCACACATCTCACACACGGCCGTCTGATCCCAAACTAGGCAGAGTCCGTACTATGGTAACCGGACTGCGGATAAACATGATAAACACATTTCTAAATACAAACATATTTTAGATAAATTATTATTCACTTTTGCCTGAAAACTGAATTGCTTTTGCGGACTTAGTAGCAGTACAAAAAAATTATACATTCTAATACTTTGTCATCGATTCTAGAGCTAGGCAGCTTGCTTGATTTTGGGAAAGTGGGAGTAAAGAAGTCAAATGTTGTGATACATATAAAACTCCAGCGGGTGATGATCTCAAAGACGCTATAGCACTACAACACTAAAAAAAAATTAGACCATCACCATATTATGTAAACTTACTTCAAGCATATCCTAATTCAGAAATCGCCTGCTTCATAATTTGTTAGATGTTTATACAGCTTTTATACAGGGCTATGTGTATTTATCATGTCTGTCTCGAGCTTGATGTATGTTCAGATACGGAAAGTTCAGATACCTACCTAATGTTCCTACATATATTATATGCATACCTAGGTAGATCTACAATCATGTATGTTAAGAGTACATTGTAGAAATTATTTAACAGTAGATTTTAATACAAACAGTAAAACCTTTACACCAACCGTAGAATTATTTATTTAAAAGGTATTCTTAGTTCCAGACGCAACGGACTACCGTACCTACCCATTCCCATTGATAATCACTAATTACCTTTTTTATTGGGCAACATAAATAGTTCGTGATTATTTTTTTTAAGTTCTATAGAAAAAGCCTTGTAACAGTGCATGTAGAATTATAAATTTTCTCTTTATCTGCTGAAAACAGCACCCTGAAAGCTTTGCATCTGTTAGAGCTTAGTCCCCTAAATTAGCAAGCCTTGAGCCATATAAAGTACTCTCATGAAGAGATTCTGAAAATTAGGTTAATAGTAGCGCTTTGCCAGACAGGGAGCGAATTACGGATAATTAGCTCAGCTGTTGAAGTTAAATGCAAGTAAAAGATTGATGGGCTAGGATTAAAATTGCTAACGAATTTTGGCCATGGTAGTAGTAGATTGCATTGATTGTTTTTTTAAATACTACTCGTACTTGGGTGACAAGCATATGGTTCACCTGGTGATAAGCGGTTACCGTAGCTATGGTCTATAAAAGTAAATATAAACGACGAACAGAATTCGTTCTCCTTTTTTTGAAAGCGAGAAAGATAGTGAATGACGGCTTCTTAATGAGAAGGACAAGATGATTTTCTCTGGTTACGTAGAATAAAAAAAGGAATCCTTATAAGATCACTCTCTTGTCCGTCTGTCTGTCCGTGTGTCACTACCGTTTTACTCAACAACGGGTAGACCTAGCAAGTTGAAATTTATACCAAATATTGAGGTATATAGTCCCTATTAGGTGTATAAAAATCAAGGTCCTAAGTCAACACGATAAAAAAATATGGGCAAATTTAGATTTTCGCGAAAACTTGTAAGTACCAAAATTTACCTTACTTTTCAACTTTTTTATTTTTCGGATTTTTCCTGTTACTTGTGCTTGTGTATAGGGTACTTCCCATTTACCTAGAATCATGAAATTTGGTAAGAAGCAAGGTCTGACAGCACAAGTGAAGGAAAAAATACGAAAGTCGTTAATTTGTTGTTATATCACATAATTTTTTTTTTGTGATTACAATTGTTCACTTTGTCGTACAAAACAACCGCAAAGTTAAGTTTGTCTTTCGAAAAAGACCGGCTAAGTCTTTGAGAATTGACTCTCGAGATGGACGTATACAAGTTTGTTTGCTTAACCCTCGGTGCGAGAGTCAGATTTGCACTTGTCCGTTTTTTTTAGAGATAAAGCGAATTATGTGTCTTATGTTTCATTGTTATATAATTAAGACTTCTTTTCGATCAAGTTTAGTTATATAAAGGTTAAAGATCTAGTACGCGAGCCTCATTTGAAATATCAATATTAAACATACTCTTTTCAGTATTTCAACAATCTATAAAAATATAATAAAGCTGAAGTTACTTTTTGGATGAACGCGCTTTTTTTCTTTGGAGCTACCAATTTGATTTTAAATAAATATTTTTGCATATGATAGCCTATTTAACATCACAGTGCGATCCTCATAAGTGGAGCAATGGCCACAATCGCAGGTAACACTGTGGGGAATAGCTAGTGAACAAATAATATATATTTGTTCACTAGCGTCTTTGTCGGACTGCGTCCATCGCTTCGTTAAATAAACAGAACTCTTTTTAGGATCTACAATATACAACTAAAAATCTTCACAAAGTACTAATCTGGATTGCATTCCAAATTAATGTGTCTATAATCGTGAACAAGAGTCAAGAGGATTACAAGATTACTACGTATAAATAAAGGTGTTCTTAGATGAGTTTCTCAATTAAAACTATAATAATAATAAACATGTAAAAACATATAATAATAATAAACGTATACACGTCATTCCTCGATTAATAAATTAACACCTAATCATCGAAGCACGAACATTTGATACCAAATCATAAGCTTTGTAAAATTTAATCAAATATTCAACGGGCCATCAAATAAATATTATTTGTTTATGATCTCTCATGATTGATAACAATGAATTGAACGATCGGATCGCGTGTTATTGTACTGCAAATAATAAACGACCAGTTTGTTGAGAACCACGATAATTGTTTCAAACTAGTTTTGATCTTCTAAAATTTATTTATTTTCATCCGTAGTTTTTATATATGTATCATCATATCATTCCAATAAACTCAACAAATATTATATATGTCTGTGTCTGTGTACAAATAATGATGACTATCAACAATGCCTTATAATTAATGTTATTGCCATTTAAATGGGGTAACCGGCGATGGAGTCCGCCAGGATTCACAGGGATATTCTTCAGGTCACACTTGATATAACTTTGCCCCAGTGGGGTGACAAAAATATAATATTTTTAATTTCATTCTTAATCTTTAGTATTTTACGTAGCAAAGGTTTATAGTTGTATTAGCAATAACATAGCCAAAATGGGGTAAGTGGCAGTATATTTGTCGCGACACCGCATTAAATTTGTTGGTGAAGAGCAAAGAGCTTTTATAAATGCCATATACGATCTTCGACCTCCATGTATCTTGGTCAGAAGACGGTAGCTATCACCGTTATCTGTGTTACCTTTTTAACATATGTTTACTCCCAGGGTCTCGGCTTCTCAAGTTCAATATAATCACAATTATTTTTTACACGCTTTATAGCTCCACTTGTATGTTTTTGTTTGTATGTTTGTTTTTTTGTAACCGACGCTTTAGGGCGCGATTTTGACCCACTTTAAACGACCAGATTTCATTCAAATTTTGCACACCTATCAAAGACCGATGACAATGCAATAATTCAATTAAAAAAATAAATAATAGTTTAAAAAAAACCAAAAAAAACAAGCTTTTATAGAAAATCCAACTAAAAAATAGAAAATATATTTTAATAAATTTGGAGTAAGAATAGTGTAAATAAGAATAAATGTAAATTATTGGAAAAAAAACGTGGTGTGTATGCATAGTGTCAATAGTTATAAACATTTTATTGACACTATATTTGACTGCATGGATGGCGCCATGGTTTGAGTGGTCCCCTCGCCACTATGCCGCGCCAAGTGTTGTGTCTTCAAATAGTACACGGGACAAAAATTTGTGTAATACACAGATAGTTGTTCCGAGTCTGGGTGTTCTTCGTGTATGTATGTATTTAAAAATTATAAAAATATAGTAAATTTCAGTAATTATATACCCACAAAATAGTGGCTCTATATATAAAAAAATAAAGTATAGGAAACAGTTTTGGTGTCTCTCGTCTGTGTGCCTACATTTCAAGATTCTTTTTTTATGGTATAGGGGGGGCAAACGAGCAGATGGGTCACCGGTAAATAATACCGCCGCCCAAGAGCACATGCAACTCAAAAGTCACAAGTGCGTTGCCGCCCTTAAGGTGGGAGTAGGAGAAGGGGGGCATAAGGGGCGAGGAAGGGAGAGAGGAAGAGGGAAGGGTTAGGGCCTCCGGTAACATCACTCACTGGGCGAAACGCAATACAAACATTGCTTCACTGCCGGTTTTCTGTGAGGCCGTGGTGTCACTCCGGTCGAGCAAGCCCATACGTGCCGAAGCATGGCTCTCCCACTGTAGAAGTACAGTCAGTTTCAAAAGTCCGATCAAAGGACGCTCTTCAACATAGGTGCTAGGGTTACTATTCACAATTGACTGACAAATACATGCATTTGAAACTATAAAATCTGA
This sequence comes from Callimorpha dominula, assembly GCA_949752705.1. Taxonomy (NCBI): domain Eukaryota; kingdom Metazoa; phylum Arthropoda; class Insecta; order Lepidoptera; family Erebidae; genus Callimorpha; species Callimorpha dominula. Next base: position 6,604,470 of record OX456991.1, read on the forward strand.
ATGAAAAATACTTGACAGTTCGTTTAAGACGTAGAAACTCACTTCAAAGGTTGTTATCCAGAAACGCTTTGTCTATTGACAGTTCAAGCGTTTTTTTACAACAACAGCAACGAAAACAATCAGAAATTATATTCGTCTTGGTTTTCAAGGAGACTTATGTAGAAGTGAGATAGCAACATTTTGGTATAACATACTTTAATCGAACTTTCGCTAGGAAATATGACGATTTTAATACCTGTGCTACAACTTTTGCCATAGCTTTAGAGGTCAAGCATTATTGGTCAACAATAATTTGTTAACATATAGAAAAAATATCTACAATCAGAAAATGCTTAGTCAACATGTCATTATACTAGTTTAATTGAAATTACCCGAGTATATAAAGTTGCAGAGTGGTTAAAATCAAAATAATTAAAATGTTCATACCAGACTTTAAGGCGACTTTGAAGATGAATAAATTGCTTTTGCCGGACCAACCTTATCATGATGTAAGTACTTTAAAAATGTAATATTTATCTTGTGACATAAATAAAAAATACGATTTGCATCTCCAAGCGCAATAATCTCGACTCAAGAGATGAAGAGAACCCAACTTCATTTGCAAGTCTGACATTCCATTAGACTTATTTTTAAAGTAGGAAAGAATTATAAATGTAGAGTAAGAAGTATGACGCGTATATATTTCTCCTCCCTCTCCCATGGACAGAAAGAGTGATCTCTTTATTGATTTGATGTATAAGTATTAAACGTTTTAATTTTTTTAATGCTTGTTTCTCAATAGATTATATTTGTACGAGCCACGTTATACACTTCTCGTATCATGCAGCTATACTTTGAGCCGTGTCAGCAACCTGCTTTATTCATTGCTTTAATCACACTTAAAATTAGTTCGCGTTCATATACGACTCATCTATATCATTATCATTAATTTCATTTTAATCTATCAAAATAGTCAGTTAAATTTATTTATGAGTTTACTGATTTATCCTATATCCTAAAACCCTGGTGTACGGACCGTACAATATTGTTGACATCGTCTATCAAATGGAGACTAACTTTCTTTACTGTGTAGCCACAAATAGCTAGGTTTTAAAATTTCTCGTAATTGGGAATTATTCTCTTTAAAAATGATTCCTTGCTACTTATATATAATTCAAATTTTTTACTAAATAATCAAATTTATTAACACTTAAGATGTCGTTTTATGTGACTTTGAATGACAAGTTTCACTATAAAATACTATAATCAATTTAAAATTTCAAACAGGATTTCCTTTATGCCGTGCAAAAAGTTTTTCAATGTTCTTGCTTTATCGGAGTGCTGGGAACAAGGAAATACATCTCTTATGTTTGGAGTTTTACTTTGCTTTGCGCACTTCTCTTTATAGAAGTCATGGCCATTTGGAAGGTAATAAAGGCTTTAGCTGGATGGGCCATAGATATTGTAGGACACAGTAAGTATTTTACTTCTAAAGTTTTTAGCCGGTTTTTTTAATGGTATATAATAATGTTATAAAAGCATTTTTATAGGAATTACAAACGTAACATAAAATTTATGGGAATTACATTTTTACCGCAATATAATTTTGTGGTTACGATTCAACAATTATGAACAGCATATTGTACACTGTACACTGCAGCCCCTCTTTTCACCTATGTTTTCTCTATCCATCTAATGGTTGTCTGGAAGAGATCGCAAATTGCGATGAGGTTACCAATTGTACATAACATTAGCTAGTAAGTAGGTATAAGTAAAACATTGCAACCTAGTAAAATCTATCTATCTAACAGCAATCGCCTGGAGGTCAAATTTTGACCTTAATTCATTAACTTTAAACGATTTTTTTTGATATCGATGACAAATATAAACACTTTCACGAATTTAAAGACATAATAAAACAAATTAAGATTACGATGTTGATCAGGTTGGTCTGCTCTGCTCGCCGTTCGAAAGAGAGCTAGCGGCCCAATATCGGACGATATGTGACATTACTTGTTTTTTGCCTATCATCACCTACGTGTATTGTATTACTTTGATATGCTCTCACAATATAATTTATTAATGCTGGGGTTAATCCAATAAACATTAATTCCTTCTAACTACAACATATGGTTTTCACTAGCTGATCTAATATACTGATTTATTTATGTTAAAGGAAGTGTAGCTGCTCGATTTGCTGGTACTTTATTCTACTCCATATCAATAATGTCATTGATCTTATCATCAAGATTATCACTATCCTGGCACAACTTTGCAGCAGCATGGGCCAAAACGGAATCTAGTATGGCGTTAAATGTACCAGTCGATAGAACAGTTAAAACTCGAATGTATATCATAACTGGACTTATGCTAACATTCTCACTCAGTAAGTTTATATTTTGCTTTTTTTTTTGTTTTTCTTTTGTGCGTTGTTTGTTAGCTGAATGGCATACCATTGAATGATTTGGTGATATCCACCGATACCATTACAAGCTCACTACACACCACAGTACCGATCGTTGAACGCCCTGCTCGAAAACCAAATTGGGCGTCCGATAGATCGGAGCTGACTTCGTCCTCGTGTCGCAGGTGCCATACGATAAGGGCAGAGAGGACCCTCTTAAACAAAATTGCTGCCATTATATTATACTTATAATTACATATTCTGTGACTTCATGATTAAAAGTAAAATTATACTTCGCAAATGTTGGCGTTATAACTTTGCCTAAATTTGTTTTAAAATATAATTTTAGTCTTTAAAATGTAGCAAACAGATAGATAAACTCATTTTAACATTATTATTAAATAAGTTTGGTATAACTACCGATTAATATGAATACTCAGTTTTTTATTTTATTTTATTTTATATGTAATTTATTTTACTCATAATATTTTGTTGCAGCTGAACACTTCATGAGCATTGTTTCTCATATTGGGCTCGATTGTCCACCGAAATTGATATTGAAGCGATATGTATTATTATCACATGGTTTCATGATTTTAAGGCGTAAGTAATGTTTTACCATTAGAGACGTGTATAGTTTAGAAAGGTACCAGAGGTATAATAGAAAAAAAATATATTGCCCGACTTGGTCGATGCCCGCAGCATATTTTCGTCTAAAGTTCCCCATTGCCTAAAAACAAAGATTTCGACCACTGTTATCATGTGGATACGAAACGTGGTCTCTCACTGTGGGCTTGAAAAACATGTTTAGAGTTGTGTAACGAGCTATGGAGAGGGATATGCTTGGAGTTTCTCTGTGAGATCGAATAAACGGAGAAAAACGAGATTAGCAAGCTAAAGTGGTAGTGAGTGGACAGTAAAGATGGTCGGTAGAAGTCAGGACTTTTTACATAACAACTATAAAATGGGGATAAAAGATGCATGTCGTTTTTATTTCGATATCAATCTCCAGCTAGCATTGGTATCTATACCATAACACCCGGCCAATTTTAATATATAAGTGAATCACTAAGTTTTGCGAGACAAACAAATAGTTTAAAATTTTAACAAGATACATTTATTAAGTACCACAATATTCAATATATAGGTTTAAATAAATTTTTAACTTCTTTAAACTGTAACTTTACAACACAAAAGCTTTTTAATATTAACTAAATCGAAGTTTATGCACTCTAGGAGTTATGTGTAAGTGTCAGCTAAGGTAAACACAAACATATTCGCGGACATTACCATCTAAAAATTGAAACTGGATTCAAACCAAAGTACTTTTGTTCGTCCAGGATTTGTAATAAGATGTGAATAGTTCGAGTTTTGCTTTTTCGCTTAATTGTTTAATTTCAGATGAATATTCGGAATGGTTCGCCTTACCATTAGTCTTTATTGCTACTATAGCAAGTCTACTGTGGAATTTTCAAGACTTGATAATAGTGCTCATCAGCATTGGCCTGACCTCTAGATATCATCGACTGAATAAATATCTAGTAAAAGTGTGTGTCCAGGAGAAACATTTAAGGGAATACAACAAAGTAAGTAATATTACAAAAGAATATCTGTAAACTTTATTTAATTTAATTTATCAACTTCGAATTTAAAAACCGTCTGAGTATTCTATAAATCTAACTGACTTTTTAAGTAAAATAAAAGTATTCCAGACGCAAAACTTTTAGTTGATACTGTATAAACAGTACTTACAACACTACTATTAACAAGCAGATTATTTTTACACAGACTGGCAGATAATAAAACAAAAACAGTATCCCTGGGAACATTGTGTTGCGCATTCATAATAGTGCCATATCCTTTCACCTAACTTGATTTTATCAGAATACGATTACATTCACTTTCTTAAATCATCGTTATCAACATCATAACTACTTACAAAATGACAATGGGGATTAAACCTACAGGGTTATCTGTGATTTAATTATATTGTTCAAACTATGTTCCGGGTAACGTATGACATGCTAGATACATCAGAACAGGGTAAATTAAAATAGTTATCTGGTATAAATTTGTATAATTCGGCGATTCCAGCAACAGCCTGTTGCACTCTTTTAAAGTTTTAACTAGCACAATGAGCACAATTATATTGGTTCTAAATTTTTAGCGTGTTTGCGTGTATTCCTATATTTCCATCATCGACATTCACAGCATAGATCACAGCTGTTGATAATAGCGTGACATGACTTATAGTAGTATAAAAAGGCTGATTCTTAAAGAAAAGTAATAAAGATACCTAACGAACTTTCCATGAAATTCTCTGAAGAAATTCCTAATAAACTTACCTAGAAATATAGATCCTGTAGGAATTGTTGAACTCTTTACGAACCTTTTTCACCGCCTTATCGAATAACAAAATGTTCTCCTGTAATAAGTTATCGAAATTCAAAATATAGGAAGCTGGTAAACACAGAGGACGACGGAGAGTTTTCAGAACTATCTTTGCAGTTTTGGGACGTTCTATTGTGTGTGGACCAGCGCTGTCGTGGCGAAGAATGCGTCTACAGCTATTGAACCGCCATTTGGGGGCCTCCCGTTTGTTTAAATAATGCGACTGGTGTCATTGCCATTCAGGATCCACTCTTCTTAACATTATTAAGAATCTCCTCATTTGTGTTCCTTTTCAACAAGGCAAGCTTCGATGCTATTTTAGTGTTGTTGATTATGTTAAAAAGTATCGATCTTCAGACTAGTCAGTAACAACTTCATAGGTACTACCTAATACCATCAAGCCAAGTAAGCAAGCAAGTAAAAATGCTAGAATGATCGTTGTATTTATTTTTTCAGACAACCGCATCTGTAAGGACGTACATATGGCGAAAATTGCGAGAAGCGTACGTCAAGCAAGCTTTACTAGTACGAAGAATGGACAAAGCCCTCGGCGGGATTATTATCCTTTCCTGCATCTGCAACTTCTACTTTATCTGTTTACAGCTGTTTCTGGGTATTACGTAAGTTATTTTAACTTATGGTTTTTTAATCATCAAATCTTTAAAATTATTATCTTACTACCCGTGTGTTTTTTGCCCTTGCTGTTTTATGTTGTCTAAAATATTTTGTTTGAATTTCAAATTTTCAGATTATTGTATTTTTATTATTTTGCATTTTTTATAAAGAATACTTCTAAAATGGGTCACACATTCAAATTGTTTTTATCCCCTTCCCCTAAGCCTAATGCTTGTGTCACGAATTGGTTTAGGTCGGCAGTGTACTAGACGGGGTTCGAAATCGCAACCACTTGATCGCAAGTCAGACGCTTTATCCATTATGCATCCGCTGCTTATTATATTGTTACTTTTATATTTTCCAGACAAGATCAAATTAGACTAACTATTTTTGTTTCCAGCCAAGGCCCGTCAAGCAGCCCAATTAAGAAAGTCTACTACATAGTATCTTTATCGTGGTTGTGTATTAGAGTAACTAGTGTAATACTTGCGGCTTCGGCCATTAATGTTCACTCGCAACTGGCACTCAAGAATATTTATACTTACGAGACCCGAGGGTATAATATTGAGGTAAATGGTCGCACAGTAACTTCTTAGTTCTACGTACTTAGTTCTGTAATGATGATGTTCTGTAATTGTGTAATACTTAACTTAATTCTGTAATACTTAATAGGACATATACGAAAGACAGCTTTAATATCAGTACCGTTCTCAGATACAATATTCACAATATTTTTTCTCTTGCCTTATTAACATGTTAATTTTTTTTTAATAACTCGAAAAATTTGATTTTCATGAGAAATAAATCTTGCCCAGTTTACAGTTATTGTAATCTTCATATGTTTATGTTATGAAATAAAAAGTAAAATGGTTCAGAATCACAAAATGTTGATTCAATTTACACCTCGTTATGTTCACCTTAAACTATTTAGCTCAAGTAACCGCAATCAGAACAATTTTCAGGTAGAGAGGCTTCAAGACCAACTTAGTAAAGATTACGTCGCCCTCAGTGGAATGGGATTCTTCTACCTTAATAAAACTATTTTACTACAGGTTAAAACAAACTTTTTGTATTCTAAGATTTCTTTAAGTTAAACAATGATAATTTAAATTTATAAAATTAGTAATAGTACTATTTGGCATTTGTAGTAAATAAACTCTGAGGCTTTATCTTATCTGTATAAATGATCTTCTTTTCTTGACTTTTTATTAATTATTATAATATATTATGTCTATGTGACTTAAATTTTCGTAGCCCATACTGTGTAACTCGTTTAATAGTCTCATCAAAGACTTTCATTAGAAGCTTAGCGTCACCTAAAACAAAATTAAAGATAGTCTCACTAAGGCAACAATTGTTGTAGTTCTTGTTTTCCATCCACATGATATCTAATAAACTCCAATCTAAGATATACTTACAGATGGCTGGCGCGATAATCACCTACGAACTTTTGCTCATACAGTTTGACAACAAGGGCACTGAAAATACGGAATCCATCCATCTGAATACAACTATATTTTGATCCATTGTTTTATTTCGACCAACCCTAGTTATTTGTATATTGATATAATACTTGAAGAGAATTCTTTTTGTACTCATTTTTAAACAAATTTTGCACACTGAGGAATGTGAAATTTGAAAAACTTAAAGTCGAAGTGCAGAAAGCTAAACTTTTTTGTCAATTTATGTGTTATAACTTTAAAAAAATACGCGAAAGCCGCTACAAAAAGTAACAGGGTGCAGTATTTAATGTTAACCTGTCATGGTTCAGAAATTCTATGTAGTGACAGTTGAACATATAACCGGTCAATGATATAAACAAAACATTAAAAACTTAATTAATAATCATCCAATTCGACCACCAGTCAATCTTTAGTATCTACATAATCGACCTGACAAATCATGTTTATCACCTAAACTACTAAATTGGCTTAACATTATAAACACAAGGACATGAGTGCATGTGCGTAAATTGATTTTGAGAGATTAATGGAGCTATCAACCTTGATAAATTAGTAGGTACATACATTGACATACACGACACGAAAGCCATCTACTTGTACATTATATCGTCTATTATATGAAATGAAAGCGGTTTAAGCGGTTCCATATCGACAAACCACTTCACTGTTAGCTCCGGTGAGGTGATGACCCCTGGGGTTTTCACACAAAAAGGCGTATAGCTTACTATATATTTTTCACCTAATCTGATCTCTGAGATATGAAGATGAAGCACAGAACTGAGAACATGTATTTAGAAATGCCATCAGCTGTACTCTGTTCAAAATCATATGTCGCCAGTTGCACACACTTAGACAATAATCATTATTTTACAAACATACAAAACTCTACGCTAATGCGTCACAGAGGATTCATTAAAAACGATTCCTAATGCCTAAACTAAATACACCTTTACGATAATCAGTATAAGGTAGCGTTCCGTATACATTTTTGCTAGCCGTTACATCCGGCACAGCGGTACGTCAATAGATAGCTAATGAGTGCGCATCTTAACATTTACCAAATAGTTACGTGCAAAATGTATAGCAATGTTTCTGTAAGCAATGTAGTTCATGGCGTGCTCTCGTAGTTCTAATATAGTTAGTACCCAAATATGATACGCAACATATTTGGGTTGTGACCGTTGTGATGTAATCACATCACAACGGTTTTCTGTCGAAAATTACATAATACGTTGGTCCATTTTTATCAATAATACTTAAACACAAAAGTTTTTTGACTCACCGACGAAATAATGTAATTTATTATTTAATTTATACTTCGGCACAATGATTGTTTTTTCACCCTGCGAAAGTATATACGCGAGTACGAAAATGTTTGTACGTGTTTGTCGAAGCTTTGAACGTTTGCTCATAGCTTCGGCAAACACTCCTATCGCGCAAACCCTCATATCGCCCATATACTTGTTCTGAGTTCTGTGCTCATTTTTATACCTAAATAGGTATGAATAAATGAACGATTAAGTATTACAAAATCTATAATTATCATCAAAATGATCACCAGTTCGTTTCAAGATGGCAATACCGACACCATATGCGGACGGTCAGCTAAAAATGGCTGATCCTTATTAGATCCTCCTTGGCAGGTCCCTGGGGCACCATCGTACATTCTTATCGCGTGCCAACATGGTTGGAAATATTGATACTTTTAATATTTTCTTCACATGATATGTAAGCCTTTTGGGATTCAGTTGGTGTTTCGCAATTCGGTCACGTTTGGATACTCGTTGAGGAGGCGTTTAAGTGTTGTTATTGATGTACGTGGTTGTATATGTATGTATGTACATATATATGTATGTATATGTTAGAGGCTAACATAGTTTAAAAAATCAATACCTACTAGAGTTTGTCTCAATATTTCTTCAAAGCCGCTTAAAATGTTACTTATGAAAAGCTCAAGATGCATCAAGTTAAAACTATAAAAACACTATTGTGGTCTGTTTTTAATAACAATAATGTCATTCCTATGAAGTTCATTCCAACAATGTCGCATTGTAAAAACAAAATATTATCTTGACATAGTTGTCATCTATAAATACTTTAAATAATAACTAACATAGGGTGATTCTGTCATCACCATCAAAATTTGCACAGTAGAATCATTTATGAAAATGATGAGAAACTTGTTTTTTATTTTGATATCACTTAGTACAAAAATGTTGCTTAATTTGCATCACAAATATGTCTCAACACTAGCTATTTTTTGCAGATATGGTGCCCTGGAGTGATAGTGAGCCTAGTGCCCAGAAAAAAATTGGATCGTGATGACAAATTCACCCTGTATGAAATGTTAAATACACTCTCTAGGTATAGTTGTATCAAGTATACTATTGATAGGACTGTGGTTCCTCTGTACAAGAACAGCTGGACTATTCTCTTACATAGACTAGTCTCGTTGTCCGGACAAACATGTGCCTGTGGCAGACGTTAAATTGTAACAATTGCTAAAATGATTTACGGACCAATATATATATTCAACTCCTGATTACCAAAAAAGAAATAAATCTGTAGTAACTAGTCTTGAAGCAAAGTTTTATATTTTCCAGAATATACTGTAGATTTTTTCAAATTAAAATTATATACTACACAATTTTTGTCCACAAATTTATATATTGCGTTTTATCTTCCAACAATCAAAAAATAGATGTTCAGTGTCACTGTCAAATGTGTAAGGGTTTCAGTTTAGTGTAAAGATGACGTTCCCGATGTAATAACAGGAAGAACGAGAGAACTTTTGTAATTTGTTAAATGTAAAATGAGTTATCGGCCTTCTAAATCAAAATCGCAATGGGGTGTTTTAGGGATAGAAATAAACTAATATTTTATACAACGAATAGGACTCCTGGCCTATACTCTGTCCATTCATTTATTTTCTTTTTGACAGTTCGAGTAGTCAAATATGATCATGTTGCCGATTCGATAAAAAAATATGGATTTTACTGAAATGAAAATTTTAATAGATTTAAAATAAGGAGAAAAATAATTTTAGCTGAAAATAATTATTAGCTCATATATTGGTACAAAGAACATGATAAAACAAGCGGCATAACGGCTTACTTTAACACAGTAGATGGCAGACATCCACAAAATGTAGGATACTTCCTTGGAATTAAATCATTGAGCTATTACACTACATAATACCTGCATGTATCTTGTTATCTTGCTTTCTCAAACTTTATTCCTGCCATTTTGCATACCAAATTTTGATTTAATTCTTCTCTGTTTTGGATATAACATATATTATATTTGTTATTATTTTGCAAAAAATTCAAAAAAATATATCGTTTCGGCTTTAATCTGTATTTATTTAATGACTGTACATAAAACCTAGATCAGTATTAAAGTGAAACTGCAAACAGGATAATATTTCTATAAGAATAAATTGAACCTCTTTAACGACCGGTACAAAAACTGTTATTCCTTAACGATATATTTATTTTTAAACCTCCGCCTCCGTTCGAAAAAAGATAGACCAAACGCCTCGTTAAGAGGTACTTGGGGTAACTTGTTTTAGTTGCAATCTATCTCTGTCTACGGAAAAGAAATAAATTCAACTGTTATTTTGCAGAAGTATAGTAAATCCATGAAAATATGGTAAATGGTTTTGATCTGGAATTTTTCGTGTATATAAACTGTAGACTGACAAGTTTTAGATGTTTCTATTCACTTATGTAATTTTTTTTATGTGATTGAAGTATCGTTTGAAAAGGAGGCATTTTATAAGTTTAGCGTGTGTGTCTGTGTGTCTGTCTGTGGCATCATAGCTCCTAAACGGATGGACCGATTTGATTTTGTTTTTTTTTTTTGAAGTGAAAACTTCTTCAGGCACGTTTGTGCACTTTTGCTATGGGGAAAAAGCACTGAACTTGTTACCGTCACGCTACTAATACCTATATATATATATCCAATAGAGAGCGCTAATCTAAGCATTGAGTTTTGTCAGCTCCTTATTATATAAATATATGTGTATATGTGTTTTCACTTCTGACGTGCAGTCCTACGACTGACTATTTTTTTGTTTGCAACGTGTCTTGTTCGAGGGCGTTCTTAGCTATAATTAAGACCTTCGAAGCTCCTAGCTCGAAGCTAGGTCTGTTCAGACCTAGCTCTCTTACAGCGCGCGGTCAGCGTGCTTACAGTTCGCCAACTGCTAGCCGCCAGCGACAAAACTTCGCCTCTAGTCGCACATGAAGACGCGGACTGCGAGCTTGTACCTCGCAAGCGATGCGTGGTAATCACGCGGTAGTCTCTATTTCAGGCGGCGCCGTGCTGTAGCCGTACCGTTGCAGTGTCGTTTTAGTGTGTAATGACCTTTATGCTCTGGAGCAAGTTTAAATAGGGTGTGCTAACGAAAAAAAAAAACCAATTAATAACTAAGTAAAGTTGTTTAAATATTTACAATTTATTTGTGTTACAAATTACAAGAAAAAACACATATCAAGAAGTCAATTGATACGAGAATCTTTATTAGTAACATTTTACCTAGATAATGACTGAAATGGGACACGGTCGTTTACTTCAATGTTAAAACTTGTCTTATATTTAATGTATTTTGCCTACGACTAAATTACTTACGAAAGGAAATAACAACCTAAATCGAATGCGTCTGGGTAATTCTACAAAGCGTTTATAACTTTGACTTTAAAAATAACCCTATTTTTTACAAATGTGCCGTAACTTTAAAACCGACATTAAATATAAGATAAGTGTTAACATTAAAGTAACGACCGCCTGAAAATGCGTAGCGATTCAGAAAATAAATTAACTTTTTTATGTTTAGGTAGCAAAATTTATCATACGCGAACGTTTAAATACTTTTGTGAATGATGTACTGGAATAATAATTTTCGGAAAGTAAACTATAATAATAATAACTATCGGAAACATATCCATCGTCATGTCAAACATGTCATCGTCCGGGAGAAAGCCTCAGGCATATAATTTCCGGTTGTTCTCGTCTTGCCAACGGCGAGTACTTGCATAGACATAACCAAGTGGCCAGGATAGTCCATCAGCAACTTGCTCTTAAATATAACCTTGTGACTGTCGAGTTACCATACTACAGGTATGTGCCCGACCCAGTTCTCGAAAATGGTCGTGCAACATTGTACTGGGATCGATCTATCATCACTGACAGGACTATTGTTGCCAATAAGCCTGATATAGTGGTTATAGACCGATTAGAGCGCCGAGGAATGATTATTGACATCACCATTCCCCATGACGACAATCTCTTAAAAGCAGAAAAAGGTAAACAAATAAAATATTTGGACTTATCCCACGAGATTGTCGACATGTGGGATGTGGATTCAGCAATCATTGTACCGATAGTCATTTCGGCCTATGGGTTAATTGCGAAGAGCCTCGACCAACACCTTCAGAGGCTCACGTTAGGCAGCTGGATTAAGAGCCTAATGCAGTTGGCAGACCTTCTCGACACGGTACGCATAGTGAGGAGGTTTCTGTCTCTGGAACCCTAACCACCGGTAGCTTGGTCCCTGTACCCGATACCGGTGGGACACTATTTTTTATATGTTTAAATATATTTGTATTTTTTTTTATTGTAAATGTATTTAAAAATGTAATTTATATGTATATTAAATAAATAAAGAGAATAATAATAATAATATAGTAATTTATTTATTTCAGACCATACTAACGCGTGACTACCGTCGCCAATGGGCACCTGCAACTCAAGACTTCTTCGACCAACGATTTTTTCTCACAAGGCTCAACTATTTGGAAACGGGCGTTTATAGATCGAAACAGGCAGATGTGATATTATGTTATCCATTTTTGTTTTTAATAATTTTACATTTGACGAAGCAAACTTTTGTTGCGGTGACTCTATGTGTGTTGATCTACAATTTTTAATTATAATAATTATTTATTAAATCGACGATTTCGAATAATTGATGGTCAATTTTATGAAATAAATATTTTTTTGAATTTGAATTAAAAATTTGAAAGAGTTACAAGTGCGTAGCTGGCCTTTAAGGTGGGAGTAGGGGAAGGGGGGAAAGAAGGGAGGGGGAGAGGAAGGAAATAGGGAGAGTGAAGAGTTAGGGCCTCTGGTAACTCCACTCACTGGGCGAATTACAACGAAAGCATTGCTTAACTGCCGGTTTTCTGTAAGGCCGTGGTATCACTCCGGTTGACCCGGCCCATACGTGCCAAAGCATGGCTCTCCTACTTACAACTGCAAACACTGATTGCTAAAGAAACAGTCTAGCACTCTAGCCAACTCGCAATCATGTTTAGAATGCTGTTGACGCTGTCACGAACCCTGCCAACCAGCTACGCTAATGAAAATTGAGAAAAGAGCAGGACGATGACGATGATGATAAAAATGATAGTTAAATAAAAAAATATGCTAGGTTTTGGATTGTTTTATCTTCTGTAGCTATTTAGGTAACCATTACTTTCCACACTGCTCTCAGTGTACCATATTTGTCATCACAAAATTGAAATATAAATAACATAAAAAGTTGCTAATGGCTTCGTATTATTTAAGTAAACAAACCTAATAGACAAACAGCGCAGTACGGTGCTTGTTTGTCTTATAAAGGTATTGTGTTTTGTTTAGACCAAGGAGCTTTTATACAAATTATTATTTTACTGTTTATATTCCATTTTTAATTTTTTTTGTGCCTTGTTTGTATTAATTACAGTGAGCTATATATACGATCAGTCTGATCTTAAACGGTTACCAGCGCCTGAAAATACTTGCAATAGAACTTGTATCTAATGTGTGTTGCATATTTCGCTTACCGGTGGAGTTCTTTCTAATAAGTTCAGGTACTCTTTTATTCAGTTTCTGGATCTATTGTGAACCATCTTCTTTGTTATACAACCTAAAACGCTGGGATAGAAATAAATTAAAAAAGAAAACGCCAATGCTCAAGCACATCCGTCAGGAGGATATTATAATTTGGATAAAATTAAAGTAATTATATGCACTGAAAGTTATCATAGCATTGAACATATCATTCAAGAACAGCTACATAACATTTTTGTCTGTAATAAATTATTTCTCGATTATGTCATATATGACTTTACAGATAAAACAGACTATGGTTAGAATTGATGAGTATTTCTATTTTCAGATCCAGAAAGTGAATTCAAAGGAGCTCCTTATGAAAAAGAGATACTGGGAGAGTGTACAGCACATTAAATCAATATCTCTACCACAGTTCAGATCAATTGTATTTACGTTTATGTCAATAAAGTTCTGATGACTTGAAAATTATTTTTATTTATTTCAAGTACAGTAATTTTAATATTAACTTTAGGCTCTAGTGGTATGTTCATATGCGGACCGCCATCTGTTCTGTGATCTGAGACATTTGGCTGTATAAAACAACATTTTACTACGAGCGCGTGTAGTGTATTCAGGTGCATCAAGGTTTGCTTAAGATGAAAAGAATATCCAAAATCTACATTGGATTTTAAATTACTATAACCCATTCAAGACAAAGAAAGAGAATATCGAGAAAATATCACGGCACGGCTTCTGTGAGCCTGTGAGTGAGCTTACCGGTGGCTCTAACCATTCTCTCTTCCCCCATTCCCCTACTCCGACTTTAAAGGCCGGCAACGCACTTGTGACTCTTGAGTTGCAGGTGCTCATGGGTGGCGGTACTCATTTACCATAAAAAAAGAAAAAATAAAAGAAAAATTATGAGAGAGAGATGCAACTTAAACTGATGCTCTAGCTGAAAAAGCAACCGCAGAATGTTTACTAAAACTATCTGAAGAACATTTCATTACTTATTTCGATTAAGAATGTTTAGAATTTAATCACAAAAGTATATTTGATGCCATAAAGAGGACTCCGTTTTTTCAATTTCAATTACTGCCTAAACCAAACTAATGGCACAGAAGCCAATAAAGGATTTAAAGATAAAAAAGATATCATCGACTTGTTAAATTCTTTAAAAAACTAATATTCATAATCAAACTATCCGAAATAATCTGACATCCGAACGTTATTCATTTATTCGTATCCGTATGCAGATCCGAAATTTCATATCCGTAACATTCTTGGTATTATGCAAACAACTCCATTGGGAGTTTGGCATAAATCTCTGTTAAAACAGAAATACTAATCAATTGTATATTTATTCTACTTTCAAACTACAACAATTACAAGCTAAGCTCTTTTAAAAAAATAAAAAACACATTAGTTCAAGGAGCTGCCAGAGTTGTAATCATAGTAGATGTCACGTTAGCTAACATATTATGAGTTGAATTATCAGATGTCGCTAACGTCGACGTTGTGTTAAATTGGAACATCACTAGCTCGTACGTGACTATTGTACCGGCCACCTGTGAACAAATTAAAAGTAAGTAATAATCAAATGGAGAACAAAGTGAGGTTGGTTATAGTTTTTAGACTGGGAGACCAAGGGTTTTATTATATAAGGTTTAATGAGGCTATTGGCGTGTATTTGAATAACTGTACTTATTTATAATTTTAAGTAATGATGATTGTTAAAGAACAGATGTAATTATCTAGTTTGTTCAAAGACTTTAACCAACGTTGTTATGTTAGCAACACTTCCATGCTAAAAATGACTTAAATCGATGAGTCTAGTTTTCTTTTTGATGTAAAAATTCAAACGTTTAAATAGGTAAATGCAACGTTGTGTAACAATGTTCTATTTAAGTAGTATTTTCATATCACTAAGATAAAGTTTATAAAATTCTGAGTAATGATAAATAGGAAGTTAAAAAAATTAAAACAAAGGATCGTATTAACTTAACCAACTAACTACCTACGTTGAACCCAGTGCGAACATTTTAGTTTATCTAGAAAAGAAATATATATTTTGCTGAAAGAGGGCAAAAATACTCCTCATCAAGGCAAAATTTTGTTTTTCAAATTTATGAGCTTTTAGGCATTGTGTTTCGTTATAATCCTATAATTGTAGTTTGCGGTTACTTGTTCAACAACAATATAATAATGGATCTCAAATAATAATCTATGCACTCTATACAAAAAATCAGAAAATTGTATTTACGTAATTGAAATGTACTGAAATTTGAAATTATTACTACATGGCTGTCATCATCCGCTTGTGAAAGAACATCGTGTGGATTTAGTCGGTTTGGGCCCCGGTGAGGTGATGATTTGTGAGAACACCAAATGGTCCACACGAAAAAAATATCTACATTGAAAATTACTGTGATATAATATCTAACTATTATATTACACAAATTAATTACTTTCAAATAGATTGGATACCAAATTAAAACACGTAGACTACAAGGAAAAAGGTTACTTCAAAAACACTAACCAAGTAAATACAAGAGAAACTTACAGTTAAAAGCAATCCCCGCGTTACAAGGAAAAATTTAAGGCCACTTAGCGCCACTTTATCTCCATTAACTTGATCTAAAAACCTTTGCACCTGCAAAAGACAATTAGTAGCCTTAAAAGAAAAATATGATCATTTATTATTCTTTAAATTGCATTAGATGTTTACTTTTCATTGCGAGTTAAATAAATATATTTTCGTTACAGTTTTGAGGCACCCAATTCAATGGTATCAATTTATTTTTGGAAATCTTCGGTAGTGAAACTTTTATAATACTGGAAATACTGCGATTGGGTCTGTGAGGGGTAAGCGCTTAACGTTAGCCCTGTATTTGTTTCCCAACTCAGTAGTACAAAAATAGGTGGGTCATACTCTCTATAGTACATGTTTAAGAAGTATTTTACAATCAGTTCAACTAAAACCATACTATTTGGTATCTTCGACCTCAGAACATGTAACAGGATGTAACACCGTGTTAGGCGGAAATATTTGCCTACCCAAACAACTCGTGACCAACATATTCAGCAACCTCGTTCACTCAGAAGAGAATTTTGCTACAGCCTCTGGAAGCACTACCCTTCTCCCATTCCTTATTGTTGTGGCGAGCATGTGTCTTCTGTTTTGTATGTTCTTAGTCTATTGCATTTAATCATTTAGCTACATAAATAATTTTCTGATATTATTAGCATGAGATATATATTTTTTTAAAGAATAGGTGCCGATGGTTACCTCGACACAATAAACTGGCGAAGGTACATCATAAAGTACTGGAGCAGGAACATTAGAAGCAGTATTAACTTGCGATGCTATTAGCGAGACTGCGACAGATCTTGAAAGTAGATACACGAGAGAAAAAATAAAGTAGGTCGCTGCTTCATGACCGCCAAGAGGACCTGTCCTGAATACAAAAAAAGAAGTGGAAAATGAGTAAAGAAAGAGGTAAAGAAAGAAAAACAATAACCTATCGAAATTTTGTATGGTTGGTTAATATAATATTAGTTGAAGGTTGTTCTCACATGTGTAATTTTAATAGTTTTGAGCCAGACAGGGGTCCATTTTTCTACCGTGTCATATTATGATACTATGTCGCCCAACCATATAGTATCATAATATGATGCCACAGATACTGTGTGGCCACCGACACTGGGTGGTCACTTCCCACCTTGATAAAGCAAAATTACGGGCCTGTTGGTCTAATGATTAGTGATCCTGACTGCTGAGCCAGAGGTCGTGGGTTCGATTCCCTCCCAAGACAAATAATTGTGTGATGAGCACAATGATTTGTTCTGGGTCTGGGTGTAATTTATATATAATATGTATGTATTTAGTAATATTTAAGTATGTTTATCAGCAATCTGGGTACCATAGTACAGGCTCTGCTTAGTTTGGAATCAGATTGCAGTATGTGAAGCGTTTTAAGTTATTATTCTTATTATTGAAAGTAAAAACATTTTAGGTTGCATACTAGGAGTTTACTCACTTCTTTGTTTTACCGTTGCAATTATTTCCACTACCTTTCAAGCCATCTCTGAAAAAAAATAAATGAATTTGGAATGAACAGCTTTAATATTTGAGTATCCATAGTTTTTATTTTTATACATTTATTTATGATGTATTGATTAAAAAGGGTGACTCCCCTCTATGTAGTCTTATGATGGTTAGGCGTAAAAATGCTAGCGAAATGAACCCTGTAGCTTGAGGATTAGTTGCTACATAACGAATGAACCATAATGAAAACAAACTGTTGCTTTTCTTTGGCATGATTCTTTAGCCATATTTATTTATACGTCTACATTAAGGTGTAGAATTAAAAAAATCCGTGTTAAATTTAAAATTGCGAGAAACAAGTTAAATATCGATACCTTGGATAACCTTGGATATTTTATGCTTCGGTTATTTGGTTTGATTTTGATTGATTTTGGTTATAAATGTATTATAAACAAGTTTTGATTACGGCGTTTCTGGTAATTTGGTTGTAATAAGAAATTTGAAGAAGGAAATATGACTTACTCCAAAGTATTGAAGAGCTGAAGACAAACGAAGAACAAGTTGTTGGCAAAGGAAATAAAGACTATACCACTGATGACGTCATCAACTTTCCGCACTGTTTGCGTTGCCCGACAGTAATCCTCTCGTGTTGCTCTCCAAAACATTTCCGGTAAGTACTTAAAATAAATGTAAATATAAATATTGCTATTTTGACTTCATTAAAATCTGTATAAAGCTACTTATCGTTAAATTAAAATATTCCTAATATTTCCTATCAAATCCATTGAACATGCACATAAAGTACAACATAAACACAACATGTTAAAACTACTTAAAATAGTATTAAATTCATTCCGTTAATTGGACCAAATACAAATCGTTAAATACATATCAATTTATTATTATGAATATCCTAACTCCTGCGCTAGGAACCAAACTGTGTCGCAGGAGTCAGCGTCTTACCTCTGTATTATTAACACAATTTAGCTAGCTAGTTAGTTAAATTAGAAAAATTTAAACCGAATACATTATATTTGTAGAGTAACATAAATTATACTCGTAATTTAAGAATGGCGTTTTGTGTCCTAGTATTTGCCCCCTTCGAGAAATTCGACCTAAACCATTATTATTATCCATGGCAGATATGGAGAACTGTTACCATTTTTTTATTGAAAATATTATTTACAAAAGCTCGTCATTAAGCTACTAAACACAAAAATAAATATCGAAAATCAGCTAATAAACATATGAGAAAAAGATACCGAACTGTTTCGTGTTTACTTATAACTTAATCTAATATAACTTAAACTTTATCTATACTGTAAATATAACACCGATTCCAATATTAATATTGAAAATATTTAAGCTCGTCATGAGCTGCTAAACAAAAAAATAAGAAAATATGCTGTCAAACAGAGGGCTGTTTGTTTGTAGTTAATAATTAAATGAAAATGATTATAAACTTAACTATTTTGTCTTTGTTCATTTATATTTAGATTGTATCTTATCCAAAGCGTTGCTCTGTCGCTTCTATCTACAGACTTCCTGCGCTCTTTCGCCAAATTCGGTTAAACTAGTCAGGAAACATCTCATGCTGCACTTTAAACAAGACGGTCTTAAGTCGAGAAGCTAATCCAACGATAAGTGGTTCTTCGGACTGACATTTACTCTCATTTACTATACACACTATAGAAATAGGACCCTATCGCAAAAACAAAACACTACTCAAATTAATCTAAATACGATTACTTTGAACAATATTATTTACTTTCATTTTGCAAAACACTACTCGAATTAATCTAAATACGATTACTTTGAACAATATTATTTACTTTCATTTTGCCAACAGTATTTTGTACATTACATTCACTTGTGTTATTTATAATTGTCAAAATTGGACTATACCTTAGGATCAAATAAGTAGGAAGGAAATAATTTTGTTTTCTCAGTACGGAGAAAGACAAGAAAAGAAAGATTAAGTAAATATTCTAGATCGTAATAGATTAGCAGTCACTCTAAAAATTACATTCAATTTTATTTACATAACAATTTATATAAATTTGTCTTATGTCTTTAAGCTTGTTGCATTGTACGATAAATAGAAAATCAGATTGATTTATAATTTGTAGGCTTTATTTGTACTTTTTTACTCAGCTGATAACACTGTAGAAACTAGAGAAAGTTGAAGAAAAAACTTGCATTTATAGCCGAAAGTATATTATTGAGGACAAATATTTGTAACAAAATATTTGTTTAAGACTTCTATTACTTTAACTATGGCCTTGTTTGCTGAATAACTTTATCTAACACTTCGTATCGTACATAAATATGAAACTAAGTTACAGCTTATAACCAACGAAGGTGAATTTACACGATTGTTAATGTGAGGTTTCACCCACAACCTGATACTATTCTTCCGTTATAGCAATATTTGTTAAGTTACTCTAGTATGCTATATAAAAATACTCAAGTAGTTTGAAAACCTTACCTTGCCTTGCGCGGCTAACAGCTTTTTGTTAACCTGCTCTAGTCGTGACGTCAAGTAGTAACTCATGCATATCACGAAAAGATCAGAAAAGTTCCATATAAATGTGGATTGGAAGTGAATAAACTGAAACAATATTATCCAACGTTATTAAATATTTGTTAAAAAATTAAAGGAATTATTTAAATTCATTCTGCAAAATGTTAGTTCGTTAGTTACCGAACTGCAAATATTTGTAAGCATGAATGCGTTTATTTGCGTTGACCTACGTGTTTTCATAATAAATGTGCATTATGTATAAATAGTCGTATTTACAAAAGAAAATGTTTAGAACGTTATCGTTCTAGAAACTAGTCATTTATTTTTGGTTTTTCATCATTTTATTAGTCATCATTTTTATAAATACCAAAACCCATAGTTTAATTGTTTTAGGATTTTATTTCAAATTGCTTTCTAGATTGTGGCAAAGTTTTACGTCAGTTTCATCTTGTTATTCTGAAGATGTTATGTATAAAGGCAGTAAATATTGTAATTATTTTTGAAGTGAAACTTCTTTAAAATCGTTGTGATTTGAAAATTTTATGAAACGAAAAAGTTACACTAAAGAGAGACAAACATTCATAAATAGAATTTAACATGCGAGAGAATGAGATAGAATACAGTGTTTCCTATAATCTTCGTATGGTACCACGTGTCTTTGCGCCTGCATTCTACGAAGCCTTCAGAACATGCGTCATAGTCAACGTGGTGTATCATTCACGTGTATAATTTTTGTGCATTTGCGTATTAAAATTAGTTGGTTAATTATTTTCTGAAGTTTTACTTCTGCCGTGTGTGGATTGCACACACACACACACACTTTCTTTAATATTCAATTTGTCAAATTACTTGCCTGAGTCATAATTCCTAAGTACGGAGAGTACGGTAAATAACTGAAGACCCAAGGATAAAAATGTCTGACAAATATTTTGTAAGAAATATCATCATAAGAATAGCAGGCTGCTGCACCAGCTACCGCAGTCAATAGTGACAGGATATGTTCCACTGTAATAATGTTTAAAATAAATAAATAGTTATGATAATTTAAATGTTTTCAATCAAATACTTTCAAACACATTTAGGTAATTAATTTCGCACACAAAGAGTACCAAAAAAGTATACCTATTCTTATGTATATATCGTTGTTATACAATAAAGATTATTCTATTCTATTCAATTATTCTATCAACTTTAAATTTTTTTATGACTTAGCTTTTTGGTACTGAAAAAATAACGATGCCAAGAAATCATGTTCAGACATTCAAATTTTTT